>PYHX02000494.1:43440140-43795140 GCA_004302925.2 Cochliomyia hominivorax | reverse complement strand
ACACGCATTTGTGGTGGAGGGTACTGAATATTTGACATAGCCGAATGTAGCATTCCCACTTGTTTTTTATTTCGTTTGTTATTAATATTCGTTATATAAAGGAATCCATCAGTTCCATTGTGCATTATATTTTGTAACCAACCAACAAGTGTCTGTTAATGCTTTTAAGAAAATGTTTACTACACAAGGGATCTGGTTAATTCGAACACCAATTCCTTCAGTAAATATTATACAAAATTTTTAATTTCCTTTAATAACTTAAAGATTTTTGAGATAACTTTATAATAATATGAGTTTTATATCACACATTATAATAAAGTTATCTGTGTCAGTTATTTAAAATAAGCCTCAAATCACTGTACCTTTCTTGTATTGTATATTTTTTAATTTACTTAGATAAAAAACAAAATTATTGATCAAATAAAAAATATTTAGATCAATACCACTACTCTAATTTACGACGCTCTTGAAGTTGACTTTCTTTTTTATCAAAATTTTAAGTTTCAACATCCAATAAATGTTTTTGATCTTTAGACCAAAATTCAAAAAGTCCCAAAAAATTGAGGATTTTATATCTTTTCAATACTTTAATTTAGAATCACACGATCCACATTTCCTGAAAATTTCGGAATGATATATTTATTAAAAAATATTTTACTGAAATTTTTACAGAATTCAAAAATTTCGTTTATTTATAATTATAGGAAGTAATTTTAAATATAAGTGACCCAGTCGGGAATAATGGACTGTTATAAAGTTTTATAATATCAGTCCACATATTGCTATAGTTCCATATAAGGCATCCACATAAAACTTTTTAGCTTATTAATGTGGTTAATAAAGGATTTGCAGAATATCGGATATTAAAATATTAAAAAACATTTCGAATAATTTAGGAGAATTTTAAACACAAAAAAATGGATTATGATGTGAAGATTATTTGACCAAGTTTTCACATAAGATCTTTTCTCGGAATAGGGTTTTAAGTTTATAAAACTCTTAACTCTTAGATATGGAGCAATTCTAATGAAATTCGACACAATAATTTTCCAGACAGTCTTTCATATAAGTAACTAAAATTTGATCTAATATAAAACCCTTCCCGGAATAGTGTTTAAATCATATAAAACACTTCAACATACTTCTCTAACTATTAATATGCGTAACGAATTTGACAAATATAAGTTTACGAAACCTAAAAATTTGGTCCACGTCTATTGAAATTCTAATTATCCTTGATAACAAATTTGATAATTATCGCTACGTATTCGGTTAAAGGTCCTGTATAAAACCTTTCCAGGAATAGGGTTATAAATTTACGCAACTCCTAAATATAGACCAATTCTATCGATATTTGGTATTGAAATTTGAAATTTCACAAACTTATAGCTGAGTTTTGAGTTAATTTGAAGGAATGCAAGCCTAAATAGAGGGGCGTAGTCAGTTACTCTTTAAATTTGACCACCTTAGAAATTTTCATTTTTTTTAATTTTGTCAAAAAAAAATTTATATACAAATTGTCCTTGGAAATTTCTATAAGAAACGCTTACATGTTTGTGTTATCTCTTATAGTTTTGAAGATATTGATGTTAAAATAAATTTTTAAAACCATTTTTGATCCTGTTTATTTTCAGTTCCTTTTTTAAGATAGTGGACTTACTGTAAGTTCTACATTTTTTAAAAAATGTGTCAAATTCCCTGCAAAATTCTAAAAAAATATTGGTGTAATAACTGTATAAATATTTGCATCCGTTAAAAAGTTATATTAATATGAAGTTGGAACTTTAATTTTTTTGGATTTTTAACAAGAACGTGACTATATTTATTCGCATTGTTTTTGTTCATCTTCAATATTTCCAAAACATATCCGAGGTGATCAACTTTAGAAAGTCACTGACAACGCTCCTGACCATATTCGTGCTCGTGTTTCTCTAATTCATATTAAAGTTACCTCAACTCTGACAATATGAAATTTCATTAAGATATCTCTAACGGTTCAAATATATATAAAGCTCCTATATAACAACATTTAAGCCAAAAATACTGTTATATATTCATTTAGTCCACTGAAATTATTATTACTTTTGGTCCATGTTCCAATATTTTAAGGAAATTTGGCATTAATAATTAATTCTTATCGCTAAAAGTTACCGGATCGTATTTGGTTGTAATTCCTTCACAGAAGAAAATTCATAACCCCTTTAAAAATGTATGTGGTGAATATGTTATATAAGATTCGGAACAGCCGAATCTGGAATTCTTATTTGTTATTGTTTAAATTTTAATTATCGTTCCAAATTCCATGAACTGATCTGTGCATTTGAAAAGAATGCTAAAATGGAAACAGTTTAGTATTATTTTCTCATATTTTCTGCTTAATCGCAAAAAAGTAAAAGACATTTTTCTGCGAATTATAGCAAATGATAAAACGCAGACAAACTTTTATTTTCAAAGTATGTTTTTATATTTATTTTTTTATATTTTTGCAACTTAAGAATATGAACTACTCTCATAAATAAAATACCCAACATGTGCAACAGTTGTACGAGTTCAGACCATAATAGATAAACTGGACAAATTTTTTAATACACTTAGAAAAAAAATTGTAAAAACATATTTATTTTGAATTTTTTTAAATATTTAAATAAAAAATCATTAACCTTAATTTTAGAAAAATTTAAAAATTTTAATATATTTTGAACTTCAAAAACTTTTTTGTCAGTGTAATATTATGATGAATATATATAAATG
This sequence comes from Cochliomyia hominivorax, assembly GCA_004302925.2. Classification (NCBI taxonomy): domain Eukaryota; kingdom Metazoa; phylum Arthropoda; class Insecta; order Diptera; family Calliphoridae; genus Cochliomyia; species Cochliomyia hominivorax. The sequence goes on along the minus strand of PYHX02000494.1, from coordinate 43,792,389 downwards.
CATCCAGCTGATGTTGAATTCTAGTAATAAGTGTAATAAAATTTTAAATCTATTTAAGATAAAAAAATATATAATTTATAGCATTTTCTAAATTACATCTTAATCAAATTCACAATAAATGAATTTACAAAGAAAAGTAACGTGTAATAGTCGATCAAGCCACAATATTGGTTATAAAAAGTAGTTACGAAAAATTAATGACGACCCTCGTATAATTTAATTTTGCAGTACCTTAATATGATACTCACATTAATGTAAAATTTTTGGGTTTTAAAATGAATTTTTTCGGTGGGATGACATGGGATCAATTTTTATTACGTTACAAAAATTTATGTTCTTATAAGTTATATTTGCAAAGGGGGCTTGCATGGGAGCTATCGTTTTGGAATTTCATGAGACTTATTTTAGCAGAATTTAAGATTTTTATGAGATTAAAACTGGGAGAACATTTGAGAGATACCTGAAATATTGAACCGAACATACCCAAATATTATCAAGATATCTCAAAACTTGCGACCTGGAGAGTGTTTACAAAGTTTAGCCAGCCAGACTGACGGATATCAGAAATTGTTTCTGGATCGAACGGTATACTTAAAGGTGCGTATAACACAATTTTTTTGTATGTTACAAACATTAGCACAAAAGCATAATACCCCAACGTAACAAACGTAAGGTAAGAACAACAACAAGTAAGAATGTTATATTCAGCTACGCCGAATCTCCAATACCCTCCATCACAAATAAATGTTATGTAAATACGTTGTTTTGTACATACACACTCACAGATACACTTATAGACTTGTACTATATATAAAAGTTTTTCTTAAATATAACACAGAACACTTTATGAGTCATAAAATAAGTTTTATTTTTGGCTATAACTTTTGTCTACTGAACCGATTTTGATGAAGTACAAATAGCTCAAAACAAGTACATATAGCTTAGTATTATGGCAAAATTTAATCTTATTTATTAATTTATAATTGATAATGTTACGAACATTTTCTGCTTGAGTTTTGAGGTTGCCTCAGATATCGGCCATATTTTTTTAATAAACTAATATGCTGCTTTTAAATAGGATACTTCTAAGGACCATAACAAACACTCAGGCTAATTTCATCGAGCTCCAACAATTATTTATGAATGTCGGCGTGATAATAGACAGACAGACAAACCGAAAGACAGACAAACTGATATACCGATATACCACGAGTGGTTTTCGAGGGCTTAAAAATTTAAAAGAAATATTATTTTGTAATGGGATATATAATTTTTAATTCGAATCCAATGAATTATTTTTGTCAAAAAAATTCTTACATAAATTTATAGTTTTGTAGTGTTAAATGTCTGTTAATTGTCTGCAAATTGGAGCACGTGCCGCGTTAAAAATAAACTTTATTTTGTATTTTTAACAAAAATGCTTTGAATGCAAAATGTTGTTTGTTTTTGTTAAAATAATTAAAAATTTATTAAATGAAGTGTAAACTAATGCAACTGACCAATTCAACATAAAATATTTTTGCAGATTTTTGCAAAAATTAATAAATTTATTATTTATTGTTTATATAATTTTGAAAATAATAACAATGGAATTGATTTATAATGAATGAAATTTAGTTTTTTTTGGTCATTTACAGCATTGCACAATGGGCTCGAGTCGAATTTTTAGAAATAAATTTTAAACTTTTGAACAGCTGGAACGATTTGCATGAAATTCAATATAATGATATCAGAGGCATTATAACGTTGGTCTTATTGGTGCAAAATGAGTACCTCGGATATAAATTTATTTTTAACCGGAAGTCAAGATTTTATTCTTTCAAAAATATATTAACATCTTCTAGCTTTTGACGAGATCATGTGTTATTTATTGTTGCAAGATCTCGAGTTAATTTTTCAATTTATATTTAAAACTAGTCTTGCGAATTGTGACCCCAAGAAAAATGGCCCCATTGTGAAAAATGAAAGATGATCCCAAAAGTTACAAATTTAGCCCAAAGTTAAGAAAAAGAAAAATTACCCCAACATTTTATTAAACAGATTCAAAAAAGGACCATTATAAAATTAAAAATTTAAAATAAGTGCTAATTATAAATGTCGGGTAGTTGGGGTATGAAATGTGTGATAGGACAATAAAAAAGAAATTTAAATGATTCCACATATTTATCTCCACAACATTTGCGTTAAAAAGATTTCATACAGCAAAAGTGAAATATAGTTTGTTTCATATTATTAATTGTATTGGACAATATTTAAGAATCTTTCAAGCCTAAACCCATATCTCGAGAGAGTTATACATATATTAAGGACAGTTGAAAAAATTTTATTGCATATACAAGAATTTTATAAGTTCAAAAATGTTGTTCAAAAAGGTGCCTTTTAAGCGGGCTATATGAATATATGAACCGATATTAGTCAAACTAATACCTTACATTCAGGACATTTAGAGAAATAGACCAATAATTTTAATAGAATTGGCCTATATTTTAGAGTTTTATATGGACATAGCTTAATGGGCTCAGACATAGCTTAATGGGCTCAGATCTTTATTGGCGTCACACAGAATGACAAAATGAATATAACCTCATCACTATTTGTGATTGTGAAGGGTGTAAAAATAATTTTGGTTGATTTCAGTTGAAAGCTTCATGCCATCTAAGAACCCCGTGCTTATAAAAAAAGTTTAAGAAGAATCAAATGAAATGTTCTTTTTGTTTGTGGTAATATGCGTTTTTGCAGATGTTTGCAACATACTGTTCTGTCTCTCTTTCTGTCCGATAGGCTGTCAATATTAACGTTATGAGCAAATATATTTTGCATGTGTCCAAATCTACATGTCAAACTTCCAAAAGATCGTTCTACAATTTCCGTAGCTTTCATTCATTTCTGCAGATCTATTGAAAGTACAACCGAGAAGCACCCTCCAAAATTTGCGAAGTTTGGTCACTTCGAAAAATTGCCTCAAATTGCACAGATCGTATTTTATGAAGATCAATCCATTATTTTTTATACCTGCGCAATGGTGAAGGATATTAGTTAGTTAAACGATTGTTATCAACAATTACATTTAGATTTGTTTTTTATTTATTGTGTTTGTTTGGATTTAATTGGACTTTTGTAAAATACAGACGGTTTTTTAGAAGTTAATTTAAATTTAACCTGAAAACCAACCAAAGAAAATGCAACTACAACCGAAATACACAAAATACGCAGGGCGCAAATTAAAACAAATGTAGGTATTTTTGAAAATAAATTTGTAATTTTTATCGGCTGATTGGATTTGAAATTCAACATAATGATGGAAGGGGAGTGTGGTATTGTACCACTCAATGGATTGCTTACCACAATGACAGAATGCCAAGTCAGGCAAAAAAAAAAATAAGTAGACATTCCCTGATGTAAATTTCGGTATATTTGCTGCAACTGCATTAAATTTGCATTACTGAGAACTTCTTGGGAATTTTTTACTGCTTTTTGGTTCTAAACATTTCTTCAACATTTCCTATAATATCAACAATATAAAATATTTGATCAGGAAATTACGAAAAAACTGCCAGAACATACGTTTCGTCATCAATGATGTAGCAAGAATATTTTATTTGAAAACTTAACTTAAATTTTCGTCCTATGGTTTTGACCTCTAAATTTTTAGCATCGTTTCATTCATAAGACTTCATAATGTGTCCATTAATTATAGAAAATTTAAGAGCACAAAAAGGGTGTCTGAAAGTGTGGTAGATTTTAAACGGGGATGGACTAACTGTTCGAGAAAATTGACAGAAAGCACTATAATAACATTAATGGAAGGGTTTCCGAAAAAGGTTGAACATTTCAAAGCCAAGTTAAATCAAGTTAAAAAATTATTTTATTTAAATACGTTTTTCTCGTTCTCACTCCTTAACTAAAAATGTTGTATTGAATGTTTTATTATAAATAAGAAATATCTATTATTTTTTTTTAATAAATTAAATATATTTTTTTAAATAGTTGAACAAAAAAATGCATCGTTTCAACAGTAAATTTAAAAATTAATATAAAAATGAATTCATCAACATAATTTAATTAACAAAGTTATTAACTTGCGTATGTGTATGTGTATCTGTGTGTGTTTGTATTATGAATATTAAAGTATTTATGCAGCATAAACATGATTTTTTAGCTTTATTATTAATAACTATAATTAAAATTATAAATCATTATAATCGATAATGAACATTCAGAAAATATCATCTCTCCCTGTTTTAAATTCATGTTTAATGTTCCATGTAAATTGAGAGTAAAATAAAATTTTATATTTTTATACCCTCCACCACCACAAGTGGCGATGAGGGAATATTAACTTTGTCTTTGGGCATGTAATGCTAATAATCATCTTAGATCCCATAATGTACATATTTTTTGCATCGAATCAAAATCTTACAACCATAATAATTTACAGAGCACAATAAAATTTGTCCTGAGTATTTGCTAAAGCCCCGAAAAGTTTCCTGTTTAAAACCGTAATTCTAAGCTATATGTTCTTCAGTAATGATCAAAATTGGTTCAGCAGAAAAAGAGTTATAACTAATTTTATAACTCATTAAGTATTCCTGTATTTTACTTATTTTAGAAAAACTTTTATATAATGTATACTTCTGTGACTATATGTCAGAGTGTGTGTGTGTACGAAACATATTTATAGCGGAGAGTATTAAAAATTCGGCATAGCCGAATATAACATTTTTACTTGTTTTTGTTTTTACTTTAACAAAAAATGCAACAGAGCACAAAACAATTTTAATTAATTTTTATTTAATGTGCCAATAAAAGTTATTGTATTTTTTAATAAAAAAATAATTAAAATTACGGATATCCGCAGGTTTAGAGATTCTTATAAAAATCTAGAGTATAATTAAAAAATTAATATAATTAAGAGATTTATTTAGAGATTAACTTAAAAAATCCTATTCCGAGAAGAAAACTTGTATAGAAGATAAGTCAAATAATGGTTCAAACGTAATCTATTTTTGGGAGAATATTAGCTTTGTCATTCCGTGTTTCATGCCAAGAAGGAACTCATTAAGTTAATATATTCTTGTATCAAATCGATTTAGCCATGTCCGGCTGTCTGCTTAAATATATGTTATTAATTTTATCAATATTGGTCTATAAGTTGCTATAGCTCCCTTTAATGCTTCTTACCGGAAAACCAGTTGGAGCTTATATAACACTTAAATAAATATCAATTCAATTGAAATTCGGCACAATAATCTTTCTAACATCTTTAATATATATTAATTTAAGCAAATCTCGGTCATCATTTTGTTGTAGCTCCCATATATGTTATCATATTTCAATGTAGTTTTATAATATTATTGGCGAAGGGTTTCGGCACAGCCGCAAATAGCATTCTTACTTCCTTTAAGTTTTTAATTTACGAAAAGAGTTTGATTTGAATTTTGAATTTGACCCAGAAATCGGTCTATAATTTTTTCACACTGAATAGATATTGAATACTGCAGAGGACTATTTTTAAAATCCACTGCAAATTTCTTTATAATCAGATATATTCTTTGTGGGGTATTACATGATTCCTCCTTGGTATTACAAGCGGAATAACAATGTTAATATATGAAAATTTTGTTCAGTATTACCAGGTTGTAAAAGTTTAAAATACTCAAAATATGATCACAACACAAACCGAAGGGACATTTCTTTAGAATCAGATATATTCTTTGTGGGGTATTACATGATTCCTCCTTGGTATTACAAGCGGAATAACAATGTTAATATACGAAAATTTTGTTCAGTATTACCAGGTTGTAAAAGTTTAAAATACTCAAAATATGATCACAACACAAACCGAAGGGACATTGTTAAATAGACTCAGGAAGTGATTATGGGATAAATGGAATATTAAAAAATTTTGTCTGCCGGTTACAAACATCTCCATAATCGCATGGGATGTTTTTTACTTAAATTGAGTTAACATGATTTTTTGAAGTAATAGAAATTGTTGCATTAACATACATTAATGTAATTTAAAATTAATTAAAAATAACAATAAAAATCAGAAAATTATTTTTATTTCATTTAACATTTATATAAATTAAAAGAAATATTTAAACAATAATAAAATCATGTTACAGATTTAATTAAAATTTTTATTTTATAATTAAAATTTACTTATTAACAGTTTCACATTTTAAGTTTCTGGTTAGTTAATTTAATTTAAATTTAATTATAATAATATGCGTAAAATATAAATATAGTACATATTGTGGATTTGGATAATCCATATTTATTTGTAATTTCAAACATTCATCATTCCTTCGCGGTCATTCACGAATAAAGAAGTCATCATGATTTTCTTTTAATTGCCAAAATTTTGCAAGCAAAATGATGTATAAAGAGCAATTTCTTTGCAAGATAAATTAAATATTATGGCGGACCACTAAAAAAATCATCGTAGTCATATACATATGGGGTCTTAGGTGATTTTTGTTGAGCGTTACACGCGGAATGACAAAGCTAATATACCCTCATACCACTTGTGGTGATAATATAACCATCTCCACTTCAAAACCAAGTTTTGATTATAAACAGATATTCAATTCCTACTATTGTATCCAATCGATTAAGAAAGGGAAAAAATCGAAAATTAACGTTAATCACAAAATTTTCATATCACAATTTTCATATCATTAAAAATTAGAAATCTGCAAGTTCTGACGTTTTCATAGGCATTAAATACATTTGTTAAAAATATATACCATGGCTGAAAATCCACTCTAAATTAGGCTTCTTCTAGTAAAATTTAAAAATTTTCCATACATTTCAACTTACACACTTTGTTGTACCCTACACCACTGTAACTGATGTTTGTTACATGCAGAAAATATTGTGTTACACCAATTTGAGATATCTCGATGAAATTTGGAACATTTTATTATTTTGTTCAGGTACCTCCCACACAAAAGGTATTCAAAATAAAATGTTTTAAACGAAATTTGGCACAAGTAAGTCTTATAATATTCTAAAACGAATTGCCAAAATATGCGAGGGTCGGTCCATTTTACTCATGTAGCCCATATTAACTCCCTTCCAAATATCATATTAAGGGCATAAATTTCAAATATACTAAATATAATATTTGGTCAAATTAAGATAATAATAAGCAACAATCTATGTACAGAATTATATGAGGGTCGGTTCATAATTTCGTGTAGCTCCCATATAACCCCCCCCCCCCCAGAAAAAAATAATTATAAAACTCATAAATTAAACATAGATGTTAGTGTCACAATAATGTTCTGCACATTTAAGAATAAATCAGAAAATCAAATTATACGAGGGTAGTTCGTGGTGTAGGGTATTTGATAGTAAGGCTTGATCGAATATATATTTTTACTTGCTTTAACGTGCAAATGTTATGTTTACATTAACGAACGCTTTTACTTCTATAATTTGTTTACCGCTTTATATATATAAAATACATTTCTACATCAATATGTTTAAACAATCGATCATAAGTTTCATAATTTTCCAAGAAATGTTGGACATTACATCTACATTTAGCCTGTTAAAATTCTAATGGCATTTACTATATTTGCATACGTATACATACGTAAATGTAATTTGAGAATATACATTCACATGTACATACATACTTATATTTTTAAAATATCATCACACAACTACCAAAAAATCTTCCTCACAATATTTGTTAAGACCAACATCTAATCTGATTATGAATCCCACATAATCAGATAAGTAACATGGATAAATGGTTTTAATAAGTAGTAAATATTTGAGATTGACATTTAAGATGGAAAACTGACGTAATCGGAGAAGAGTCTTTCACTTTCATGGAACTCTTAAAGTTATGAATTCTAAACATAATTTATATATTTAAATTAATTTATTAAAAATGACATTAAGACATTAATTGTTTCATTTGTTAATTTATGTTTAAACATTTCATTTATGTTTATTTATGTCACAATGAATAATTTTAAAATTTTACTTATTTTGTGTCACGTCACGTCATGTCATGTCAAAAGATCAGTAAAATCATTTTTAATGTTTAACTAATGTTTTTCCTTTTTTTCTGAAAACAAAAGGAAACGAGAATTTTAAGAGCTTTTTATACCCTCCACCACCACAACTGGTGATGAGGGTATATTAACATTGTCATTCCGTATGTAATGCCAAGGAAGTAATTATTTCAGACCCTATAAAGTGTATATATACTTGCATCAAATCAAAATCTAAGTCGATTTAACTGTGTCCGTCTGTCCGTTTGTCTGTTGGAATCGCTCTTACGCCTAGAATAATTTTCCGAACTGAATGAATTTTGGAACTATAACAGCAACAGTTTTCAAATTTTCCTAATCAAAATATAGGACGGGTAGGATCAAGGGCAAAATTACTCCCATAAAAAGCTAATATTATTTATCGAATATGTAAAGAACTAAAAAAGAGGGACTGATTACTTTTCCAAGGATCTTTTCTACTGGACAAAATGTAGGACGGATAGGACCATGGGAAGGGGTACAAACCACTTTATAACGGCGGCAAGGCACACCGGGTTTTAGCTAGTCATAAATATAAGTTACTAATTAAAAGCTCCTTCCCAGAAAAGGGTTTTGAATTTGTTCCATTTGAATCTTATGAATCTTCTTAGACAATTTTCGGGGAATATTTGGGCATGACACCTTTATAATACCACTTCCCGCGTTTTAGGCTTAAAAGGTTATTAAATATGAACAAATTCCATCAAAATTAAACAACTGAATATATAACTTCAAAATATTGCCTCTCACATAGAAAATTATTTCTTTAACATTAAATTTTAAAAATAAAATCGACTATTAAAATCTATAGTTCAGTATCATTATTTATATGTTTATATATGTTTAAGCTGATGAGCGAATAATAAGGTTTTTGGTGCAATATCTTCAGCTCATGCTAATTTTTGCATAATATTAGTGGTAGAGGGTATTTAAGATTCGGCACAGCCGAATATAGTATTCTTACTTGTTTCTTCTCTTTAGTTTCAATTTATTACTCTTGTTTGTGGATTCTAAAAAGAAACAAAAAACTGTATATTCTATATTACACATACGTGTGTGTGTTTAGTACGTAATCAAATATACAATAGGGTGGCTCAAATTATACATTTATAATTCTCACGATATGTAAAGTTTCGAAAAAATACTCAGAAGATGAGAGATTTAAATACGTGAAACGTGTAAGCATAATTCACCTTATGATTTCACAATCGAAAAAAAATATTTATTTAGAGAAAACAATTGAAACTTAAGCATTTAAAAAGAACTGAAACCTACTGATGAATTCAAGTGGCATCAATGTTTATGATACGCTTTGGATGACTAAGGGTTTGCAAAGTAGATATATCACATTAAATGTATATTCTAACCCCGAATCAAAACTTAGCAAGGTCCGTCTGTTTTATTATGAATATTATTGAAAAGTTGCCCGAGTTCCGTGAAATTTTGGTATTATAGCCCTATATACCAAATTAAAACAAGCTGTGTAGGGCGTTTATAAAAAACTATATCTCACACAACTTGAAAATTCTAACAAAAAACTTTTCTACATTTTTCAATAAAAAGTAAATAAATTTCGACATATCATATCGTCTTAAAAAATTTAAGGCAAAAAGTGATTTCTATTTGAAAGATAATTTTCTGAAACTTTTAAAATACCTTCATTTTGGTATACAAATAACCACCAATTATTTAATGAAATTATATTGGGACCATTATTCTGCAAAATTCTATATACGATTCAATTTTGCAAAAGGATTTTACGCCAAATGAACTCTTTAATATAATGACTTGAAATTCATTACAATCTAATATCATCTTAGGCCTACCATATTAGCTCCCATGTAAGAACCCACAGGTTTATCACGCTTTTATATATTGATTTATTCCATTAAAAATCCGCACAATTATTTTTGTGTTTACCATGCTGTTAAGTTTAGATTATTGGACCGCATTTGGCCGTAGCTCCAGAATAGAGTATTTGTATTTTTTTTTTAATTTGTGAAAGTTTTTTCCAAAATATCGGCAGTGGAAGATATATGTACTGTAAAATTTTTGGATAGGGTATGGTGGAGGAGTATTCCTCATGTGAAATTTTAAAGCAAATTCTTTAAACAGACCAAGAAGATAATGCCTGAACTATCTAATATTAAAGACTAAGAAAATTTTAGATATGGTTCGGGGATACCACATTCCCTTACAAACGAAATTTTTTAAATTATTTCCACAATTATTTTTAATATAATAGTAGCGGAGGATATTAAAACTTCCACTTACCACCAAAAGTGGTAAAGGAGGTATATTAACTTTGTCATTCCGTGAAGGAACAATCTCAGGCTCTGTAAGGTATATATTCTTGTAACAAATCAAAATCTGAGTCGATAAGACTGTGTTCGTCTTTCTGCTGTTTTTGGTACGCTCACATCCACAATAATTTACATTTCATACGTTTGTGAGTGTTTAGTGTGAGTGTGTATGTCTGAAATATAACGTAATTACTTTACACGCTTTTGCGGTGGTGGGTATTGAAGATTCGGCATAGCCGAATTCTTACTTTTCTCTAATGTTATTTAAGAGAATGGTTTTATTTGTGGATGACCCTAATGTTTTTTTAATGTTTTTGTATTTATATGTATAGAAAATTTTTGAAGAATCTTTGTGTGTATGTGGTTACTTTGAGTGGGAAGTTACTTTTGACATCTTTCAAGCGTATATTTTTCTGTTTATTGTTATTATTATTCTTTAATATGATAAATCAACAAATTTTACAAACAAAGTGAGTTCGTGTTGATTTTTTATAAATCCAGCGGGAAATCTAAAGATCACTTATCACCCAAAAGGCCTTTTTCACTCATGAGTGAGTTGTGCAGGATTATTGGAAGGGAAGGGATATATTTTTTAAAAGGCCCTTTTGATAATGTACCTTAAAGTTATATCTTGAATCCTATATGAACTGTTTAAAATTATACTGACAGCTTTTTAACGATTTTAAAATTATTTAAAAGCACATACGCTTTTGTTTTCCATTTTGATATATTAACTTTGTATACAAACAAACATACAAACATTTCATATTTGTTATAACAACAAATACAAAAATAATTATGATTGTTAACAGTTTGTAAGTACAAGTAAGCAGCTGATGACATACAGTTGTTGTTTGACAGTTTAGGCTCAAAACATATTAATCTGACAGTTTTGTAAAAATTACAATATAAATATTATTTATTAACAATTTCATATTTGAAACATGTAAGATGTATAAAAATGTGTATTATAAGTCGGATCTGACTAAATTACCCATTGATTATACAAGTAATTCTTTCAGATTTATAAATAAATGTAATGTAAATACCCTACACCACATTGTTGGTTATAAATGACAGCTAAAGAAATTATGAATGATTTCGTATAATTTGAATTATGCTTAAATCAGCAGTAGATTATTGTCATACTAACATTTATGTGAAATTTATGGCCGTTTAAGGACTACTGTGAAAATATTAAATCGATATTTTCAGTTATGAAGCAAATGATCGATTCATTTATACACGAAGAGGATCGCCAAGATCATTACTAAAATGTTAATTATTGAATTAATTTTTACTGCAATAAAATTATTGACAATATATTGTAAATTACATGTTTAGAAATTAATTTAACTGTTTAGTATATTATTGTTGTTACAACAAAACTATTGTTATTAGAACAAAATATTATGATAAATTTTTGACGAATGTTAACATTTTTGCAATTTCAACAAATATGTTTTTTTAGTTCAAAATAATACTTTCATTTTTTTTTGGTAATCATAAAATTGTCACCAGTTCATTTGTTTGTTTGTCTGCCTGTCTGTCCATCCGGATGGCTACAGGTCCCAGATTTTTAGATATCTTGATGAAATGTGATATATATTTTTATTTTAGCTTAAAGACGAACCCTATTGAAATTATTTTACAGAAATAAGTCCAAATATCACTTGAGGCATAAATCTCACACGTATTGTAATAATATTTGGTGAAATTATTCATATATAAGCAGGAATCAATGTGCAAAATTATACGAGGGTTGGTTTATTGTTTTATGTAGCTCCTATTAAACTCCCCACAAAAAATAAAATTTTAAATTCATAAATTCACATAAATGTTATTTTCACGTAAAGTATTATAAAGCGGTCTTAAACGACCTAACATTTTTCGGTCGGTATATTTTCTTCTAATTTTTATAATTCACAATAAATTAAAAAAAACATTTAATATGTATTTGGGGTTTTTGGAGTGGTAAAAGTGTCTAAAAAATATTTATTTAATACATAATGTGTCCATAATCATATTTAGTATGATTATGTTATGGGTATGTTGGCTTACACAACTATAACATGGTTGTGGGACGACTAGATGTTGTAGTTTACAGTGGCACAGAATGTATTTTTAGATCAGCTGAATGGTTTGAAATGAAATTTGTTATGTTGAAAGAAATGAGTGGACCGCTACAAAACTTTTTACAGACTTCTATCCATTTATATTTAACAAAATTATGCTTACATGTCATATTTACTTCTAATAGTTTTTGAGTTATTTGCATTTCTATTTTAAACTTTTAAAATTTTGCAAAATCTTGAGTCAGTTTTTTAATAGGTATCTGAAAGTATTGCCTCTGTCTTGTTTTACTTAGTTAAAAATAAAATTATTTATCTAATGGAAAATCTTTTGGGAAAAAGTGTCTTCAATGCAATTCTTTCGAAAACATATATAAAGTTCATGTTACACAGAATACTCTAGACTGCATTTTGTATCGAAAACCCTTATGGGGCTAAGTCCAGATCCTCTTCAATTAAAACAGAATGTAGTTTTTGAAACATGTTTGGTAATGGGTTTTCCAGATCTCTAATTATAGTTGGCTCTATGGGTTAAAAATTAAAAATTCATTTTTTTAATTTTTCTTCACATTTTTGAGAATTAAAAAAAAAATACTTTAATTACATCAATAATTTTTCAGCACTCTTATTTAGAATCAAAAGGTCAATATTTTCTGCAAATGAAGAAATGAATACAGTCATCAATATTATTATATATTTTGTTGCAATAGTCAGAACTGTGTTGTTTTTGAGTTGATCTGGAGGATCTGGTAAGAGGCGTAGTCAGCAGTCCTACACAATTTACTACCTCGGGTTTGTTGATAATTAAAAAAAAAAATCAGCAAAAATCCGTTTATGAATTGAGAGATCGTCGTCCGGTAGAAAAACTTTTTGTGTTTTATATATTCGCGACAAACATTTATTATCACCAACATGTCGATTGTTGAGTTTATTTTATTTTGATGACAATTTCTTTGCTGTAATGAAATAATTTTTATGAATTAAAAAAATATTATGGTCGCAATATGTTCAAAAATATGTTTGACTGATGACAATTTTATTGTTATTAAACAGCTTGATATAAAAAAGTATTGTTATTAGGACGAAATGTTATTTTCAGTTTATTGTCAACTGATTATATTTTTTTTTAATTTTTTACTATTTTTGTTAAAATGGAAAAAAGTATATTTTTTAGTGAAAAAAGAATGTTTTTAGTGGCGATAACAATAATTTTAGTGGCGATAACAATAATTTTAGTGGCGATAACAATATTTTTAGAGACAATAATAAATATTGTTATCAATGCTAAATAATGCAAATAAACAAATCTTTTATTTCAATAACAGTATTTTTTATTGGAATAACAATTATTTTTGTGATGATAACAATATAATTGTTATCAATGCAAAATCACAAAGTGAATTACCAAATATTTTAGTTACGGTAAAAATATCTAATAACAATAGTATGATGCTTCTTGTTTATGGTTACCGCAAACATATTTTTTCTCTGCGTGTACCTTTTAAGAATAAATAAAAAATGATTTTAGCTTTAAGCTTTGAGAACTTAACAAAAACAATTATTATTATAATTTTTTAATGTGCCAAGGCCTATTCAAACTTGTGGGCATGTCTCTGCCCTAATCTCCTCTGGATATAGTTTACACGCATTTCCGTTAAGATTTCCGTACAAAACAATGAAAAATTGTAAAGTACGAGGTAAAAAAAAAAAGTTCCAAATAAGATGGTGGGTTACTGACTACTCCTCTGACCAAATAGAAGCTTTTATTCCTCCAGATCAACAAAGAACAACCTCAGCGCTTCTATGTAAAATTATGTCAATGTGCAAAGTCGGGCTTGACAGGCTACTATTCCTACTCGTTTTATCTTAATTGATTTTCTTTGAGTGTATTAAATCTTCCGTTATTATTTTTTCCTGATAAAATGCTTAAAATCGCATCATAAAAAAGTCTTCGCATATTGTTGCTTTTAAAATATTTTGCAACGATATTTTCTTTAATAAATTATAATTATTTTATTTTATTTAAACGCTTTTTGCACATTTTACATACATTTTATAGAAATCACTCTCTTTAAAAAGAACTATCGGAGATGTATAATAGAAAAGTATGAAAATAACTTCATAATTTTACCACTGAAAATCCGAGTGCTGTACAAATGATAACACAACTAACTAAAACCATATGAATTTATTTGGTCAAAATAATAGGATATATTGGTCAAATGTGTGGTTTTATGTACAAAATGATAACTGTACTTAAATAATATTAACTCACAGAGATATACGACATAACATACATGAATGAGCAGAAAATTTATATTTATTCTTTGTATGACAAACTAAACAAATTAGTGCAGACAAAGTGTGAGAGACAGAGAGAGAGAGAAAAGGAGAAAAACAAACAAGTAAGAATGCTATATTCGGCTGTGCCGATCCTTCAATATTCCCTACTGCTTCCATTTAAAAAATATGCATTAGAGATGAACGATATTTTTATGACTGTGATTTAATCACTGTCATTGGTAAACCACTGGTAACTGCAGTGACTGAAATTATGTTGCATACTCAAGTGTATTTGTTATGGTGGTCCTGAGCATAAAATTCCGATTCATCTAAAATGAATATTATTCGTTTGCTACGGTGCACAGCATGAACTCTAATAGAGAATCCCATACTCAAAGTAAACAATGTCCTCTGTCGGTTTTTTCTGAACCCTTTTCAATAAACTTAAAAAACATTCTGGTGAAAATGATTCACTGAGAACGACGTTATTCAAAAATCACGGTATCGCTCATCTCTAAATATTTTAAAATCAAAGAGTTTTATAAGCATATACCTTTACACTGAGAATAAGTTTATAGAGACTGAGAAGAAGTCCTATGTTGGACGTATTGCTAAATATGGATCGATGATATTGAAAATTACGGAGTTGGACAGACTCGATACCTTTGTAAGCTTCGCACTTACAAAACATTTACCACAATTAAAGCAAAAGTATTTGGACTCAAAAGGGTCCTTGGTTGGAGCTATGGAGGTGCAAAAAGTGTTCCTTAGACTTTGAACGAACATTATATCAAAATCCATTACTAAGATAATTCTGCAAATTTTGAACCATTAAAGATACATATTAGATATGTCATATGTTTAGAGCAAAGGTGTTTTGGGGTTATTTGGCCCTAAAAAATTGGCCAAATATTCAAAGGTATGCTGTCAAACTGTTTCCAATATTATTAAACGGTACTGGAAAAACTTGTTCGTTGATAGAAAACCTGGTTCAGACAGAAGGAATGATCCACATGATGTTTCTAAAGCCAATAAAAAGCTTGGTGCTCCGACAATTTGGTACGAAAAGTTAAAGCTAATTCAGAATTAAATACACGAAAGGTCCAAAAAGTTTTTGATAGAAATGCTGCTACAAATTTATAGGGCATAAACAGAGCAGGTTTAAAAAAATAATGAATGTCGAAACATATGTTCTGGCAATTTTTTGGGACTTGCTGGACAAACAATTTATGTTGCTGATGCTCTAGAGAATGTTAAAGAAAAGTTTGGGACCAAACAGCAATCGAAATTTACAACAGACTCTATAAATACCGAAATTCACATCAAGGAATGTTTACAAAAAAGGGCGCTTCCATTCATAAGACTTCATAATGTCCACTAATTTTTGGTCTTGGCATACTTTCACAGTGGTTAACATGTCCATAGCGGTAAAAAACAATGTTTTTGTATTTGTACCAAGGAGTCAAATCCTGCTATTAGTTTAGTTCCAGAAAACACTATAAAAAACTAAATTTCAAGCAAAAATAAAAATCATACTGTAAATTCATATGTTTCGTTTTTATGTATGTTCACATTTTTTCGATCTCACTCTTTAGGCCAAAATGTAAAAAAAAATTGATTGCTGTATTTGGTTGGAAAAAGCTTCATATAAAAACAAAATGCCAATAAAATTGGATCAAATGTTATAGTATTATAAGCTCAAAATCATTTTCCGGGAATGGGCCTAAAATGGTTTTGAAGATATCTTTCATAATTTTGTGTTTCATAATTTTGACTTAAAGACGAAGCATATTTAAATTGATGATGATGACACCGTTATTTTCACTATACCCAATACAAATGATCTTTCCGGAATTGAGTTTAAAGGTGATAAGAGTTCTAAATTAAAATCGATTTTTACAAATTTTTGGAACAAATAACTCTTGTGATATTCCAAAATGATGTGCTAGATTGTACAAGGATCGGTTCATTATTTCTTATGGGTACCAAATATATTTATCTAATTTGAAAAATATCGGGTCATATTCGATAATTAATGTTTTAAAAATAGTGTTTTAAGCTTAAAAGATTCTTCAATGTGGACCACTTTAGTTATTATATGAAGTCTTTTTCAATTCACACAAATAAACGTGTAAATTTGAATTTGCCTGCCAAAGAGTCTGTTCAAGTTCTGAAATCGCTACTGAAATAATCTCAAAACATCTCTAATATTTTTGCCGGACGACCTTTTTTGCCATATTAATAAATAAAGTAAAAAATTTAAACACGATTTATACGAGTTGGTATTTCGAGTATTTTCTTTTTGTATCAAAAAGGTTTGTGTTACAAACAAAATAACAAATTAAATATATTCTCATTCAACATTTCTTATGTTGGAGTGTATTAAAATTATTGGATGTTTTAAAAAGTAAATTCAAACTGAAGTGTCTCAAATTACAAATTGTATGTTTAAAGTTGAATTTATAACAGTATATTGTGACAAATATTTTTCATGTAACCCAATATAAAATAAAAATATTTAAAATGCAAAAATATCCTCACGAGAGTTTTGTTATTTTTGTTTTGTTTTGATGAGACATTTCCAACATTAACTAAAATTATTTTGAAAGAGTTTTTCTATTAAAATCACAAAAAACGACACAAAAACCGCATACAAAACAAAATAATGTAGAAATCAAACCACAAATTTTTGTGAATATTTTGAATTAATTTACTCCAACCCACCATATGTGGATTGGGATAATAGAAATTCATAATATTGTGTTACCCCCAGTTTAAATTTTTGTCAAATGACTTAGAATTACTCTCAGTATATTGTACCGTCGGATATGAATGGTTTTTCTTGTTTCTACATCCTGTATTGAACTTGATGCTTTCTTAAATTTTGTTTGTTGTAATTGATTTTTTTTTGGAATTCCTCTTGGAATACTAATAAGAAGATTTAGATATTTGAGAGACAATATACACTTTGGTCACACTGAAAAAAAAGCTTTCTATTAAATATACTATAGAAGACAAGATTATTCCTAGTTTTTCGATTCGTACCAAATTCAATTAAAACATCTTTATATCTGAGAGTTTCATAAGGTTGAAATTGTATTTTTGGAGGACATTTGTATAGGAACTAGACCGAACATAACCAATTTCAATAGACTTCATCATTGAGCTAAATAATAACTTGTACCAAATGTAGGGTGTTCATAGCGTTTTCATGAATAGACCCGGTCAGACACACGGATGAACGGGCATCGTAAAATCGAAGGAGTAGGAGACTACGAGCCGAATGGAAATTATGAGCACAACTTATATTATCCCATACATATATGGTGTTGTATTCCAAGAGTGAAATATGACTGGATCAGTCTTTTTTTAATCTAGGAAGTGGGATCAAAAATTTGTTAACAGACATATATGATAATAAAAACGAAACCATTAAATTTATTTAGAAAGAGACCAATATCTCTTCACTAAACTTAGCTCCGGTCAACTTGGAGGATTTGGCTCCCTTGGTACAAGTACCACATTATTATGTACCACTTAAGCGTCTGTTATCCTTTCACAATATTTGACAGCATCTGCATATTGCTTTTGGAAATTTTTGACTGCTTTTGGCTCCTAAACTTTTCTTCAACGTTCCTTCGAGCATTAGCAACATAAAGTTTTTGACCAGGAAGTTGCAAAAAACCTGCTAGAACATACTTTTCGTCATCCATTATGTAGCAAGAATATTTGACATACAAAACTTGACTTCAGTTTCCGTGCTCTGTTTTTGGCCTTAACATTCCTTTCAGGAATTGTTTGAACCCTGTATGTTTATAAACCTGCATCAACTTTAACTTTTCTTTTCTCAAATAGTCTGAGCTAAACGGGCTGCTCTCCTACAAGGTATGTTTGTTACACTTGATATTTGTACCAAGAGTACACACTTCTGTACAATTTATCTAGTGTGTACCATACTCCTGTACAATGTTTATAGCAATTTCTACCATAGAAATTTAAATTTGTGAGAAATTTTCTATCTCAATATGTTTGTAGTTCTCAGAAAGTCCTTTTGCTGTCTCATGTTATTCTTTCTCAGAAGTTGCAAGAACACAACTAAACTTCCTTCCCATTCATCTAACAGTTTAATTTCGCAAATGTCTATTTAAAGATGATTTTACAAATCATTTAACTCTTTAATATTATGACTTTTTTCCAAGTGGCTTTGTTTCCATTTATAACTCTTTACTCCCTGATGACATTGTCCATTGTATTGTATTAAAATAGTTCCGACGATTAGCATAAAATCATTTGTTCAACTTTTAACACTTCATTAAAAATTTACAGTTATTTCCAAAATACACACGCACACACACACAGAAAGGTCATCATTTTGGTTTGAAAAGTTATTTTGAAATTTTATTGCAGATTAAAAAAATAACTTGAATAATTTAATCAATAAAACAAAAAATTTAAATTAAATAAATACGTATTTACAAAATATTGTCAAAATAGATTTAAATTCAATCACTCAATATGTTTGTGTATTGAACATGTTTGTTTTAGAACGTTTGCAATTTGTTTTATCAATAATAAAATTCAATAAAAATTTATGGAGCTTTTTTCAAATTTAACGGACAAATAAACTTTATCATTTTGCAAAAATAAAACAAAGTAAGAATGTATAGTCGGTCAAGCTCGACTAACTTATACCCTACACCACATTGTTGGCTAAGAATGGTAGTTACGAAAAATTGTTTTTATTTGTCATAATTTGACGTGGAAGAGAGTTTATATTTACTAACATCGTTTTAGAATATAATAAGACAGATGGACAAACAGACTAACAGACGGACAGACGAACATATCTAAATCAATATACAATATATTAACGTTTTTTTAATATAACAGGGAGCACTTAATGATTCATATTATTAGTTATACTATTATACTATTATACTATTATACTATTATACTTTTATACTATTATACTTCTATACTATTATACTATTATACACAAAGGTAATATTAATTATTATATAAAGAACTGCATCAGCGAAAGTTCTTAAATTTGGTCCCAACAACCTCCTTAATGAACTGTTTTACTTGGCAAAATTTTGGACTATAAGTTCTGGGGGAGGGGTATCCCCCATGATAATTGAATATATAAAATGTTTTAATAGCGAGAGTCTTAAAATTTTGCAGCAATTATGCTACTGTGAGACACCATCGCTAAAAAATATAGTGCTTATAGGATGAGAGGGAGTATCCCGCAGTACAAAGCAGATTTAAATTATTGGTATTTTTAGGTCAAATATCATTGAGCTTTGTTATTTATTGTGGTTGTAGGCGTGTCAACCACAGACAGATATACGGACAGACGGACTCAAATTTGATGCTTGAATATTTATATCCATTATGGCCTCTGATATGATTTCTTCTTAGCTTTTCACACGGAATGAAAAAGTTAATATACCCTCTTCATCACTTGTGGTGGTGAAGAGTGTAATAAATAAATTGATTTTTATATAAAAATATTACAGTGCAAAAATTGTTTTTTATGTAAATTTAATTGAAATCAATAAAGTGATTTTCAAAAGAGTTTCACAATGAAATGAATTATTTGAATTATAAACAGAAAAAGTGAAATTTTGATCGCATGAATAAACAGATTAATGGAATAAAATTTAATCGAATGGTTTTGTTTCACTAAATACTTTTTAAAGAGATAAATTAATTATTTTTAACTTTAAAATTGAGAAGAAGATGTATTAAGACGAAATAATTGTTATGGTAAATTATTATCAAGGATTTATTTGTTACCAACTTTTAGCTGGAAATCTTTTGCTACACAAAAATTCTACTCCTTCATAGATTCTGAAAAAATTGTGAAATGTTTTGCTATTCGATTAATAATATTTGCTTTCCATAGAGGGTAAATCGCTTCCTTGGCCTTTCCATTCTAAAATTTTCCAGAAAGGTTATATATTCTCATTTCCATTTTCTCAAGTAAACACGTTTCTCAGGAAAATGATTGGATCTAAATTAAAAGCTCTTTAAATATTCACCAAATTTGGTCTTATGTGTCGTATATTATTTCATCACAGCAATTCTTAAAATAAGTAATTGGAACAAAATTGTTTAACTCTCTCTCTCTAATAGTTCTAGAGAAAATTGATAATTTATTTTTGTGTTGTATAAAAGCCACTTCTCCCTTAGATTTTATACATCCTTCAGTTTGTCCAGTAAAACTGTTTTTGTAAAAGTAAATGAAATGAAATCTTCAGATATAAAATATTTAATATTTCCTTTGTATGGAGTCAAATGCTCCTCTTGATCTTATCCGTCCTAGATTAAATCTAGTACTGTTCTTGGAAAGGTATTTGGTACTCTTACTTCAATAGTTCCTTAGATATTTTTCTGTTAATATTTGGTTGTATGGTGGCTACCTTTCCCTCTTTTTCAGTGAAGCTAACTCACAGAGGCATGATTGCTACAAAGCTTTAAAGATAAATAACTTTTTACAGCACAAGTGGTCAAGGTGAGAATACTAGCAGATCAGAAATCCGATATGTTTAACTTATATTCTTGCAGTCATATATAATGAAATCAGACTTTGAAACAAATCTTGGAATGAAATTGCTGGTCCAATCAAAAAAGTTTTAGACTGATATCGGAGAACTTTAAATATTACAAAAATACTTTTATGTAGTTAAAACAGATAATAGTACTAATGTCAATAGTACAAGAAAAGTCTAAAATTATTATTTTTGAACTGAATAGATTTATTGACCTCAGTTTAATTTAGTTGAATAAATAATTTGGTTTTAACTTATTGAAAAAGTGTGAACAAGATCGTAGCAATATTTGCTTTGTTTATTGTTATTATTAATGGCATAAAGCTTGAAATCAATATATTTACCGTTAATCTGAGATATTTTTAAATTTTAATCCTACAAGATTAAATCGATAGTAGATATAGGATCAATATCATTATCATTGATTAATGCAGATTTTCACATTTTTTTTTCATTGGAATTTGTTATTGGTTGTTGCTTTAAAAAAGTGCCGATTTTAATCAATTGCGGCAACTGTCGCAACATTTGTTGTCATTTTTGTAAGAAAATCTTCAATTAAATTTTTATCATTTCCTTAAGTTTTAAATAGTGACATTGGTTCTCCTTAACAGGCAACATGCCACAATAATATTACAGTTAATGACCATAGAATAGTTATTTCACAATCATATTAATGTAATAGCACAAGCATAACATGTCGTTATTCATTATACACTCTTGTTTATCCATGTGAAGAGACTGACGTAGTTTTTTCTTGCCATTACATACGAAAGGTAATAAAAAAATCCTTAAAATTGTATTTATTATTGAATTCCGGGAAATTTATTACTAAAATACAATATGGAAATTTATTACCAGAAAAATAAACTACGTATTATTTTGAAATGTTTTTTGTTATATTGAACATTAACGTGTATGAAAATTGTAATAAAACCTTTGAAAACCAAGGGGAAGTGTCGTCATACACTGAACCTGTTAGGGTTGGTAGTATTAATGAAAAATTTTCGTAGAACTTTAATGAAAAAAATGTATTAAATAAACAAGTTTTTATTCTAATTAACAGATTTTTTCCATCAAATTAAAGAATTTTCTTCAAAAAATATTAATAAAAAATTAGCTAAAGATTTTGAATTAAAAAATATCGTAAAAAAATAACGATAATTATGTTGTATAACATGTAAACAGCCTTTCATTCGAAATACAAATCGATCGGTTCACCGCCGTCCTATTCACATTGCACTTTTTTTAGTTGTCTATTACATTTTTTAAAATAGTCAATTAGTATAAAAATTCTCCTTAGTTATAGATCTAGATCCCGATGTGTATAAAAAAGAGTAATTGGAGCCAAACTTTTGCTGTAGTAGATTTTTAGATATTCGTTAAACAATATTTGCTTTGTATGGGGGGAACTCCTTCCCCTGGTCTTATCGGAATTTTTCATGAAATATTTTATTTCCTTTTAAAAAATTGTATATTTTTATATAAAAAATATTGCAATTATTTTGTTTTTAATATCAATAAATGTTATGTCATAATTTATTACATCAATTTAACGTAACTATTTACTCAATTCAACTAAAATTTCGTGAATTTAACTTTAATATGATATTTAAATTGAATAATATTTATCAATATAAATAATTAATTTTATAATTATTAAAATTAATTGCATTTTAATAACGAATTTAAATAGTTAAGTATTGAATATTTTTCGTCAATTTAAAAAATTTACAAAAAGTTAACTTAAATGTTCGTTATGATGAATAAATGTTTCTTTGATTGAAATATAACCAACTGTTCCCCATTTCTACATCCTTTTTCGTTGTATTTACTATCTTTTTTTCGTTCATTAAACGATTACCATATAAGTAACTATTTGAGGTTCATTATTGCTAAAGTCAGAAACTCTTATGTAATTTTTCACTTAATTAATTTTAGATTTAATTGTTTGTATACAAAATAAAATTATAATAAAAATTTTCTATATAAAAGCAAAAAGTAGCAAAAACTTTATTTACATTTACAACAATTTGATTTAAGTCCAAAAAATGTCTTCACTTAAAGTCAAATATATATTCAATGATTTTCAATAACAATAAATAAATGAACAAAAACAACATGTAGAATTCTACAACAAAAAGTGACGGAACAAAAAATACACACTCAATTCAATCTTTTCGAGATTTTAATTTCCCATGATGGAGAGACAAGAAAACGTACGCAAAGAAAAATCAGGAAAAACAAAAAATATCGAATGAAATAAATAATAAAAAATGTATAAATTTGTATAAAAAATAATATAAAAATGTTACGAAATTTTTTATGACTTTGGATGTTTATCAATACGAAGGATGAGTGAAAATTTAATTAGAAGTTTTGTAAAAAGATTCTGTCTAATAAAATGCCGAATCTTTAGTACCCTCCACCACTGTCCATTTAGAAATAATTGTGTTAAAAATGAAAAAAAAGTCTACTTGCAACAAGATACCAGTCCACTGTGCCCAACCCTAAATAATGTAGTCTTAAGTGCCAAATTTCCTAAGATTTTTGAAATTTCATAAAAATTGATTAAGATGTTTAGTCATAATCGTTATAATTTTTCAGTTTAAGGAGTTTGTCTCATATAAGGTCTATAGTTATGCCATTTAAAAAAAATGGCATAAAATTCGCCAAAGTGAGTGTCGGGTCCAATATTTCTTATGGTTATAAAGGGTATAAATTTCACATATACATTATTAATGTTGTAATAAAAGGTCAAATTAAGTTAAATATAAGCAAAACTCGATGTGCAAAATTGTACGAGAGTCAGTTTATAACTTCTTGTAGATCTCATAGCACGCCCCACAATTAATTTTAAAATTCTCGACTTAGATTTTCTTTTGATACAAAAGTATACATATTATAAGGATCGTATATGATACCTTCTTTGCGTTACAGTAGGATCCTAGGTGGGATGGAATATAATGTCGGATTCATAAACTCTCTTTCTCACTTTCCATATCATGAACAACAAAATTTTATTTGTTTCGATCAGACTTATAATGCTTTTTAAGAAATTTTTACTAAGAACAAAACGGGCTGTAGTTAAGGTCATGAAAACCACTATTTTTGCATTTCTTAAAAAGTATCAACTTTTGCTTTCATTGCTTTCATTAGGAGGTGCCTATCCCAACAAGTTTTTTTTAAGGAGACCGACCCACCTCATTACTACTTCTCTAGTCACTATTCTTTCCCATCTTTCTGGTATCATATAGATTTCGCATCAAGGAAATTAATCTGTTGTTGAGGAGCTTATTCAGTAAAGGGCTTTCTGTATCGATCGTAAAAAATGTTAAACTACCAGCGGTAATAACCCGTCTATAAGACGTTTTAGCATATCAAAAAAATTTTACGCAGTCGTTCAATATATGGCCGATATTAAATATTCTGGGTATTCGGCTATGCCGAATCTTCAATACCCTCCACCACAAATTCGTATGAAGTTAATCCGTTAGGTTCCGTAGATATACATATACACACATACACTCACAAATGTATATAGTATATAACGCAGAAACACTTAATGAGTCGTAAAATTAGTTATAGTTTCGGCTATAACTTTTTTTCTATTTATTTCTACTAGACCAGATTTCATAGAGCTCGTTTAATTCTTGTGACAGATAGATTGACCCGTTATAAGGGAGCTATAGGAAAATATGGACCGATATAGGGAACAGTTAGCAAAATAATTGTGTCGAATATCAATACACACAGAATGACAAACTTAATATACTCTCATCACTTGTGGTGGTTGAGGGTATAAAAATGCTAAAAGCTTCTTTTTCTATTCACGACTTGCGCAGATGACTTTGAGTAGGCTAAATAATTATAGTCCATTATAATTTCCAATCTCTCCACATATTAGGACGTCAACATAGAAATATTCCTTTATATCTTTGTAGAAATCAACTCAAAAAAGCTTTAATATATACATTAGGGTGGGTCAAAAATAGAAGGTTCTGTCAGTGCTATTTTATGCTATTTTCAGAAATAAAAAAAAAAAATTGCCACGCCTAAAAATACATCGATTTTGGTTTTTTTGCGTATAGTGCCGCCATTCAAAGTCCGATCAGAACAAATTATACATTGTTATTTCTGATTAAAACCAGATATATTTTGTTCTCTGAATCCAACATTATCTTCTAATACTCACTTCGGGCACTTTGGATCCTTCCCCCTAAAGTTATACTGTTTATATATGGGGAGATTCGCCTTTGATGACAGAGTAAGAGAATTTTATGACGATTTGGGAAATGTTTATTCATTATATCATGAAAATAATTAAAATTGAAAATTATTTTTTGTCACGCCTTAAAATGCAGCAAAAATAACGTCGCCAGTTTTAGCAAAATCGAAATAAATTGAACATCGCTCTTAATAATTTAATCAGAGCTCAATTTTGTTTTTTTGATGATTTTTGAATTCTTTGTCAATTTCTAGTATTCGGTTTCATCCCCTCTTAGATGCTTCTATTATCCTACCAATTCAGCCGGATTCAAAAAGTGCAAAATGCTAATGAAATCATGAACAAAAATACATAATTTGTTCCGATCGGACTTAGAATGACGGCGTTATATATATAAAAGCAAAAAGGGCGGTATTATGGGGCGTGGCAAAAATTGTGAGGACTTCTGAAAAGAGCATCAACTATTCTTTCTTTCTAGGGCATGTTTTTTTTTTTGTTTGGAAACTGACCCAGCTTAATATACATATATTTATTCATTCTTATATACTTGTGCACACTTACTCACACTTACAGAGGCACTTGTAGTAAAATGTAGTAAATTTTTATGACATAAAATGACATGGTATATGAGTTTTTCCAAAGAATGCACATAACATCATCTTATTCTCTTCTTTTGTTTTTCTTATACTCATTCTCACACCATAAAACAAACAATACTTAGAAAGAAAAGTAATTCGTCCTGTCAGGGATGTATTATATATTTAACCATAAATTGACTTTTGTACACAGATGTTAGTTTTAATGTTAGAAATAATAAAATAAACAAAAATTCCATCTCTGAATTTAAGATACGACAAATTTGTTGTGAATGTTTCACGCATTTGTAGTTGTTTATTTGTTTTGTGTGTGCGTGTAATATAAATAAATAAGTTTCCCATAATATTTACGTTGCACATGGATGTGTGATTGTGTTTGAGAGAGAGAGAGAAAGAAAGAGAGTATATGGTAAATGTCAAAAATTATATAACGCCAAATGTTTCAAAGTTGTCTTTGTTTTCGTTCTTTAATTTCAACTCAATACTTTTTACAATAAGAAAAGATTTTGGACTGACTGACATAAATACTTAACAGTGGAGAAGCAAACTGAGATTAAAATGTAAAAAATCAAGTAAGAATACTGTATTCTTCTGTGTTAAATCTAAATTATACTCCATCACTAACATTATACAAAATTAGCAAGAACTTTTTAAGCCTAAAATACTATTCCAGGAAGTAGGATTATAAGGATGTCAATCAAATATGGCCCGATAATTTGCAAAATATATTCATATACTAATGACTGTTTAAAAAAAATTGGATCAAATTTAAACTCCTTTTCCGGTAAGGGAACTAATTGCAATAAAGGCAGTTTGGCAGTAGAGCAGTTATTGTGCCAAATTTCAATAGATTTGTAACAAGTTAAAAAATCGTATATATATATATATATATATATAGATATATATATATATATATATATATATATATATATATATATATATATATATATATATATATATATATATATATATATATATATATATATATATATATATATATATATATATATATATATATATATATATATATATATATATATAGAATTTGTCTTTAATTACTAGTTCAAACACGTTTTATAATTTCAAACACGTTTTCAGGGAAGGGCCGTTATATGGGAACTATATCTAAATATGTTCCGATATTAACAAAATTTACAACATTTGATTTTAAACAATAAGAATATTCATTGACTCATATTTAGAAGTTTTATAAGCTATAAGCCATATTTCGGAAAAGAGCCTTATATGGGAGCTAGGACTCATACGATTCGATTTTGATGATTCTTTTGTATAATGACGCATTTACCTTTTGAAGGTAAATGCGTCATTATACCTTTTGAAGGTAAATGCGGTAATTAGAAGGTTATTTTTCAGAATATATATACTTTATGGGGGCCTTCTTGGCGTTACATAGGAAATGACAAAGTTAATACACCCTCATCAGCACTTGTCGTGGTGGAGGGTATAAAAATAATTGATAATAAAAATTTTTATTTCGAAATATTAAAACATATTTCCAGAGAGCGAAGCATCTTTGAAGTTTTACAAATTTAAGTTTCTATATGGACCATAAAAAAGATATCATGAAATCCTTTCTAATATTTTCAGTGATATGAGCTATTTAACGTTGTGCTTATTGAAAATATATTATTGAAAATAAATTATTTAAACATTAATAAATAATCAGACCAGATAATCAGGCTTCACCAGATTTCTGGCATTTAGTGACAGATGGACTGACAAACAATTAGTGACAGATGGACTGACAAACATATATTGCTAAATCGACTCAAGGATTGATTTGATGCAGCTCTATATAAAAGGGTATTAAAATTAAAGGAAATTTTACTGCATATGAGTAATATATTAATTACAAATATTAAGTAAACTCTTAGTGCTAACATTTCAAGAAAAATGTTTAAAAAATTTATATAATACATTTTTTCTAAAAAAATTAGGGTATTACGCAGTCGAAAATGACTTCCAAGAAAGATTTATGATAATTATTATGTTGCTAATATTTATGTCAAATTTATGCGTTTAAAAGGAAATTGTTTCCGGGGGTTATATGGGAGTAAGAAAAAATTATGGACCGATGATTAAATTTATCTAAATTTGACAAAATAAAATACCCGCGTATATATGGGATATATATGTTTCAAAAGATATTTGGATATTAAGTTGTATGGGACCTGTGAGAAATAATGGGCCGATCTTTATATAAATTAGCACATCACACAGTTGATGGAACGGGAATTAATTTTGGCATTTAATTTAGTCAAGTCGACATTTTTCAATAAACTATTTTTAATAAAATCTACAAAACTGTATACACTTAAATCTTCAATTGTGCATCAATAAATATGTAAAATTTTAATGATTAAAGCGCTATGATTTCAATTTTTTAAACTTTGACCAAATACATTTTAATATATTAATAAAGTAGTTCCAAAAGGTGTGTAAGATTATAAACGGAGACTACAGACTACCTGTGCGAGCATAGTGACAGAAAGGAATATAAAAACGGTAATGGAAAGGTTTTCGAAAAAGATTCGTAATTTCATAAATTTTGTTAATTAAAATAACAATTTCAATCAAATGAAAACACGAATAAATAAATGTTTTGTATGAAGAAAAGGTATCCGAACTCTTTTTTGACAATTTTTTATTTAAAATTTTTCTTTATAAACATTCTTGAGAAAGACCATTTTGAATTTTGCCTTTTCTATCAAAATTATATTTTAATAAAATTTTTAAATATTCTTGAATATTAAATCCAAATCATCTTTATAAAATTCTTTTAATGTCTCAAAAATCGATCAATTATTTTTTAACATTTTAAACTAAATATTCTAATTATTTTCTTATTCACTGTAAATGCTTCACTAATAAAATCTTTAACTCTTTTTTTCTGTCATATTGCACAGTGGTCCCAAAATGATTTTCTTTTAATAATTTTGTAACATTGGAACTACTAAATTAAATTTAATTTTTTTTAATGAAATTGGTCACCTCGGGTATGACGATTTTTGAAAAAATCGCCAAAACTTTACTTATGATTTAATTGAAAAATATTTTACATAAATATATAATTCTCTATAAGAAGTTCGCTTATAGTTTAAGAGATATTTATACTCACAAATACTTGTAAAATATTGCCTGGATTCTGTAAAAAATTCCAAATAGTTTTTATACAAGAACGATATATAACGATGTGGATTCAAAAAGTTATATTAATCTGAAATAGAAATTTAGAAAGAAAAGTATACAATTTTTACATATAAAATTTGTTTCTTAATTCTGAAAGAATTTTTAATGTAAATGCATATAAAGCAAAGCTGAGGACATTAGGGCAAATAATTTCCTCGGTAGCCCCGCGGAAAATTCGTTAATTTTCCTTAGTTGTTATAGGAGGATAGAAATGTCATTACATTTACTACATTTACCAGCAAATCACTCTATAAATCTGTGATGGGCCAATATGAAAAAGTGAATTTCTCTTAAGCAATTTGAAGGCACCTCAAGAATGTTCATGTGGAAATTCGTTAAAAATTATTCAATAGTTCCAAAGTTGCATAATTATTTCCAAAAAAATAAAACGATTTTGGGACCACTGTGCAATGTGACAATATTTTTTGTTAGAGTTCTGGTCCTTTTTTATCATCATAACAACTCTTCCGACTGTTTTCCACTTAGTTTGGGTTCCATAACGCCCATTTTTCTAACATTTTTGTTGCTGATTGTTTTCGGTTGTTTTATATTTTATGATTCTAACAAGACTTTCAATTCTTTTTATATTCTACGGTTTCTTGGATTTTGTTTAATATTGAAAAAAAGGATGTAGACGAAGTTATACAATAAATGAAAATCCATTTTTTTTGTTCGTTCATTCATTCGTTTGTTTGCATTTACTTTTATTTATATGTTTTTTTTTTTTCTTTTTCAGCGTTGTTGTTCATTGTTGTCTTTGGTTGACAAGGGAAAAATAGAAACTGAAATCACACACACTCACATGCATACATACATACATACATTCATACATACATACATACATACATACATACATACATACATACATACATACATACATACATACATACAAGTGTAAGTATATTTGAACATAAGCACCATTTTCCCAAAAAGGGATTCTTAAGTCATAAAACATATTTATATGTGAATATAAATCCCTTCTCAAATACAACTTGACAACAACAATAACATTTGTAACAGTAAAAAGGAAAAAGCTTTAAATAAAACTTTTTTGTACTCTTCAGCAAATCATGGCTCCACTCGTATAACTATGGACTTATAGTTTTTTTTACGATTTTTCATTGTTTAAAGAATTCGATCTTGAAAATCTTTTGGGTAAAAGCTTCCATTTATTGTCAATAATTTCGGAATAATAGTAAACTGAACCAAAAAGGGAATGAAATCAGGTTTAGAATTGAAGAAAAGTGGGTTATATATCAGACAATGAAAATTTTCGTTCATTTTCGTAAAATTCTGAAATTGAAGAAAGTTGTCAATATGACTATTTAATTCGTTAATAAAAATTCAGTTAATTTGAATAAATTACGTTAAATTGTTGAAATAAATTAATACATTAAATATTAAGTATAACATATTTCATGAAAAATTCCGATAGGACCAAGGGATGGATTACTCCCCATACAAAGTTTATAGAATATAACGGATAGGATCAACGGGAGAAGTAGCCCCCATAAAAAGCAAAAATTTGTTGTTGAATATCTAAAAAACTACTACAGCGAGATTTCGGCCCCAATTACTTTTTTTAATACACTTCGATTTGTGAATTTTTTTTTGAGATCTTGGAATGAGGAGAATTTTTCTGCAGCAAAGCGCACCGGATAAAAGCTGGTTTTAGATATTAATAAAATAGTGTTAAAAACGTAATAGATAACTTAGAATAGTGCAATTTCAATAGGGGCTGGTGAGCTGACCGGTTTGCAATTCTCTTGAAAAGTTACTTACATCTTTGTTGATCAGCTGATCTTCCATTTGCATTTTCATGAATTTATGCAAAATATTCCTTTAATTTCAATCATAATAACTATAATAAAATATTCTATAAGATATTTTCCTTCTGTATTTATATCTATATTGAATTTATATTTTCTTTGTCATATTTTATTTTGTACGTAGAATTGATTAAATTTATGTGTTATTTTATTTACGATGCGTTACTACTGTTTTTACTAAATATCTGTTGATATAAACGAATTTTCGTTAAACTTTTAAACGAAATTTTATTCAATTTAACGTCTTTTACTAATAAATGTTTGATCACATGTTTTTAATATACTTAAAGAAAATTCTTCAATTTGAAGAAAAATTATGTTACCTAGAATAAAAATCTGTTTATTTAACCCCTTTTTTCATTAAAGTTCTACGAAAATTCTTCGTTAGTATTACTTAAGACGTTTGGTTCAGTGTACACTATAGTAAAAGTAAATGGACGGGGGAGAAATGGTCCATGTGAAAGAACTTCTCTCTCATTTTCGCATATGTGTAAAAGTATTATAATGTTATTTTATATGCATATGGTTCCTGTATTGGATAAAATTATGATAGATGTTCTTTGCTTTGATCAAATTTTTATTGATCCAATGCATATCCACCACCACAAAGCGATGAAGGTATATTTACTTTGTCATTTCATGTGTAATGCGAAAAACGAATCATCTTTATTCCCATAAAGTATATATATTCTTGAGTAAAATCAAAATCTGTGTCGATGAGCTATTTCCGGCTGTCTGTTGGAAAGTTTCTCACGCTTTAACTAATTGTCCAAATTAAAAAAAGGAATTTTGTAACCTAAGTTTACAAAATTTTGATACTCCCAAATAAATAGAGTCATACAAATTGAAATGTTGAAGATAATTTTCTGAAATTCACAATACATATTTATTTTGATAAAAAAACAAACTTAAAAGAACTATATTTTACTTGGGACCATTATTTGACCCTGTTTCCACATAAGACCTCTTCTTGGAATATGGATTTAAGCTTATGAAACTTTTAACTATGAACCACTTCAATTGAAATTTTATACAATTGTTGGTGCATAATTTGCTACAGCTCCCATATAAAGTTCCATCCCGGAAAACAGCTTTAAACTTATAAAACTAATTAACGACCAATTCTAATGAATTTCGACTTTATTTTCATATATAGGTGCTTTGACCAATCTCAATTCATATTTTTCTAGACTTCCCAAATAACGACCCTTCCCGAAAAACTATAAAGCTCTTTTATGAATATGAACCAGTTTTATTTAAAACCGTCATGATTATGTTTCCAACTGTTTTGAATATGTGTTTCTTCTTATCGAATACGTGTTCAAATATTGCTATAGTTCCCATTTAAGGTCCCTTCACAGAAAAGAGTTTTACGCGTATAAGTCTACTAAATTTGATCCATTTTTTTTTAATTTGGTAAAATTATTTTTCAAACTGTCTTCGATTATCAGACCATAATTGGTTCTTACTCCTTTATAATCCTACTTCCCAGAACAGTGTTTCAGACTTTCAAGTTTTTTATGCATAACATGATACATATTGTTTATCATATGGAAAACTCGGTTCCAATATTTATATTTACTTTCAAGAAGAGGTGTCAATTTTTATAGAAGCCCCTTCCCAGAGTCGGGTTTTAAATTGATGGACGAATATTTATTTGTTTCAATATCTTAATTGGTTGATCATATTTTAGATTCGGCACAGCCAAAACTGTTTCCAAAGCTGGTCCTAGATATCACACTAGTGTAATTATTTTAATTCCATACAAATAATATTTCGTAGAATTTGGAAAAATTAGTCGTGTAGAGTATTTTACATTCACTCTTGTCTACAAATATTTACTTTCCTCTAATTTTTTAAGTTAACTGAGACTAAATATAACATAATTTTGTTGTTGTTGCTGCTGTGAAAATATTTATGGCTTTAATTTCTTGTTTTTGCTGGATTTTGTTTTCCCTTTCTTTCCTTTTTTTCTGCCTCTATGTTCCATTTGATGTTTCGAAATTCCCATTTGGTAGGATGATTTGTACGCCAACTGTTTCATAATTATTGATATAGAAACGATGGCAAATCATTAGTTTCGATGAAATATTTTCTCAAAAGTTATTATTTTTTATTTTTAACTGGCTAAAATCTGGTGCACTTTGCTACCCTTATTAAGTGGGTGGTACCCCTTCCACATGGTCCTATCCATCCTTGGGAAAGTAATTAGAACCGAACAGTTCTTAAGATATTCGATAATTAATATTTGCTTTGTATGGGAGTACCTCCCCCTTAATCTTATCCACCCTTCATACTGTCCAGTAAAACAGTTACTTGAAAAATTTATTGGGACCGTATTTGAAA
This sequence comes from Cochliomyia hominivorax, assembly GCA_004302925.2. Lineage (NCBI taxonomy): Eukaryota > Metazoa > Arthropoda > Insecta > Diptera > Calliphoridae > Cochliomyia > Cochliomyia hominivorax. The sequence goes on along the minus strand of PYHX02000494.1, from coordinate 43,758,914 downwards.
ATCCTCGGTATAGTGGTACTTTAGATATTCGATTTTCAACACTTTCTTTGTATGGAACTATCTCTCCCCATGATTCTATCCGTTCCTTATTTTATCTTGTAAAATAGTTCCTCTGATAAAGTAGTTGTGACCAAATTTGAAAATTCTCGCTCTCTTTAAATATTCGACCATCAATATTTGCCTTGTATGAGGGTTACCTCTCCCCCTGCTTCTAAATCCGAAATTGTTTAAAGACTATGTTGCTATTGGAAACATGGGGATCATTCTATGAATATTTCAGAAAAATCGGTCTAGTAGTTTAGCTGTCTATAATTCCCATACAAACAAACACAGATTCATTTCATATATCAATTAGTGTAAAATATTTTAATATTTTTCACCAGTAACATTAGAAATTCTTTGATAATAAATTTTTTGTTATCTGATAATCACACTTCTTGAATATATGTATGAATTAATTTTAATTATTTTGTACATTCACTGGGGTATATATCTATAAAAGCACATATTTTTTTAAGATTTTGAAAGGAATTAAACAAGAAAATATTTAGTGAGCAGATAATCTGTTTATTTAGAATTAAAAGTTTATTTGTATTTAATTATGTATTCTAAAATTAATTTCAGTGTTTAACTGCCATGTTATTTCCCATACACGCACTTAAGTTAACAGTCACTAAAGCATTATTAATGATGGGTGGATGATCCTTTCATTACCTCAAAATTAAGGTCTGAAATTGATTCCACTATTTTTTTAAGAAGATGGAAATCAATTTTCTTTCAAACTTTCTATATTTTCAGTTTCATCTCTGTTATGCTTTGTTTTGGCCATTATTCGGGCCATATATGTCCACAAGTGGAGAGGAGCATCTTCCAGCAATTCGTATTAAATTGTTCTATTCATTCTTTTTTTTGGAATAAAATAAATTTTAGATTTGCTAACTGCAAATCAAATCGATATCAAATTGTGCAAATAACATGAGTATAAGTCACGTCTGCATTTATAGAAATATTCCACATAAAATAGCATCAAGTACTAAGTCTAAGAAAAAATCTTTTTTACTTTAAAAAATAACGTTAAATTGCTCAACCAAAAATTAATTATCGACCATCGTGCAAATTAAGTTTCTTATTTATGTTGAAGAGTCAGATTTGTGCGTTTTAAAAGGACTTTTTTGGGGATATTATACGGGAGCTAGAGAAAATTATTAATAATTCTTATCACAATACAGTCGCATATGTGAGATTTAAGCCTTTTAAAGTCATATTTTTAAGGGAGGATGTATAGGACCTATGGCAAATGATCGTATAGAATATCATAAGACTTAATTGTGCAAAATTTTGTTAAAATCGCTTTATATTCAGGACTTTTATGACCTTAAAGCAAGGTGAAATGATAAACCCATCATTACCAATTTCAAAAGTCATCGTTCTTGGGCTAAAATACCGATACGTGCCAGGTTTTATCAACGTTACTTTAAAATTTCTACCTGCATTTCATTCAAACCATTTACATGGACAGCTTGTTAGGCAGGTGGATGGAAAATTAGTTAAATTAACTCAGTTAAATTAACTCAGAAAGTGATTTTGAGTCGAACCGTTACTTAAAAGTTATGGAAGCAATATTTTTTCTAACCGTTACAAACTTCTGGACAAATACATAATACCCTAACCACCAATGTTAGTGTAGTGTTTGAATAGAAAAAAATGCCAAAATCCCCAATATCTGTAACTATTTCAACAATCTCAACGGTAACGCTGCGTAGCATAAGTCAAAATATCCCTGAAACCTATTTCATTTAATACATATCATCATTCTTTCTTTGGTGGCAATCTTTCTCATTATTTGCTTCTAATATCTTGTATCGAAACCTTTTTGAACGTACCCTCTATACACAATCATAAACACATGAGAGTATTGGTGCGGTCATAAATTGCTGTAAGGACGAAAAAACTGCCGGTCCTTTGTGAATAAGAGCAGCAACAAAAATACTAGGAATAAGAGTATGTGAGTGGTTAAGTGAAATTTTTTGCTCTTTTGTAATTTCCACTTTCACTTATTGAGTAATATTACTTAAACTGTCATTCCTTGTTACTTTATGATGAGATTTTAAGTGATAATGTATCAAAAATCCTTTTTAAAAGGATTTTTTACACATTGAAGTAAAAAATGAAATGAGTAAATAAAAACCAATGGTTTCAGAACGCATTTAGGAAATTTTATAGCTTTTGCATCTATCTAAATATTAAATAGGATGTGCGTATGTATCGTATAGACTCAAAATCGGCTTTCCAATTTCATGAAATTTTCACAGAATGATCCAAATATAAAAAAACTCCGACATGACCAGGGGAGGGTTACCTACTATACAAAGGAAATCATTTATATCGAATATCTAAAGAACTGTAACAGCCAGAGATCTCACATTTGGTGGCCAACTACTTTCTCATGGATCTGCTTTACCAGACAAACCGTAGAACAAATAAGACCAGGGGGAGAGATACACCATACAAACCAATGTAAATTACTAATAATCTTTTTAAGTCGTACACTGAACCAAAAATATAGTAAATATAACGAAAAAGGGTGTAGAATTGAAGAAAAGTATGTTAAATATCAGCCAACGAAAACTTTATTCATCATAAAAATTGTCAATATGACTATTTGAATTTGTTAATAAAAAATCAGTTAAAATGAATAAATATAATTCAATTTGAATAATACATTATTCAACTTCATTATTTAATTCAAAAAATCTTTAAATTGATGAATATTATTAAATTTTAATACCACGTTTAAGTAAAATTTATGAAGTTTTAGTTGAACTGACGAAAGAATCACCTTAAATGTTGTTATAATAAAATAATGAGGACCAAGCGAAGGAGTACTCCCCGTATAAAACAAATATTGATTATAGAATATCTTAAGAACTGTAACAGATAGAATTTGGTTCTAATGAATTCCTTAAGGAACGATTTTACTGGACTGGAAATATCTTTCGAGATCTGTGCAGCAAGGCGCAATGGGTAAAAGCTATTTCTAGATAATAATTAAATAGTGTAAAAAACGTAATAGACAACTATTGTGCTATTTCAATAGGAGGGTGGTGTGCCGATCGGTTTGCAATTCGGATGAGAAGTTACTTACATCTTTGTTGCTCAGCTGATCTTCCATTTGCATTTTCATGAATTTATGCAAAATATTTCTTTAATTTCAATCATAATAATTATAATAAAATATTCTATAAGATATTTTCCTCCTGTATATATATATCTATATTCAGTTTATATTTTCTTTGTCATATTTCACTTAATATACGAAATTATTAGACGAAAAAATAGTTAAATTAACAAAAAATTTTATTCAAATTAAATCCATTTTAGTACGTAAAATTGAGTAAATTTATTTGTTTTTACTAAATATCTGTTGATATTTGTCGTTAATTTTAAACGAAATTTTATTCAGTTTAACATCTTTTACTAATTTTTTCATTAAATTAGTTTAGTATGTTTGAAGAAAATGCTTCAGTTTGAAGAAAAATTCTGTTAATTAGAAAAAAATCTATTTAACACCCCTTTTACTTCGTAAAATATTTTTATTTTTTAATTTGGTTCAGTATATAGCTTTGAGCGACATTCAAAAGATGCCTCAAATTCCACGGTTTCAAGTTACTCAATGCATTTTCGTCAAGGATCTCATGATACACGACTTTTATTAAACTGCCAGTCCAATCGAGGTTGCCAGATTCTTGGAGTTGAACAATAAATGAAACAAATTGATAAATGTACTTATTCTTTCCAGCTACAGCTACATCAACAACTTATAGAAATAATATTTTAAAATTTTAATTAATTAATTTTTAAAACTTTGATATTTACAAATCAAAAAAAAATCATTTCGCAAATATGAAATTCTTGGAAATTAATAATCATTTATTAAAACAAGTTTTTTTTTTAGATCCATAATCTACTTCATTATTTTCCATATTAAATTCAGTTTCACACCAATTTCCCTTCTAAAAGTTTTCCTTATTGAAATGTAAAATGAGCTGAAAAGTGTGAGATTGTGTTTAATTTAATTAAAATATTATCGAATATCTTATAAATGTGTGTGTAATTTTCATTAATTTATATACTTTTGCATAATTTTACTATAATAAAACTTTCTTTTGTTTTACTTTGCAGCGAGAAAGGAATTTGCATTATTTTTGCAATATCATGATTTAAGCGAAGAGAAAAGAAGAAAAATGAACATCAAGCAACCGACATTCTGAAGTCAACAGATTTTTCTACTAAAATAAATAATAAAATTGTTTCTTTACCGAGTAAATTTACTTCTTCTTTAATGTTGAAAATAAGCAAAAAATGTTTTTAATTAACTGATTAAAAAAATTAAAACAAACAAGTGGGAAGATTATTTTCGGCTGTACGGAATTTTATATACCCTTCATTACTTACACTTTAGAAAAAATTGTGCAATTTAAAATAAAATTTAAAAGCTTAGAAATACCTCATTATTTAAATGGGTCCTATGTTGGAACAATAAAACAACTACAAAATTCAGAACAAAAAAATTATTTTTAAAAAATATTCAAGAAATAAATCACACTTTCAAAGTTCAGATTAATATAACTTTATCATATAATTTTATGACTTAAACTACCAAATTCGCTTACCAATGTAAGCGAATTTTTTTATAAAGAATAATATGCATGTAAAGCTGAGACTCTGCACATTCACAAATGGTGGTGAGGGTATATTACTTTATTATTCCATGTATAAAGCCAAGAAGGAATCATCTAAAATCCTATAAAGTATATATATTATTGCATTAAATCAGATTCTGGGTTGATCTATCTATGTCTATTAGTCTGTAGGAAGCAAGAGAAAACTCAATTTAATTAAGCTTGGCCTCTTTGATTGCTATGGTCTTAAGTAGTTTTTATTTAAATTTATCAGTTTTTTATTTAAAATCAATTAGCGAAAAAGCTTAGGGCAGCCTCAAAAACTAAGAAAAAAGATATTTAAACGGAAAAGTTAAGTTCTGTTATATTTTATATGTACTTCATCATCGTACAAAAGATCAAAATCTGATCAGTAGAAAAAAAGCTACAGGCTAAAATATGCAAAATTTAATACACCCTAAAATTAGTTTTTCTTATAAGTTCCAATATTAAAGATAATTATCTGAAATTTCCCGCATTTACCTATTTTAATACAATAATAAACCGAATAAAAATAAGATTGGCTTGGACCATCATTTGACCTAGCACCCATGAATATGGTTTAAAGCATATTAAACCCCTTAATATAGACCAATTTCATTAATTAATTTCATTCGTTTGGCCAATATGCTCTACCACCCATAAGGTCTCTTTCCGGAAAACGGTTTTAAGCTTATAAAACTCTTCAACGTAGATCCATTCTTTTTAAATTAGTTACAATTATTGTACTAAATCTATTGAATGTGTGTCATTAATATCGACCCACAATTTGATATGTGGCTTCAATTTTAGCCCCTCATCGGAAAAGGGTTTGTTTACTCTTAAATTGTTTTTTACTCTTCAATTAAATTAAAATTTAGTATAATTATTGTTTTAATTATCATTAATATATGATACTAATACTAATAATAATGATAATAGTAATAATAATAATTATAATAGTAATTATAATAATAATTATTATAATTATAATAATAATTATAATAATATTTATTATAATTATAATTATAATTATAATTATAATTATAATTATAATTATAATTATAATTATAATTATAATAATAATAATAATAATAATAATAATAATAATAATAATAATAATAATAATAACAGCAACTGGTTACCATAACTCGATGTTTTTAAACTGATGAACGAATAATTGGTTTTGTAATGCAATGACTTCAACTCATGCTAATGTTTGTATAATAGTGATGGAGGGTATTTAAGATTCGGCACTGCCGAATGTAACGACCTTACTTTTTTAATGAAATCATAAAAATATAAAAGCGTTTTTTTAATTTCGTACCAGAGGTGGCCAACTTTGGAGATCCAATTCCAAAACCCAGTACACTAAAAATGTCCAAATATTAGAAAAATTTATATAAATTTTATATATTTCCGCCAGAATTTTAAAATACTTATGTTTTCTTAAAAGCAAAATATGTTCTAAATTTTTTTGCAATGAACATTTTTTCTCTCCGATATCGGTTGGAAAGACATGGCAAAAAAGAAAAAACATTTTTGGGAATTTTTGAAAGTTTCTTGAGAATTACGGGATTTCTTTTAAGAAAAACAAAATAATTTAAAAAGTTATCAGTGAAGTATTAAAAATTCCTTTTTCGTGCAACATTTTATTAAGGTATGTAAGAATGCTATATTCGGCTATGCTGAATTTTAAATAACCTCCACCACAAATACATGTAAGTAAATACGTTATGTTTCGTACATACACATTCACACATACACTCACAAACGTATATAATATATAACTGTCACTAAACGAGTCATAAAATTAGCTATATTTTTGGCTGTTACCTTTTTCTATTAAACCGATTTTGATAATTTTTGAAACGATAATGAAGTACATATAACTTTATATTATGCCAAAATCTGTATCTAATTTATCTATTTCTTATTGACAGTTTAATGAAAATTCTTCGCTGGAACTTATAGGATTCCCTGGATATCGGCCATATCTTTTGGCATACTGAACCGATTTTGGCGATTTTAAATAGGAAACTTCTCAGGGATATAGCAAATACAATAGACAGACAGATATACAGACGGACATAGCTACACAGGGAATGACAAAGCTGTTGTGGTGTAGGGTATAAAAAACAATACAACACCTTCATAGCGTGCAATGAATTTTATTATTATCGATGAAAATAGATATAATTTCTGAATAGGTCTTACAAAATTGGATTTGCTTAGCTATATCTTCACAATGATTACGTATACGTATTGACTTTTGGTTTTACGAAGAAATATTTCATTGAATTTCATTGAATTTAAATATTTATTTCCATTTTTTATTTGAAACACTTTGAGTCGTTCACTATTTATTAACCAACAATTTGGTTTATGGTTTTACAAAGTGTTTCAAATATTTCTTTTAAAATAAATTTCAAATTAACATTTTTATAGGAAATAAACTATTTGGGATAAAATATTTCATATGAATGTTAAATCATCAATTAATCATACATCAATTTATTAAATAATAATGTATGGGCCAAAAAACATATGACTAATTAACATTTGACTAATGAATTGTCATTAATAAATCAATAGAAACTTATTGGAGCTGCTGCTTCCAGAAGCCACACCGTATTGTGTATTGTGCAGAAGTCTTCAAACAGTTTTAGAGTGCATTTTATTCCACAATTTTCTTTCAAAGCAGTAGCGAGCTATGTGGATGTTGTTTTGGGATCAACTTCTATTTTTCGTTCTATTTAAGCACATTCTTCTGTTTCGCTCCAAATGGTAAAATAGTTACGATTCACTTGTTCTCTAATATTTGCAAAAGAGTTACCTTGATAAATGTAACAAATCAAGTCGGTACCAATATTTATATATTCCAGAATATGTTACATATTTCACTGCAGCATATAAAGAGGGCTGTTTCCATAATTGGTGTTTAAGCTGATGAACGAAAAATAAGTTTTTCTGGTGCAGTATCATTAACTCGTGTTAATTTTTGAGCAATTTGATGGAGCACAGCCGTATATAGCATATATGATTCAGAAATATATCTGCTATTCTCTTACTATCTTTTATATATCAGTAATTTGTTGAATCCCGGTCCATATATTGCTTTAGCTCCCATATAAAATCCCTTCCCGACAGAGAGTTTCGAGTTAATACAATTAGTATATAAAGACAAAATCTATTGAAATTTACCTTAATTAATTTTTTAGGTGCCTTGAAAATATGTGTTATTAACGGTTCATATTTTACTATACCTCCCTTATAAGATTCCTTCCCGGAAGTTTTAAGCTTATAGCTTATAACGATTATTTTTCTTACTGTCTTGAATATATGTTTTACTTTCTTTGCGAATATTGGTCCATATTTTGCTATAGTCTCGTTCCCGAAAAATAAACTTTAAACTTAATGGACTTTTAAACATGAAACAATTCTATTGCAAATCTGCACAATTATTGGTCGAATTATCTAAAATATATATTTCACTTATTTGACGAATATCCCTTCTAAGGCCCTTTCCAAGAAAAGGGGTTTAAATGTGATTTAATTTTATTTAAATTTGTAACAATTTTATTTTTAAATTGTCTTTAATATATAAATCTGGTTTTACAATTATGGGCCATATTTAGTTATTAATTCCTTATAACTCAAATAATGGAATAATGTTTCAGGCTCTAAAGGTTTTTAAATATGGGCCAATTCTGTCGAAATTCAGACATTATATTAATGCTTTTATTAGTGGTGGAGGGTATTTAAGATTCGGCACAGACGAATAAAGCATTTTTACTTGTTTACTAATTTATTATAACTGATTTGTTTTAAGGTATTTATTTTACATTCTTTAATAAATATTTAATTATTTGTTTTGTAAAATATTTTAGATGTGCATTTTTATTAATAAATATTTAAATTAATGAAATTCCATCCATATACATGTGTATTTTTGAATATTAACGTCGTTTAAGAAGAAAAAATACAATACAAACATACATTCACATAACCGTAATTCACATAATATTTATTTTTCTTTAATTTAATATATTAATGGCATCAACTATGCACCTGAGACTACAAGCAAATAACACATACAGCAACAACAACAATAATGAGCAAAAATAGAAAAATATTTAAGCCAAAAGAAATCCCTAAAGGCGCTCAATACACAACCTTAAGTCTGGTATGTAAGAATATAACTAAAAACATTTTTTACGTATGTAATATTGCTCCAACACATACATATGAATGGATGGAAGAGTGTATGTAAATATTCCAACAGCTTTGTTGATGCCGAAATTATTTTGGTTGATTATAAATCAAGTTATGATGGTGGAATAAATGGGAATGAAACCAAATCGTTATATCCGCACATATTGGATCAACATTTGACATAAATATCACTCTTAATTGCGATTATTGTACCTACTGAAATTTTTTGAATGGAAAGTACAATAAGAGCAGCTGAAAGTTATTAATTGTTGATGGAATAATCAACTAACAACGTAACTTCGTTAAATCAAAATACCTAAAAACTCAGACAACAAAGAGAGGTCCATATAATATAACAAAATCTGTTTTAAAATGACAAATGAATCATGATTCTTGGGAATCACACATATTTTCATCAGTGGCTTTTATTCTCAAGTAGGGATATTAGGTGCCATTTGAATTAAAGCCATTTTGTATGTGTAAAATGATGCTTGAATTCTATAAGAAGAAATAATTTTTGATTAGTATTGATACTGTTATTCCGATGCAAAATAGAAATAAAACGATAAGTCCAAGTACAAAAAGCCATAAATAAAGCCAGACAAACCAATTTCGAAGTCGAATATATATGAACCCAAGTTAATGTCATATAGGTAGAATCAGAATGTGTTTATATCTTATATAATAGGAGTTTGGGGTACTACATGGTTTTTGCTGATGTTTGTAACACATAGAAAATGATGTCACACACACTAGTATTAGTATGCCGATCATCGTTACGTTCGTATGTCCGGCTAGCTGTCCAATGATCAAGGACTAAGCCTATTCATACTTTATTTCTGATAGCTCCCATGTCTATGAAATACACATGAAAATACTTTAATAAAATTTGCCTCAAAAAATAAAATATCAGTTTAGATCTTCTCTCTATATAACCAATATTAATATACTTCCTGAAATTACTTTAAAGTGTATATATCTCAGATAAATATTAGTATTGTGGTAATATTTCGTAAGTTTAAGACTTATAAACCCAGAAAATATCTTTCCAAATTTGTAAGGATCGGCCTACAATTTCTTATAGCCCTTATTTAACTTTCACTACAAAAAGTTATCTCAAAGGGCATAAATCTGTCATATATGTGAGTATCATGTTTTTTGAAAGCAAAATAGGTCGGTTCATAATTGTTCATGACTGCGTCATTGTGAGGGATATTTTATAATCGTAAAAGAGCTCTAGAAATTGAAACCGCTAAGATAATTTTCATATTTAAATGAAAAATTAATGAAAAACTATACGAACATTCAACGCGTTGTGGGACCATCATTTTACTTCATGATAACGCTCGTTAAAAAATTTAAAGGCTGCTCATTTCGTATAACCCAGAGGTTATACCATTCTTCAATATCGAACTTTTACCAATTAACAATTTTTATCGATAATGACAAAATTTTATACACATATTTATTCAAAGAGACAACAACAAAGAAAGTGATTCTTCGCCAAAACTCCAATTCACAATCTCTTATGGCGGCAGGGTAAACATTATTTTCTATTGTACACAATATATTTATTCCTTACTTGAAACCTTGTTTTTCCTCCTCTCACATTCTTTGACAAATAAGTTGTCTAAGCTTTCATGTTAGCTCCCTAGATGAACTCCAGCCGTAACCTTGAATTAATATCTCTGATGTCAGTGAAGGTTTGAAAGAAATAAGATTCAATTATTTTAGATCTTCTACTAAATAAATTGTGGCGTTTACATAAAAAGTAAAAACTGTCTTCAAATGTCTCCATCTACCAGTATTATCTTCCAATATATGGAAACTTACTATTTTCTAAACAAGTAAAGTCGTAATCAATTGCTTAATATTTTTTCATTCCAAGGACGTCACTCAATTCATGAATTTCGCTCAATCTGCTGAAAAATAATGGATAAGGGCGTACAGATATCCGTTTCCGAGAGATACATCATTCTTCGCTACCTTAAATATTCTCATAGACAGGAAAAGCTATTTGTAACAGCTGCTGACAGCTTCAGATCTTATATTAGCAACTTGACACTTTATAGCTCTTTGACTATTAATAATATAATAATTGTACATTTATGTAGCATTGCGATCTGTCTTGGATGCCATATAGATAATATAAAATTCAGCTTGGGAAAGTCTTAAATATATAGGCAATCGATACTATAAATTTAGTTTGAGCTTATAACAAAAAATACTGCAGCCAAATATTTTAGATCCATTCATATAAACATCATTTTCAAGTTCTTAGCTCAACCTTTCATCCATTCATAGAAAACATTTGAAAAAAAAAAACACTTTAACGTTTGATCTTAAAAGTCGCTATGTCCAAGTAGTTTTCGACATACTAAACACTTCGAAAATTTAGTAAAATAATAACTTTAAAATTGGATACAGTTTAGAGATATAAAACTACGGATTTAAAGTATCAACTTTTCATTAAGTTCTTTCAATCAAACCAACAGATCATAACCACTGCATCAATTATTTAACCCTGCATAAATCTGGAAAAATTTTCGTTAGATGCATTATAAAACAATGTATAGAATTTGGGTCCATAATATTCCACCATTCTAAATTAAATTTTTTAAAGAATTAAAAATAGAACTACTATATCAGCTTAAGCAGCTAAAACTCAAACTTTCATACTCATTTACCTTCCATTTTAATTTGCCACAATAAAATTTATCATTTTTACTTTCCCTCCATAAAATTTATGTGAAAAATAAATAATAAAAAGTTGTATAAATTCAAATATTATTCATACTCCGAATTGTATATAAAAAATTTTTCATTTCATTTACCTGCAGCTGCTTTTATTGTTGTACTAAGTTTTCCACAACACCAACAAATGGTTATCGTTGATGTTGTTGCTTTCAAAATCATGTTATCTTTTTATCTTTCATTGCTGTAAGAGGTGAATAGGGGCATTTTAAATTTATCGTTTTATCTGCAACTCTAAGAAAGACAAACACTGCACCACAGCAAAAAAATACGTAAGTAATCATTTCTCAAAGCTTCGATTTAGGCAACGTAAATTTAATATTAATGTTCAAATTTAATATGATTTTTAAAATTTTCTAAGAGGTCCTATTATATCAAAATTCCATGTAATTGTGGAGTGTAGCTTTAAAAAAAGTTATAAAGAAAAACAGGCTTGATCAAGAACTTTTTAAGGTTTCCAAAGCTGTATTCTGTTTTGAAATGCATGAAACTGAAACGTTTTTATAATAATGAATATAAAAAACCCAGATATCAAGAATGTGTTACATATGAGTTATACAAAAAATTATATTAAGTATACGCTCAGAGTACCAAATTAATATTTGAGTAATTTTTTAACATTTGTGGTCTGTTGTTGGTACGCTTACAACCATAATATTTGGGAGAGCTAATTGAAATTATGTCTAAGTTTTTGGTATTGACTAACGAAATGTACTTCATAAAACAGCAACACCGGTTCAGTAAAACAAAGTTAAAGACCGATATCTGAAACAACCTGCTAAATGTGTCTAAATAGCTTATTCACTTTTCATGAAATATTGTACGTAGAAATTGCTTGCATTGGAAAACGTTAAGCACTATAAAATTTTGAATAGAACTTGGGGGTAAGTATCCTCAGCTAAACGAATCATTAAATATCGCACATTCCTACAACTGAAACAGGAATAGTGCCTCGTCAACAGATTATTGTAGGTTTAAAAATTTGCTTATAGGGCTTGGGAAAATAGTGTCGCTCTTACAGTCGAAACTTTTAATATCGGATACCCTTGAAACTTTCAAAGATAATTTCTTGAAATTTGCCTTATAGCAAATTATTAAGGAATAACTAAATTTTGATTAGAGCATGAGGTGTGAAAACCTCCTTAAAACGATATTTATACCATTCACCACCATAGATGGTTGGGGCATTATGCGTTTGTGCTCATGTTTGTAACTTATAGAAGGAATGATGTAATATCCTACGTTTAAGTGAACTGTTCGAATCAGAATTATTTTGTGAGTCAATTTAACGATGTTGTGAACAACCTTTTGATATTTCTCAATGAAATTTGGTATATAAAATTATATTGGCCTAGGGAAGCCTGTTGAAATAGACAATGTTCGATCCAATATTTGAGGTACCTCCCATATAATGGTTCTTCCCATAATAGGGTTTTAAATTGGGTTTAAAATCATAAGAATCCTTAATAGTTGGCGATTTAATGGAAATTTGGCACAAGTAAGTCTTATAATATTCTTAAACGATGTGCCAAAATATATCGCTACATTGTTTCACACAAATCCCATACAAAGACCTTTCCAAATATCCATTTTAAAGCATAAATCTCGCATATACGTTAATATTGTAATAATAACCGGTCAAATTAAGTTAAATGTAAGCAAAAATGTGTGCGGAGAATTATACGAGGGTCGATCCATAATTTTTTCTGGCTCTCTTCAACAAATATAATTTTTAAAACACAGGAATGTTAATGTTACATTAATGTACTAAACAGTTAAAAATAAAATAGAAAATTAAATTATACGAGGGCCTCTCAACAATTTTTCGTAACTACTTCTTCTAAGAAACATTGTGAAGTAGTATATTACATAGTCGGGCTTCAGCGACTATAGCATCCTTACTAGTTTAAGTCTAAATAAAATCGCTCCAAATGATAATGCCGGTCCTGTTTGTGTTCGTCACAATATTAAACAATTAAAGATCCAGTTTATACTCTTCATACTTCTCCTGTTTCCTGGTATCAAAACTACTACTTCGAGTGTTAATGATTCATTTCTGGTTTTCTGTTGCAAAATTTGAGCGAAAAGTGAAACGAAAAACATTTTTTATTTTTTAAAACAGATTTCAAAGTAGAATCCCGATGTGGCTTATGAGTAGTAAAAATGTATGTGTGTGTTTCCATTCTTATTAGATCTATAACGACCAGACTCACAACTTAATCTTACTTAAATCTAATGGAAGGACATATGAAATTAAAGGATCTTAGGTGAATACTTCTTGATGTTACACGCAATAACAAAACATATATATCCCCTTTCACTACTTGTGTCTGTGTAGGATATAAATATCCTTTCATTTAACAGAATAAATGTAACTCTATGATAAAACCAAGAAAAGGATGAGTAGCGTATCATACAGTCGCATTTAACCATCTATAACTTGTTCACTTATTTAATGTGGTTTAGATTCAAATATTTATTTCGTATCCTTTTGTACTCTAAAATATTTATATGAGACATTCCCATTTCTATGGATTCTATTTAAAATGTGGTTTGTATGTGTGCGTGTGTAGTAAAGTCCAGTATTTTATATTAAGAATATATAAAATTTTAAACAAACACATACATTCTCACATACAAACAAATCCATACAATGATAATATCATATTAATGATTTGTTTTTACTTAAGCAAATAAATCTTGTTTATTTATTGTAAATTATTATCTCTTATAATTTATAATTTTGACAGTTGTACATTTCATTGGTCTCAAGAGGAGTTAATAAATTTTGCGAAAAGATTTTCTTTAAGCACTTTGTGTTCTTAAGATTTTATTTCTTAGTAGCGACGTCTTAAAATTAAATAAATTTATTTTATATATGAACTTGAATTTATGGAATTTTGCAATAATTTAACAGTTTTTATAAGAATTAAAGTAATTCTTCAGCACCTTTATAAAACTAAAAAACTGAAAATTAAGTTTTTTTATATTATTTAAAAGAGCATTTTTGAAAAAAAAAAAAAATATTTTAAATAAAATTTAATTAAAGCATAAACTATTTTAATATCAATAACTATATAAGTAAAGGCAATTTTTAGAAAATAAAGAAAATAGAATGCTATATTCGGCTATACCGAATCTTAAATACCCTCACACTCACACATACATTCATAACCGTATACAATATATAAGAGTTTTTCTTAAATACAATAAGGAACACTAAATGAGTTATATAATTAGTTATACTTCTGACTGTGACTCTTTTTCTACTGAACCGATTTGCACATTTTTTATTTTTCTGGAATCTTAATGAAGTACGTATAACTTTATGTTATGCCATAATCTCATTCTAATTTGTTGATTTCTTATTGACAGTTTTACTAAAATTCTTCCCTGGAATTAAGAGATTGCCTCAGATATCGCCCTATATCTTTTGATTTACTAGATAGAAGGTGCATTAACTTTGTCATTTCATATGTTACGCCAAGAAGGATCATTCAAGACCTCATAAAGTAAATATATTTTTGCATCAAATCAAATTCTGAGTTGATTTAGCTATGTCCGCCTGTCAATCTGTATGTCTGTCCGTTGGTCTGTTGAAAACATTCTTCCGTCTAGAACAATCGTCCGAATCCAACGAAAGTTTGCCTAAACAGTTTCCCTTTTAAAGACAACTATATAAGTTCATTAACTTGAGAGACTACATGCGACTCCTATCATTTTTGAACAAACTTCGGTCATTACATCATCCTGCACGATGGTGAACAGCTGAGGTGATAGGCGCCATGCTTGTTTTACTCCAGCAATTGTTTGAATAGATGATTCGTATTATCATTTAGGGTACTCCTTTTCTTCTTAATGCTTTTCGTCTATGAACAGAAACAGAACAGAGGAGTACGCAGTTCAAGAGACTATTCAATTACAATGCGTAGGGTGTTGGCTTGATCTTATACCTACGCGTAAAGGTGATAAACAAACTCTACTATTTGTAAGGCCGTGACGGAAATTACAATAGTGTGCATAATGTGTATAAAATAAAAATAAGAATGTTATATTCGGCTTATGCCGAATACCAATTTTTATTAAAAATATTAATAGAATTTCTATACTCCATACTAATTATTGCATATATATTTTATTCAAAACCTAAAACTAGTTTAACTGGATTAATTTTTGGGTTTATTATGCCTGTTCCTCAAGAAATTTCCTCCCTCATTTAGATTTTAATGTTTAATACCAAACAATAGATTGAGATATTTATTATGTTTCCTTATATCCATCTTACATTCTTATCTAGTTCATATATAATCAAATTCATATGTATTCAGATTTCCAATATATTTGTTACATAAATAAAATACATTTGAATGTAAATAAATTCGTGAAGGCACAACAAGTGTTATTAAGATAAAAAAGAGGAAAATTCAATAAAACTACTTTGGAATTGTATTTATAATTAGGAATGATTCTCTTTTATATAAAATTCATATCTTATTCACCAGTAGTTCCAGATACAAATATATGAAGAGGCATATTCTTCAGATAAACACATTGTTGGAGTCATACAAAAGCACAGCTGGTAGAGTGTAAAACCGATGATACTCATCCATATAAATAAAATATTATTATAGGATTATATACTTTCATTTATTAGATATAGAGCCAACTACAACAATAATAACAACAAAAAAGAAAAAACAGCAGCAACAATGTACATAAGAAAAAGATGAAGATGATAAACAGAATATGTTGAGCTGAAAATGAGAACAAGAATGTTTAGCAACAATTGTGAAGGAAAAAATAAGAGAAAAAAGAAAAACTGTAACAATAAATAAAAGATAAATGGAAACAGAAAATAGTAAATCTTTTTTTTCACTTGGCTTGAAACTAAACTTTTTTAAAGGCTGAACACGGAGAATAAATTATTCGCTCATATATAAGTTCGGTTAGGTTCATATGGTAGATCAAAGCTCATAAATTGTCAATCAGAGTTTGAAGGATCCCATTTTGAAATGACCATATAACACGTTAGCTACAGGTACCTAGTGTCACTAGCTCAGAATGCTACTACGTCACTGTAAGGTATCTAAGTAGGCAGTTTAGTTTGACCTGTGATACCTCTCAAAGAGAGGAAATGAAAAAGACATCTCTCTTCTCCAAATTATTACAGCTGCTAAAATGATCGTTAAGGGGTAATCCAAATTTACTGAGAACATTCAGGAATTGTTCCAGATTGAAAGCAGAACATATCTCCTTGCCGACTCTGCATCTACTTTGTTCATACCATCCAAACTAGTGTAATGTCGGATGTTCAAGATAGCCTCGTCAATTTTTCTCCGCTTGTTAGTTGCCGAATTGTTATCCTCTAACTCAAGTCGAAAGCTCATCAGTTGTAACTATTTATTAAGATATTTTGAATGGTTCAGAGGATACAGAATTATTTCAGAAAAAGTTTTGAAATCACTGTGGGTGCAACTTGTTTTGTAAGCTGATAACTCTGTTCAAATTTGATTATTATTTCGGAATATTTTCGTGATGAAGCGTAATGTAACGTGTGGCCGTTTAAATTGAAATAAAAGCGCCCATTTTTGTTTCAATCAAAGCTTTGCTTTAGCAAAATCCAGTATGGAGAAATTTCAGAAGTTTTTCGGGTTCGAAAAAATATTAATTTTCACTATTTCCTCAGTATTCTTTTTTTGAAATACATCGAAATTATTATTTTTTATATATATATATACATATATATATATATATATATATATATATAATATATATATATATATATATATATATATATATATATATATATATATATATATATATATATATATATATATATATATATATATATATATATATATATATATAATATATATAATATATATATATATATGATTTAGCTATGCACGTATGTCTGTTATTTCACGCTCACATCCACAATAATTGACAGAATTCTGCTAAGTTGCCGGAGGACAAAGTATTTGATATTGGTTTTGTAGAAAATAGTTAAAGGCCGATATCTAAGACAACATCAATCTAAATTTTAAAATCTTTAACAAAGATTATGATTAAATGGCTCATTCAATTCTCATAACATTTGATACGCTGATATTGTTTTAAGTTGAAAACGGAAGAGGTGTCTGCCCTTACAAACGACTCATGTAATTATCACATGTCTCTATAATATAAAAAAAGAAACCTCACTAAATTTAGCACATAAATAGTGGTTATGCAATGTATTATTTTAGACTAATAATTTGTGGATAGAACACATGGGAGTGGTGTCCCTCTTTTAAACGAAATTTTAAATATCGCATATTTCTGAAACTGTTATAGAAAAATTTTTTAAGCCATAATTGTAAAAAATTATGGAATACAATTTTTGGGTTATCACACGGGTATTTTCACTTTATATGTTATTAAAATTCTAAATTAATCATGGTGTAGGGTACTAAAGATAAAGCTTTCTTACTTGTTTCTGTATCAACCACATATGGAACAAAATTATTTTTTCATTAAACGAAATAATGTTAAACTTGCTTAGTTTTCGAACAGCGATTTTAAGAGCTAATTTTGTGTTTGCTTTATAAAAACTCTCAAGAGATAAAAATTATTTGTGTATTAATAAAAGAGGCATTATTTCTATAAGACTTACCGATTTTGGTAGAAATGTTAGAAAAACGAAGGCATAGACCATTTGAATGACTCAAAAGTCTGCTAATAGCACCAGCTGGGACGACTACTTTATGAGCTGTTTTGGTAGGGAATATAGTCAAGTTTTTTTGAGCAAATAAACTCCTGGCAATGGTTTGATAAATAATACTTAGTCTTTGTGAAAGTATTTCATAGCGGTTTCGTAATAAAAATATTAAGTTTTTGTTTCGGTTTTTGATTCCCTGTACTAACATAGCAAAATTGTTTTGAGTTATAACAAATTCCTTTGATACTGTAAGTGTTAAAGATTTAATTGCATATATTTCTTGAGATATGAGTAGCTCATTTAGATCATTTTTGATACTACTCAAATACTCAAAGCAATATCAGCCCTTTCTCCTGAGCTCTTAAAAATATTTTGTATACCTAACACATATGTTATACTTCTAAGTATTATTTACAATAAAATGACGTATCTTTATTCCCACTCAGATAAACATTAATGAATAAATTCAAACTTTTACAAACAGATTTATAAAACTTTTTGAAAATAAAAACATTTTCATTTGCACATTCTTTAATTTTAATTCTAATTTTAGTTTTAGTTTTAGTTTTATATAGAAAACGTTTTTATAATGAAAACCATATGGTGAATTTATGTTTGGAATTCTTTTAAATACGATAATATTTCTGTTAGTGTGTGTTATAAATATGTAATTAAGGATGTATATATATGCTCAAACATACACACATATATACTTTTACTTATACATATGAATATATTAATTTATAATTGCATTGAAATTAGAGTAGAAGAGGAAAAAATAGGTGAAAATGAGAAATAAAGTAAAAAATCTTTTTTTAGTTTTAATCTCATATAAATTGTAAAGATTTCTTAAACAAATACTAAATGATTTATTCATGAACAGTGGTGGTTGTTGAAAGAGCACTACAAGAATTTTGTTGTTTATTAAAAACTGAGAGCTTCTTTCTTAAATAAGAAGCAATTATAGTCAATATACAAAAGATACAACGATTAAATTTAATATTCGATAAAAAGGAAAGTAATTATTTATAAACATAAAGTAAACATTAATAGCTGTACTCTATTGCGCCGAAATGTATATATCCTAAACCTTGAAATTTTAGAAAAACATTACGAAATTATACGGAATACGAAAATATATATCTCGATATGTAACATATACGCCGCACAGTGTTTCAAATGAAAAAACTGTAACTTCCGAGCGGCAGGTGTGATTTTAATGAAATTCCACTTGTTGATAGTAGAAGTGTAGGCAAGTTTAAAATTTGAGTTTCCACTTTGTGGACTTAACGTAGGTCGGTCCACAGGATCGCAAAGTTGGTCATCTCGGGTCATAAAAATATTTAAATTTCGTATATCTAAATCGATTTTAAAGATTTCTATATGAGTGGATTCTGCTTCTAAAAATCTATTAAAAACGTCGTAAAGCTAAGCTAACTTTTAGAGTTTATGAGATATTAAGCTTCAAAAGTTTAAAATTTTACTCTTTAACCGATCTTGGCGAAGTATTTATGCTATAGCGAGTCGAAACTTTTCCCAATTAGTTAAACTCTTTTTAAGTTATAAAATACCGATACCGAATTTATGTTTTTCTACAAAGTTACTTCATTGGTTTTTGTTTAAAAGAAAAAAAGTTTCAAAAACTGAAACTTTGGGAGAGCCAGAGTTTCTCAGTTTCAACCCATTTTTTCACAATACTGTAATATAGCAAAAATGTGAAACAACAACATTTTTGGAAATTTTCGGAAGTCAATAATCTTCATATAAAGTTAAAAGCCTCTAACTTACATTAGTAAATTAAACATCAGTCTTAATTTTGCCTTGATAATAAAGTCATTCCCTATAAAATTGTATATAATTAGGGAAACCGCCTGCAAAACAAACATTGATATTATACAATAAAATTTTACGGATTATAAATAGTGCTCTATGGTATATTAGAAATAATAAC
This sequence comes from Cochliomyia hominivorax, assembly GCA_004302925.2. Lineage (NCBI taxonomy): Eukaryota > Metazoa > Arthropoda > Insecta > Diptera > Calliphoridae > Cochliomyia > Cochliomyia hominivorax. Next base: position 43,738,594 of record PYHX02000494.1, on the reverse strand, counting down.
TTTCATAAAGACTTGGATATTTCATTAGTAAAGGAAAATTTTGTAAAAGTAATATGAAAGATACAAGGATAAAGACTCAAGCTAATCTGCTTGCCAGACGTCTTAAAGATGTGCCGGAATATTTAATCGATATGTTAATATAAGTGGAAAAGGAGAATCCACAACTTTCTTGATAAATTTAGTTCTTTTTTAATTTCAATACTTATTGTGAGGCTTCAAAAGAGTGATAGATTTAATAAATAAAAAAAATCTTTATGATAGCAGAGGAGCAGAGCATTATGACTTGGGAATTTAAATAATGTAAGGATTCCATATGCAGAGTTATAGGGGTACAAATTAATGTATCTTAAGAATTAGATTTTTAACCCACGTACCTTTTGTAAGGAAGTTCTCAAAAAAAATTTTTTTAGAGATTGCAATTCCAAGAAAGAATTATTTAAGACCTCATAAATAATATATTTTTATATCAAATCTATGTCCTTCTCTCCGCATGTCAATCTCTTGATGACTGAATCATGTCCAAAGTAATTGATGCAGCAAATATTATTTTTAATAAAAATTTTTTGTTGTCATAAGAAATTTGTTATTTAAAATCTTTTCTGTAAAAAAAGTTATATAAATAAAATCGAAATAGTGTTAAATTAAAGAAAAAACTTCTATTCTTATTAAAATCTGTTGCAAATTTTTCGAAAAACCTCATCGGAGGTGCTATTTCGTTGACCACTACTTTTATTTATTTTTTATTAACGTTTATATGTATGACTTTCTTAACATTTTCTTTTATTTTGTTGCTTCTGTCTGTTGTTAATATTTGTTGCTTTCATTTTTCTTAACATATTTACATTCACTTCCCATTCCCCACCGTTGTGGAGATAAATTGTTTTACATTTAATTAAGTAGTGTTTTGGTTTGTTTCAACTAAGTATTTGATTGTCTACAATGAAAGAAAATAAAGTGTAAATGCTTCTTGGCCAAGTTTTTATTTTAATCTTCTATTTGTTTCATTAGAATCCCAGGTGTTAAATATCTCTCCATATAAAATATTTCCAACTTATAAGAATAGAGTAGATTAAATGAGAGAAAAAAACAAGAATAAGACAAGAAAAAAATAAAAACAACAATAATAAATTACCAGCAGTTTGTATGAACATCTCACGTATTTTACAATTTTTTTCCAATGTTTGTGTGTGCGCATTATAATATCCATCTTTCTCTTTCCTCTAACTGTCTCACTTCTTATAATTTCAATTTGAATGATTTCAATTTTATTTTCTTAGAAAAAAAACTTCCATTAGACACACTTTGCTGTAGGTGTTTTTTTATACAAAATGCAAAATAAGAAAATCCCTTAAGATTTCCGATGACGTATGAGTGTTGTTTAAAAATAAATCGCATTCATACGCCTCAGTGGACAACAGAAGAACTGGATATGTGAAAATATGGGAACATTTAAGGAAATAATTTAGATTTTTTTAATATTAAATTTTTTTTTTAAAAAATGTTGTTGATTACAAAATATTCACTATAAATTTTACTGCTTAAGAATTGTTGTTCTTTGGGTAAATGGAATAAATTGATGCCATATTGAATTCTGTACTTTTATACTTGACGCCACCAAATGTAGAGGTCTATTTTTAGTTTGACACCCGCCAAACCCTCTATAAGTTGTAGCTTTTCAAAGAAATAAAAAAGTAGGAATGTTATATTAGTCAGTGTCGAATCTTAAATACCCTCCACCAATAATTGTTTTCAATAGTTTCAAGTTTAAAAAATTATTTTATAAATTTAAAGTTTTATAAGCTCAAATCTGTTTTCCGGAAAGAAGCGTTATATGGGAGCTATAGCAAAATATAGGCCAATATTTGTGAAATTAACAACATTTGTTTTATAAGGTAAAAGATATTTTTAAGGAAGGTTCCTGGGGAATTATTGAACGAGATTGTTCATATTAATAATATAAATTTAAGTTATTTAAAAAATCATCGTGTCGAATTCCAATGGAATCGGAAATATCTTAGAAATTACTGTATAAAATCTCATTAAATATAAAGTTATGCAACATTACTTAAAGATTGCTGTAGCACATATTAACATGGGAAATGTGCAAAATTCTGATAAGGTACCCCAGTTTTAGTTAATTTTTTAAAAGTGGTGAAAAAAATTTTCTATAAGTATTTTATATCGTTGGAAAGGTAATTACTTGAAAAATAATAATATGTACATAGAGAACTATTACAACTAAATATCTTAATAAATTTGTCAAATACTCAACAATTTTTATTTAAAAAATGTAATATTTTATATTAAATTAATTCTATAAGAATTAATATATTTATATAGAATTTTATTATAATATTAACAAGTTGACATTAACTTTTTTCCAAATTACCCCTTTTAATTCTAAAATACCCATAACTCAAATCCAGCGAAAACATGTTTAAATATTCACTTTTTTCCATTAAATTACTCAAACTGCTGTTAAAAGAGGTTTCACCAACATTTCCATAATTTATTTTACTTCGGACTAAATACCTCTTAAGCTAGAAGAGTTATCCCACACAAGTAAGCGCATTTTTTGTAGATAATTATAAGGGCTTTACTTATGTAAAATAGGTCTTCAATCAAATACAATTCAATCATAAATACAATAAATATCCGAGGTGACCAACTTTGGTGATCCACTTCCCGACCCCAGAAACATGCCCACTAGAAACATGTCCTTCTCCAATTCAATTGGAAGATAACTAAAAAATATCTATGTGAAATTTCCTTAAGCATATTTAAAAGTTTCAATGCAACAGAATTATAAAAAAAACTTGTTTTAGGTCCATATAGCAGAAGGATTTTTTTGAAATGAATACATAACAGGTTTATTAGGTAGAGTTAGTTGTACTCAAAATAGGATATTACAGAAATAAAATAAATTAAATGTTTTCTCATCCAATCTACAAATTTTCTTCACACTTTTATTAATTGAAAAGGGCTTTAACCAGCCAAAATAGTGCTATCTACATCCGCAGCAACGCTATTAGACCCTAAAATTTAAATTGGATTTTTGAATCGGTGGTAAGAACAGTTGTATTCTAGGGAGCGACAAGAGGGAGGAATCTAACAGAAGTGGATCGATAGCCTGTATGACTTACCACTAAGAGCCGTCTTGAGACGTTAAGAGAAAAATAATGAACCAACGAATCTGCCTACCGGGATGGTATGGCAAGATTGGATGAGGCCAGTACTTTATTCCTACACAAACAATTTCGTAAGGGACAAATTCGCTGCAGTTTATAGACATTGATGCTTTGAAATACATGCAGTGAAAATGGGTCTTCGAACTAATTTTGCAGGAGCCATCAGTATGAAGAAAAGGAAGAGAAAACATCTTATCTGCAGCTGAATTGCTCTCGGAAGCATACAATTACGTTTCCTTGGTTGCAATTCGTTTCAATCGTTAACAGATTTGCCAGCTGTTGATTAGGGTATACCTGAACATTTATTCACCATTGCGGATGGTTCCATGACGGCATTTCTCCTTAGACTATTCACAGATTTCTGTGACACTGACTTCTGAACCAGCACTCAACCATCTATATATTTTTTTTGCTTCTAATTACCCTTAAACTCTCGACTCAGAAGTGTTTACAAATTTCCACACATTGTTATTTAATACTTTCATACCACAACTTAACACCTCAGGTCATATTAACCGCCTTAGGTTGCACATATAAACATACATGTATACAAGAATTAATATCTTAAAAGAATTAAATTCTATAACACACACATAAGTATATTGTCAACAGTTATGTATGTATATGTTAGGTCTCATGTTTACTCCCACAATAAATCTTTTAAGCAATTTATAATATCCACGTGTTTAACAACAACAATCTGCCCCAACAATTTAACCCAACCAGAATTTCACTTTAAGATCTTTAATAAATCATGCAAATGTGGTTCATTTAATTACAGTTGATAATTAAAAATTTTATACTCGTATTAAGTTTAGTTTTACTTTATTTGTTTAGAATTAAAATCAACGTCAGTTAATTTTCCGTTACATATTTCCCGGTAAAATCTGACAATAAGATTTTTAAGATTTTAATTAATGTCAGTACGTTCTATTTTGCTTTTGTTTTATTTTTGTTTTATTTTTCTCTTCTACCCATTATTGTTATTGTTGTTGTGTGAATTTTTTTGTGTACTTTTTTAAGTCCTTTATCAACATTAGCTTTCATATTTAAGTATTTTCTGTCATCAAAATAACACTCACACATAAACAGTCAGGTATTTAAAAAAATTACTTAAGTTATGGGCAAAAAGAATTTATGGAAAAAGTTTAACTCGATATTTAATTTAAATAAAATTATGACATTTTTGAAACTTTTTACAAGTTTTGAGAAATGAGAAAACTATTTAAAAGTGGATTTTTTGAAAAATATATGATTAGATTGGAATATATTATAGAAATTGTTACAGCGATTGTTTTAAAAATAGTTTATTTTTCTGTAAAACAAATTTTTTAGATTACTCCTACCGATTTCTTCCATCATTATATGCAGTATTGTTCGACTTTTTCCCAATAAGTTCTCATTGTCTTTTCTTTAAATATTTTCTTTAAATGAATTAAGGGCATATTTTGCATTATGCTTTTAATTCAAAACATATTTCCTTGAAAATTATTATACAATAAAAACAAAGAAGAGGGTTATAGTCGGTCAAGCTCGACTATAAAATAACTTACACCACATTTTTGATTATTAGAACAGTTATGGAACGACCATCGTATAATTCACTTTTGTGATTTCTGCTAAAAAGTTTAACGCATTAAATCATATTGATAAATACTAAATTTGTTTGAAATTTATGTGTTTCAAAACCTTTTGTCGGGAATATTATATCCTATGGAAAATTACAGAACGACCCTCGTAAAAATTTCTAATATCCATTCTTGTGGATATATATCTTATTTTAATCAAATATAAATACATTAGCTGTGTATATGTGAGATATATTCATATTAAAGTGATTTTCGTGTTTGCCTTTGAACAGATCTGGTGAATGCTTGGAACCATTACAATGCTGAAACATCCATCGAAGTGATATTACAGTCAACACTCTCACCACTTGATTTTGGTAGGAAAAATGGAAATAAAATAAAAATTTTTCATTTATTTATTTATTTATTTATTTATTTATTTATTTATTTATAGAGAAGATGTAAGATATTTACTTGGAAAAAGTTGCCATAGTTTCAAACAGTACACAGGCTTACAACATTTATGGGATGAATTCCGACCAAAATTGTGCCAATTTTCATCTATTATTTTTCCCATTTATTCGGTTTTGTTTAGTTTTGATGTGAATGTGAAATGAATAAATCTGTGTATTGTGATTGATTAAATCAAATTCTTACTACTTTTTGCTAAAAATTGTAATAAAGTTTTTCATCTTAAATTTTGCGTTGTATCACATATCTCTCTATAAATTGTTTCAGAGTTATGGCTGGTTTCATATTAATAGACCATCTGGCCAGATGAGTTCAATTCGGACAATTATTCAGATTTTGATTTGATAATATAAGTATTTTATGGGGTCTTAGTGCTGATTCCTCCTTGAAGTTAAAAACGAAAAACGAAACTGAAGAGACAAAGTTGTCTTCAGTTTTCTATTTAAAACCGGCAATACCGATTTCCTAGACTGATATATGAAACAATCTCAAAATTCTGAATGAATCCTAAAACTGTCACAACAGTTCCAATATCTAACTTGGTCCTACAAAAATTTGGCCAAGCATTCAAAGGTCTTTTACTGAAAAAAATTGAAAGTATTTCCAAAAAACCTTTCAGCTACCATGCTGCCATGTAGATTGAAACAACAGATAATGGCTTACTTGGGTCCTGATCGCCCCTTTGTGTTACCTGAAAGGAGAATTAAAAAAGAGTTAAAACGTTGCTATCTAGTATTTCCAACCATTCGCATCACATAAACTACGAGGAAGTCTATAAAGCAATATCGTTGCCAAACCTGTTGCAATTTTAGATAAAACAGCAAATATTTCTCTCGACAGTAGTTGCCAAATCAGCCAGAGAATGTAACGAAGCACATCGAAAGAAGCGCGTTCGCAGAGCACTGAACACAGGACAGTGACAAAAAAATAAAGAATAGTTTCTTCCTCCTCTTCATTTATACGGATTCTGCAAAAGTCGTTCGCAGGAAGACCAATTCTTGCTGCATGTATCCCGAATCGACAATTTCCATATACAGAATATGGAAATTAACTGTGTTTCTAAAGAGATTTCTCGAGACATTGAGCAGGAATGATTTTCTTACCTTCTTATCAACCTGGTTATTAAACGTTTACCCATCATTGTTACGCCTTAGCATATATCTCCTCCCTTACACACTTTTAACAAGTGGTGAGTAACAAACTGTGTCTCCTTACGCGAGATTGGCACCTAATTTCGCTAGGATATACGCTATCATGTTGCCCTGTTCAGTTCCGTGTCTCTGTACCCAAATCAGTGCAATGTTTGAATACTCTACTATTCCAAAGTATTTTGCCCTGTTGGATAACGACAAAGTAACTCCACCTAGCACGGGAAGTCTAAAGTCTGGTATTTTGTACCTAGTGAACAATACCAGCTACGTCCAGTCCACTCTCAGTACTTTAATCACTAAGAGATTTGAGTGCTAATTCCTTAATACTAAATCGGTCCATTTTAATAAGTCGACTGTTAAGTCAAGTTCCATAGCAGGGGTGACAGCACACCATCCTGCGGAGATCCAGAAAGAAAGCAGACCGGTAAGAAAGCAACCTAAATTTTCATCAAGGAATGTTAACAAAAATATGTTTTGCACATAAATTATCAAGCATCAGAGTCCTACCTTGATTATATGCCTTAATGAAGAATTTGTAATTTAAATAGATTTTCAAAACCAGTAAATATTCCCGCATAAAAATCAAGTTAATGATGAATAGAAAAAATGTTGCAAAATGTTCGATATTTTTATTGTAAATTATTCAAATTATATACGAACTTTTTATAATAAAATTTTATATTCAAAATCATAACTTCTTATCAACATATACATATGTATTATGTACTCCAAATTTCCATATATGTTTCCCATACGTAACGTGCTTATAACTATGTTACTCATACATAAATATATATACATATTTGTTAGGTGTGTATATGTGTACACTCAGGTGCAGAAGCTCCCTGAATATAAATTAATGTTTAATGCATACAGTTTAGTCTTAATAGTTGATTATATTTTAGGCATTTGTTTGGGTTTTAGCACAAAACCAAAGAACGAGAGCGAAAAAATAACATAAATTAATGAGCTCAGCATTAATCATGAACGAATACATTTCACATATAAAATCAAGGTACCCAGAAAGTGAGTCAAAGCTCGTTAAATATATAACGTATATTTATAACAATTAAATATAATATGTTTATGTACACGAATATATTAGTGTTGGTAGTGGTCGAATAAAGATTTATTTAAAATATATAAATAAATTTTAATTTTAGTTAAAACACGTTAAAATTTGTTAAACATTTCAATTTTAATTATTGACTAATGATCACTCCAATAATAAAAGGATACTTTTTTAGCAAGAAGTACAACGGATAACAATTTAATTAAAAATAGATTATTTCTTATGGATTCAAATATTTTCAAGACGAAGTGATATTCTAATTTATTTTTCTTCTTGTCTTTATTTAGTTTTTTAAGTTCTTTTTTAATTATGAATCTTTTTGTGTTCACGTTTTCATAGATAAAAAGGATATAAATAAGATGTTTACACCTTGATTGGAAATTGAACCTAAACTAGGATTCCTTGACTAGTGGAATCTTAGTTTAGGTTCAGCTATAATTGTGCCTAAATAAATTTTAATGGGAGATAAAACACACACGCGAAATTTTACAGTTAATATACACCCTCGTATCCTTAATTTCATAAATTCAACATTTTCAAAACGATGGTCTCCTTAATTTAATATTTTTACCACAACCCGAAATCTAATATATAATAAAGGAGCGGATCAAAAAATATCAATCAAATAAAATTGCTGAACTTCAAGAATTTTACGAGAATAAAAACTATAGTCCATATTTTGTTACAAACCCAATAACAAACAAAAAATTTTTCAGATTTCTTATATTTAATGTAAAGTGCAAAATAAAATTTAAATCTTTCACATTTACCCACTGAAATTTCAACAGACCAAATTATAGGACCCTCAAAGTGTTTGAAAACATGAGTATTTATGTATTTATATATATATGTGTGTGTGTGTGAAAAATATATATATGTGAAAAATACATGTGTGGTAGTGGAAAATTAATGCGTGTATGTGTTGATTACACTCAACAACAGTGTAAAGCCTGAATTAAATACTTTGGTTTAAAACGTTTGTTGATTTCTATACGAATATGTTTGTTTATACGAGGGTATTTATGTTAATTTGTGTGTTTCTTTGTTTTGTTTGTATTTGAGTAAATGACTGCTAATTAATGAAATTTTATGTTAAAAATGTCAGGTGTTGTTTTTAGGTTTTTTAGTTGGCAATTTTTCACTCTCCATCTCCCTTTTTCAAGCTCTTTCTCTTTATAAAAATAATAATTTCAGTTAGTTTGGTGGATTTCCGAAACAGTGAATATTTTTACATATAAAAACCTACAATTGGTAATCAAAAAATATAAAATATATACAAATACACACAAACAATCTGAAAGAGAAAATGAGAAAGAGATTGGTAAATAAAAAAAGGTTTAAATCTTTTTGATACGATTTTAATTTAATGAAATACGATAATTTAAATATGCATAAAATATGAGAAACGATAAAAATCTGTGGTAAAAATAGCAGCAATTTATCAAACAACTCAGTTACCGAAAAAAACCTACAAACTAACCATCAAACCAAAAGCCCATCAAAGCATTAAAAATTGGTCTTACATTTTATAAACGAGCCAGTATTTGTACACCCTTCACTACAACAATGAATGCATGAGAGTGTATTAAATTTGTTATTGTGTGTGTAACAACGAGAAGAATTTAGAATTAAAAAATGTAATAAATTGAAAACAATTGATCCCACAATTTGTGTACCCTACATCATATTAGCAATATTAGTTTGCCCAAAAATTTAAGGATGTCTTTCCATTTGACTGCGTATCTGAACATTATAAACAAAATAAAACTAGGCAAAGCTGATATGTATTGTTTCCTTAAGTCAGATTAATGACTATTTGAGTAGAAATAATCAAGTACATTCAGTTGAAAGCGTAATTTATATGAAGTTATAAGTTCAGTTTGTATTAGGAGCCGAAATACTCCAGTAAAAAATTACAAACGATCTTGCTATTCGTAATTTCTTTCAAGCAAGAATATTTTTATGCCCTCCGCCACCACAAGTGGTGAAGAGGATATATGAATATTGGATGGAATAATAAAAGGCCCCATAAAATAATTATATTCTGTTTGTCTGTTGAAAAATTCTCATGCCTGGAATAGACGTCCGAATTAAAAGAAATTTAACAATATTATGTGAAACAGTTTCTTCTAAATTCCGAAAAATAACTTTTCTAAATTTTTCAACGAAAGTAATTGGATTTAGACATTATTTAACCAAAACATATTCCACTGAAAATCAAATCAATAGAAACAAGTTTTAGGTTTAGGAAAAATTAATGAGTCATATTTGAATATAATTTCCTAATCTTAGAAAATTCTTATATCAGTCCATATTTTCAAATAGTATCTATTAAAGGCTTCTCATTGGAATATGATTTTGAAAGACGTCACGAATAAATTTCTAGCAGTCTTTAATAAATACTGCTAATCTGATGAATATGGCTATTGGTTTGATATAGTTTCCATTTAAAGCCTATTCCCGGAAAAAGGTTTTAATTTTATAGGACTATAAATTTTGAACAAATTGACTGAAATTTTGTACAAAGATTTTTTTAAATGTCTTTAATATATGTATCAAATTAGCTCCATAGCACTGAAAATATGGACCTTTTTTTTAACTCTCGAAAATGTTTACATAATGCAAGTGGTGAAGGGTGTTTAAAATTCGATACAATCGAATATACTTACTAGTTCTTTAATGTCGATTGAATTAAATAAACTTAATTAAGTTTCATCTATACCGCGACTTTCATATAAACCATATTAAGACATGTCAATTGTCACTTTTTAGTATTTTAGTATCATTTCAAAATTTTCTTGTCACAATCAAATGATCGAAATAAGGTGCAAAGGCTTAAGACTCCTATGATTGTTTGGGAAACTATAGAGTACAGTGAAACTATAGAACTATGAAGTAAGTTAAAATCTGCTTCTTCACCTTTATCCAAAATCATCATGAAGCAGTGTATTTCAAATTCCCCGCAACCGAGTTTTCAATTTTCTCATTTATTAATATTGAGTTTGTTTACCCATTTTATGTTGTTTTTTCCGTTGTTGGTTTTTAAAAATGGATTAAAAAAGACATTTTTACCTTAAAATAAATTAGAAAAAAAAAACAAATGTTTATGGGGCCATTACAAGGATTAATATTTATGACATTTTATATTTATATTTGGTTTTTATTTTATTAAAAAATGTAATAAATTTAAGCAGCAGTCAGGTATTATAAATTTGAACTAATTAAAAAATTCATATTAAAAACTTTTTAATGAGACCCAGATTTTTTTTTTTGATTTTTTGTTTGTTATTGTTCAACAGGTATTTCTGAACCTTTTTCGTAAATTGTTCCGAAAAAAGAGTCATTTTATTTTTACATTAAAAAAATGTATCCAAGTTGCTTTTTCTGTATTTTGTCGTAATAAAAAATTTTTGATAAATTTTCTAGTTTTAATATTAAATTCAAACAGTTTCTTTTGCTTTTTCTTCTTCTCTTTTTTATGTGCGCATAATTGTCCATGAATTATTGAACCATAAATCGTAAGTTATAAACATTATAACAACATTTTTCCTATTCATGTTTTTATACCCTGCACCACCATTGGTAGTTGGGGTATTAGGTGTTTGTGCACATGTTTGTAACGTATGGAAAAAATAGTGCTACCACCACTTTTATTTATACCATTCGACTCAGAATCACTTCCTGTGTTGTAAATCTTGTTTGCAAAAGACAGTTCACAGTTTTAAAGATATCACAATTAACTGGATTAAGTTCCATAATATTTCAAAACGACGTGCAGACTTAAGCATAAATAAGAAAAGCAAATTATGCGAGGGTCATTCAAAACTTTTTCGCAGCAGTCATTTCAACTAATAATGTGGTGTAGGGTATTACATAGTCAGGATTGAATGACTATAACATTTTTATTTTTTTTTTATTTTTTATAATTCAGCTAAATTGTTGTAAAATACAGTGGTGTTTTAATATCAAAAAAATGAACCCTCTTCAAAGGCTATAGAATTTTGCATTAAATGTACAAAAATTATCATAAATTATCTTCAGTAGTTGCACAATTGTCTAAAATTGGTATTATCAGATAGATAAATGATCACAGTGTACCGAAGTCAGATTATTTGATTTTGTCCAAAACAGCTTCCTATTTTTACTCTTTTGTTGCATACTCAATTGTATTTGTCTTTATTTTAAGGTAGAAAAATTACCTAAAACATAACTTCATGATTCATCTAGAACTAAAATTATTCGTTTCCTGCGGTGCACATTGTGAACTCTATAGAGACTTCCATATTCAAAGAAAATAATGACCTCTGTCTTTTTTTGAGTCCTTTTGTTTCTGCCATTGTAATATAACACTTAACTGAGAAGCCTTTATATAAAATTTTTCATTTGAAAAGTCGGTACATTTACACTGAAATGACGACCATCCATATAGGTTTCTGACAATTTGTGCACGATTGTAGCAGAATTATAATTTTGTATGAGAGGCCCTTATACCATACATTATCAAAAGCTTGCGCGAAATTTAAAACTTTCTTATTCAAAACAATTAACTTATCCCTCCACCAAACTGGTGAACTAGTGTGATATTTCTTTTATTTATATATTGTACAATTTTTCCTTGAAATATTTCTTAAATTCTTTTGACAAACAGGGTAGTAGATTAAAAATCTTTAGGATAACAGCACCATTATTGCCACATTAATTAGGCTTTCAATAACAGTTGGTGTCACTAAATCATTGTGGATGCCTTTCAAAATTGAGCATGTTCTGTACGTTTATTCGAAGATCCTTTTTAAAATACCTCGAAGGACACAACAATCGCATATTATTTGAAGTTTAAATCCAATAAGCAGTTGTTTACTTAACATTTCATTATGATATTTAAACTGATGTAGATGATATATTAAGGTCATTTGTATACAGCCCGAAACGGATCTTAAGACTGCGTTTTAACAACATTGAATTTTTTCCCATTACGTGTCACTTAGCAAAGGAGTCCACATTCGATCACTGATCTCTGATCAATCGCTTTATATGCAACTAAAAAGAATTCTTATTCTTACAAAAAGATCTCCCGGCTAGTGCTTTGAGTATCATATTCCTACTTCGAAATTTATGCTTGAATTGAAAAGGATCGTGTATAATTCTATGAGCATATAGTGGGGAAAAATTGCTTAGGTTTTCAAAGGATTCATAAGCGATGTACATTTAAAGTTTTTATGTTCAAATACCACTGTTGCAACCACATAAATAAATGATTTTGTCAATTTGAACAACAAAAAAATAACATTTAGTATCACATAATACCACAAAGTACATAATTTACGCAATATTCTACAGTTGTTGTAGATTAATTTTATTTCATTTTATTCCTTGTATTTGTTGTATTGTCAATCAGAATTGTTTGAAGAGAAAAAAATTAAATAATAAAGAAGAAGAACAACAACAAATGTATGACAATAAATAAAATTCCATATAAATTGTATAACAATTTTTTTATTTTTATTTTTACATTTTTTCAATAATATTTCATCAATTGTATAACAGTTGACAATATGAAATATCATAAATACAAACATACATTTCTACATACATACATACATACATACATACATACATACATACATAAACCAGTATTTTATTCTATTTATTGTGACCACTACTTTCCTTTAGGGAAGGAAAGAGTTTAATGTTATAGATGGTTGAGGCAATTTATTATAATAAAATATTTAATCTGTCTGTATATATAACTGAATCTGTGTCTGTTTGTTTGGGACTTATAGACAATTTAAGTAAAAGAGGCTATAAAAAATTCCGATGGAAATAGAGGACCTTCATACAAAGCAAACATTGGATATAGAATATCGAAAGCTTTATAACCGCGAGAGCTCCTTGATATGGTCCTATTCGCTTTCTCAAGATTCTATTTGACTGGCTAAAATGTTTCCACATACAAAGCAAATATTGTTAATCGAGTATTTAAAGAAATATATAGCGAGAGTTCTCAAATTTAGTCATAATCACTTTCCTAAGGAACTGTTTTATTATACTAAATGTATGATATGAATAGGAGCAGGAGGAGGGGTACCCCCCATGCGATTTCAATACCGATTATGGAATGTATAAAAAACTATCAAAGCGAGGGCTCTTAAATGTGGTTCCCATCATTTTTTCAATAATCTCTTTTACTGGACAAAATGTAGGATAGAAGGACCAGGGGGAGGGGTAGCCCTCATACAAAGCATATATTTATTATGGAATACATCAAAAATTGTCAAATTTGGTCACACTCACTTCCTCAAGAAACTGTTTTACTGGAAAAAATGTGGAATAGATTTGGTCCCAATCAATTTTTCAAGAAACAGTTTAAGTGGACAAAATGTAGTGCTATAAAACAGTTTTACGTGAGAAAATTAATGGTAGAAGTGGCCATAGAAAGAAAAAAGACGGTCGGTTCTTCTCAATTAATATTATTATTAATTATCAAATATCTAAAGAACTATTTCATTTAGAGTTTCCATATTTTGTCACTTATCTATGAAACGGTTTTGGTGGAAACTTTTTGAACGGACATGAAATTTTTTCAATACACGAAATGATTTATGAAGTTTCTTTCGAAATCTTGACGGAGTAGAATTTTTGTGCAGCAAAACGCACCGGGTAAAGAGTAATAATTTATTATATTTTGAAAGAAAATGAAGATGAAGAAACTGTATACAAATTTAACTCTTTTCTTGTATACATTTTGTTTAGAGTCCCTTTAAATATTTAAATTAAATTTTTGGTTCCATATTAAATTTAATAGACATAAAAATTTTACCTTGATTTTATTACTTTTTTCAGATAATTATTTTAAGATTTATGTTTAAGCCCTCAAAATATTATAAGAAGAAAATTTTAATAATATTTCAAAGGTGCCAGTCACTCCTTAATCCCTTTAAAACTCTTTGGTAAATATTTACATTAGAAATGCGTGTGTATGTGAATATGTATTTGTCGTTAAAACTGTCTATTAATATTTTATCAAAGTCCAGACATGAAAATATAACTTTGCGGCAATTTAATAGATCCCTTTGGTGACTTTTCATCACTTAACTTTGACAGTTTTTTGTGACAGTTTGAAATGATAAACATTGTAGCTAAATTGAATTTCTCAAAAAATATTAGTGTTTTTTATTGATTTGATTTTAAAAGGAAATTGTTAAATTTGTTTTTTCACTCATACATATAGTGTATGTGTGTATCATTTGCAGCCAAATAGTCACAACTCAAAAATCAATTTTTCAGAAGACGTATTTTTAATTTGAATTTGTTCATTTATGAGTAAGAAATTGAATATTTTTTCAAACATTTATAGAAATATTGTAGTCTAAACAATATAACACAAAACAGTACGCTTTATTGTCGGTATTTCTCAACAAATTTTGGAATTGTCATAAAGTATTTTTGCCAAAAAGTGGACAGTTAATAAAACAGCTTATTCAATATACGCTAGTGATGCTTCTATGAGGAGTGATATCTTAAAACACTTTTTTCATTAAAATTTTTAACTCAAGTGAAATTCCATTTTTCTTTCGATCAAGTTGCATTTGTAAAATATGTTTCTCTGCTGTGTTTAATATGAAAAGCTAAAGTTAGTGCTAATTTAAAAACATAAAAGACTCAAAAGGTTCTTGTCAAGTTTTCTTAAAAAATATTGCTGCATAATGGATGACGAAACGCATGTTAATGGGAACTATAGCAAATGGGAACTATAGCAAAATATGTCCTGCTATTCATCAAGTAATTAATATGCATTTAATACAGATGGAGCAATAATTGTCTTTTAAGATTAAAGTTTTTATCTGGGAACGAGACTCTAGTGAAATATGAACCAATATTTGCAATATTCAAATAAAAAGGTAAAACTTAGAAAACTGTTTTCCTAAAAGGAGTATTATATGAGAACAATAGCAACATATTTACCGCAAATATTTGCCAAATTAATATTATTGGTGAAATTAATAACATATAATTAAGAGAATTAGAAAATGAATTTTGCCAAATTTCAATAGAACTGGTTCATATTTAAGAGTTTAAGATGCTAAAAACCATATTCCGGGAAAGGGCATTATATGGGAGCTACGTCTAATAATGACCCAAGCACAAACTTGTTTGTTAGAGTTTTTATGTATGACAAATTTTAGAACATTAGCTCACACATCACAGATTTTGAAGTGTATCAATTTTGCATAGTTTAGCCTATAACTTTTTCTCTAATGACCTTATTTATATGACTATTTGTACAATAATAAAGTACATATGACACTGTGTTACAGTTAAATTCTTGTTTAATCCGGTTAATTTTTGTTGAAGAAAAATAAAATAGAAAATTTCTGTTTCGAAATTTAGAGATTGTATCATTACTTCTTGACGTTACATACGGAATGGCAAAGTTAATATATGTAACCTAAAATATGAACAAATTTCATACATCCCAAAGTCTTCTTATAGTATAGGTCAAAATTTTTGAAGATCGTTTTGAAATTCGCCTTATATATTTGTTTTCATATAATGAAGCAAAAGAAGCCAGATTGTGCGGGGAGAATTCTTTGACCTAGCTCCTGTATAAGGTCCCTTTCCTGAATATGGTTTTAAGCTTTTTGGCTTATAAAATATTCTATTGAAATTCGAAACAATTGTTTTTCTTGTATTCCTAAATATATGTTAAAAATTTTACAAATCTCGGTCCATATTTTGCTATAGCTCCTATACAAGGTATCTTCCCGGAAAATATTTTAGAGTTTATAAAACTATTAAGAATATACCAATTCTATTTAAATTCGGCACAATTGTTTTTTTAATTATCTGTTATTCGCTATAGTTCCCATATAACGTCCCTTCCCCTTCCTTCTGAGCTTATAAAACTCTTATGAGATAATGAACCAATTTCATTTATAATCGTCATAATTATTTTTTTAACTGTTTGGAATATGCTACTAATTCGATGAATATCAGACCATATTTTATTACTACTCCCTTTTAAGTCTACTTGCGACTTATAGAACATTTAAATTAGAACCGATTCTATTGAAATTTGGCGCAATTATTAATTTAAATATATGTTAATAATTTGAAGAATATTGGGTCATAATTCCCGGAAAAGGGTTAAATACGTTAACCACCTAGTGTGATTGGCGTTTATGTGTAATACCCTCAAAGTTGCTCTCTGATTCAATTTAAAGTCCGTCTGTCCATTGTTTAAACTTATGAATGAATAATTAATTTTTTGATGCAATATTTTTAACTAAAGCAATTAGTTGCATAATATAAGTAATTGGGGGCATTAATATTCGTCACTGTCCAGTATAAAAGATCAGTCAATATCAAACATAATGGTAAAACATAAAAATGCAATATTTTCGGGAAATTCTAGAATAAAGGACTTTTTGCGAAATTTCAGTTAACGTAAGCAAAATTTTGTAAATTTTTAAAAATGAGAATAAAAATGATATTAAAATAACTACAAAAAATTATTATGAAAAAATCTGTATTCCAAATACAAATAAAAATATTTGTAAATTTACTGAGGCAAAAGTGTAGCAGTACCGGAAATGGGTTAAATATCTTTAAGTGAACAATAATTCAATAAAATTTTTTAAGTTACAATTTATTCACTTTGTTTCTTCAACAAAAATATATTTTAAATGTCAACGTTTACGAATAAGTATTTATGTATGAATGTGACATTTTATTTATGTATGATTTTTGTTTTCGGCTCCTTTCAATATTGTGTCAATACATAAATAATACTCCATTGACATTTGTTTTATTGACATCAGTCGCATTTAAAAATAACAGCTGGAGAAACTCTTAAAAAATGAATACAAATACACACACACACACACGCATACATGCTTTCGACAAATACAATATGGACCTTTAATGCTAAAGCAGCAGTTGAATTAATAGCAATGACAGGATTTTATAAAAGGGAAAAAGTGTACATCCGTTTCCGTTTTATGAAATTATTCATGCTGTGTTGTTGCGAAAATATCTGTTTGTTTTCATCGATGAACAACAAAATGTGTGTGTGTACATTGAATGAATATTATTAAAAAATAAACAAATAGCAACAAAAATAATATAAAATATTTTCAAAAATTTATGCATTCAGTCAGTCAGTGTCGTTAACAGCACAACGAACTGATTTACTTCCAATGCGAGTTCGTGTAAGTGTATGTGAAACGATTGTCTCATACTTGTAATAAATGTTTAAAATATAGTGATCTAAAAGGAAATGTCCTTTGCTTTTGTTTAAATAATATTCTCTCAAGAAAGTATGAATTTTTTAGTAACCTTTACCATTTATAAAGACGATATTTCAGCATGAAAACTTTTATAAACAAGTGAAAATGGTCGACTATGTAATGCACTGCACCACATTGTTAGTTGTAAATGACAGCTATGGAAAATTTATGAACGACCCACGTTGATTTGCTTTTTAAAGTGATACCTGGAAGGGGCTCGATATGAGATCTATGAGAAGTAATGGTCTAATCCTCGCATAATTTGGCACATCAAAGGTGTTGAGATTCGTTGAAACCGCATAATAATAATTACGACTTTTATGATCTTAAAACCCTTTCCGGAAGGACTGGGTATGGGAGCTACCTGAAATATTGGACCAAATATGACCGATTTCAATAGGCTTCGTCCTTCAGCCAAAAAATAACATGTACAAATTTTATTAAGAAATCTCAAAAATTGAGACCTGTTGAGTGTTCACAACTTTTTATGGACCGTCTGTCGGACAGGTAGACAGACGGATGGACGTACATCGTTAAGTCGACACAGAAAGTGATTCTGAGTCGATCATTATACTAATGACGCCATTTTCTGTAAGTTACAAACATTAGCACGAACGCATAATACCCCTATCACCTACATTGGAGTAGGTTATAACAAAAATGTTCAAAAATGTTTGTGCGTTATAAAATATTAAATCATATTGCGGTTGAATTTAAAAAAGTTATTAAAACTGTCAATTACATTATTTTGTTCTATTTATCGTTTATTTATTTATTTAATTTTTATTTCCTACAATATTGTTATCAAATTGTAAGAAATAACAGAAAAGTTGCAGATTCACATTTGAAATTATAATATGGAAAAACATTATAGTAGGTGAAGGACACAATTTAAATAACTTATACCATTAACATAATTTTGTCGGAAATACTTTATAAAAATAGGTTGATAATGACGTTTCAAATAATTATATTATTAAGTTTTCAAAACAATAACAAAATTTAAAGTAATTCTGCGGCTTTTCAAGCTTGGAAGATTTATTTGTTGCAATCTTGTATGATAAGATATAAGATTAAATTGAGAATGATGATAAAAACCCCGAGATAAATACGATCGCTGTTTACTTTGTAAAAAGGGTTCCAAATAACGGAACAATATTCCAATATTGGTCGAACTAGGAATGTAAAAAGTTCTTTAATCAGAATAAAAACAATTATTGTTTTTCCTCATCCTTTTATGAAAGCTAGGACACCACGAACCTTAGTTGTGCACAATTTAATAGGTTGACTAAATGTTAGTATTAAGTCATTCATATTTGTCTAAGTAGAAGCAACTTTTGGTTCAACTCTCCTGGAAAAATTCACATGTTTGCATTTTTTAAGGTTAAATTTACTTTACGCCATGCAAAAAAATTATTTAAGTCTTCTTGCATTTTTTGTTAACTAATATATCGCAGTAAGGTTTGTTAGGGTATTTAATGTTTGAAGGACAACCAGTAGATTTTCTCCAAGAATTAACAAATTTATGAAATGATTTGATAAAAAGATTGTTGTCTGTTTTTCAAAATCTATTCATAACACTAAAGTAAAATTTAATTTTAATTTGTAGCTAAATACATTTCATTACTATTCCAATAATCATAAAAATAGGATAAGTAGAAAAAAAGTTTTTTATAGCAATAGCAAAAAAAATATGTAGTTTTTTTCGACCACTGGCAATTACAGCTTTTCTTTGTCATGGGAGTTGGTCTATAAATTTGGAGATGGTTTTAATAGTTAATAATGGGAAATTTTTGCCAAAGGCTTCATTGAGTAAAAATAACAAAATGATTTGATACTTTATTTAATGCAATGTAAAAACATATTGATTACGTGTTAAAACAAACTTCTCATCAATTTCTTTCTAACTCTTTTCTAATCAACCTTTCAACATGTGACCTGATAGAGATTTCAAAACCCGAATCATTTTTTTGATCCCTTTAAATTAATCTCAAATCACAAATTTCGAATAAATAATGTGTTCTATATTTCTCAAAAAATATGAAAAAGCATATATGTCATTTGACTTAACCTATTTTATTCAAAGTTTTAATTTTTATTTCCATAGTTGTTACTGTGATCGTATACTTAATATTAGAATATTAGAATAATGCTCATATATAACTCATACGCTACAATGATTTATATACTGCCTTGAATGTACGCCTGTAACGAATTTTAAATCACAAAATTAAATTGTTTTTATCATCTTTGATGGTGTAGGGTATAAAATTGTTTTATAAAAGAATAACTGTTGCTACCTTTGGTAAAAAAACAGTTCCTTGAGGAAGTCATTGGGACCAAATTTTAAAATCATCACTGTTACAGTTCATTTGATTTTCCATAATCAAAAAATATTGCAAATATTTTTAATTATTAATATTACTTTTTAAAAGTAATAAATTTCATGTATTAATTTATTGTAAAATTTTATGCCAATCTTTCCTCAATTTAAATAAAATTTCGTAAATTTAAGCTTAAATAAGGCGCTTTTTTATTAACAAACTTAAATAATGAAATTGAAATTTTTTCGACAATTAGAAGAATTTACTAAAAATTAACGAAAATTTTCGATATGATGAATAAATGTTTTGCTGGTACTTTTTCAATTCTACACATTTTTTTCGTTGTATTTACTACCTTTTCTTCTTTAGTGTGCAGTAAGTCTGCTAAACAGTACTAAAAACGGATAAAAAGTTTGTTTCGACTTAAATATCTCCGAAATCATAAGAAATAACGCAAAAACGTAAGCATATTTTTTATAGACATTAACTAACACAATCTATATGCAAAATTTCTTTTCACTCACTCAATTCATTAATGAATTTTTGTGGTGGTCAAGATGGTCAACCTTGACTGCGCCCCTGACCATTTAGGGACTTGTATACCTCTGCTCTGACTCTGTTAAGCTTTATTTATATATCCCTAAGGCTTCAAAAGTGACTGACTTATAATCAAAAAAATCGGTTTAGACCAATGTCGCCATTTATATAGTAGTAGTTTTCATACATGTCCTAAAGAATAAAAGCTTTATGTCATTTTTTTTTCTTTCTAAGATTTTCAAAAATTATCCTTAAGTTCGTCCAATTGATTCTGGTAACTGAATTTTTGTTTAATAACCATCTTGTTTTTTTGATATTTTTAATTGATCCTTTAAAAAAAGTTTGCTTTAAATTTATTGAAAAATGTTTCCTTTAAGACTTTACGCTTGTTACAATTTCGGTAATACATTTAACCGAAATTAAGACCTTCAAGGACACTGATGTGTCAATTTATCCATTATATAAATGTACAAGTGTAATAAAAATGGCTAAAAAATATTTAATGGCAAAATTAAATTTTCGTTGGCTAAATGAGACTTAAAAATAACTTAATTGGCAATACTAATTTGGACACACTGTATGCTGCTTTATGTAAAAACTTACCTTATTAAATTTTGGAATCATAATAGAAAAGCCAGAATGAATATATTTGAAATATTTATATATCTCATATACATTTATTAATTTCTTTCATTTATATTTTTCTTTCTTTTTTTTTGTATCAATTTTCAAAAATTTGAAATTAATTAAGATTAAAACGTAATTAAATAAATAATTAAATTACAGTATACAGAGGGTTGATTATAGTTTAAAGATTTTTTTTTAATTTTTATTTTATTACTTTTTCCATTGTTATTGTTTTGTTTTAAATATAAATATTTATTTTAATATTGTTTTTTTTTATTATTTTAAACTTTATTTGTTTTTCATTATTATTTAATCGTTTTGTTTTTTATTTAAATACATAATTTGTTATTAAGTTAATAATATAACAATATTTTAAATAATATTTATTTAAATAAAGTTTTTTAAATAAATATTTTTTTTCATTACTATTATTGTTGTTTTTGGGGTTACTGAAATTAAAAACCAATTAACGTTTCGTTTTTTTCTTCTGCAAAAAAAAAAAAAAAACAATGAAAGGAACTCCCAGCAAACAATTTAATGCATAATGAAAATAATAAATCATTCTTTTTAAATACTGCACAGTGGTCACAAATCCTTTTCTTGTGAAAATATATCTGTAATTTTTGGACTTTTAAATATTTTTTTAATTAATTCATTGATATTTTCGAGGTATTCTTCAGCTGATTTGGAGGAAAGCATGTTTCTAATGGATCCTGGAGTCTGAAAGTGGATCTCCACTTCCTTCGTCATAGTCACCTGAGTATGAAAATCAGAAATAAAATTCAATTTTTTTCTAAATTTCTAATTCAAAATAATATATCTTTTTATTGAATTCATATAGATATGTGGTTCTGATATAAATATTATCCATGTGAAATTTATTGAAAAATATTTAATAGTCCAACAATTCAGAAAATTTTCTAAAAAAAAGTGTTTTGGGACCTCTGTTTACATGTGAAATTGAAGGAAAATTATGGATATATTTGAAGATTTAACGTTTTGAAAAGGAAATGTTCATTATATTTTTAGATATTGTTATTTTTTCTTAAATTATTTTATTCAACTTGTCATTTGTATTTGCTTAATATTTATATTTAATCAATTTAAATATGATTTTTTTTGTTAAATATTACTTAAATTAAAAATAATATTAAATATACGTTTTAATTACTTTTTTTAATTTCATTTTTAACTTTAGTTTTTCTTTATTGTTTATACAGTCTTATTAACTAATAAAACTAAACTAAGTTTAACTACCAGTTATACTAGATACGATACGATTTCTTTTGAGTTTTTTGTTTTAATTCGATTTTTTTGTTTTTAACTTAATTTAGAAACGTCTTAAAGAATGGTCTTTTTATTAGTTTTTCTTTTTAATTTATAGAAAGTTAATGATTATACCTTTTTTTGATCATTTTAATATAACTTAATAGCAGCCATATATGTTGCACAATAGGGCAGAATAAATAATAAATATATTTCGAAATAAAAAAATTGATCGCCTTATTTGATTTACATAAAGTTTTACATAGAACCAGAGGGAGTAGAAAACATATTAAATCTTGAAGGAGGATATTTTATTTGGGGTTACAGCAGAATTTCTAAAATTCTAATTTCATTGAAGCTCAAATCTAAAGAAGTAATGCTGTATCTACCTCAAGGTTTCTGGGTTGTTAACATTTCAAAATTCAGTTGTATTAATTCTGGAAAACACACTTAAATAGTGACTTTTTTCTGAGTCGTTTTAACGATGTCTTGTCCGCCTGGAAGACTAGTAAAAATAAAAATAATTTTTGGAAATAAAACATACACTTAAGAATAAACTAAAACTTCCTGAGACTTAAGAAAAATGCTCACATTTTACATAGAGATGAAAACATAAAATTGAAGAAGCCAAAGTGAAATCTTATGCTTAAAAGAATGGAATAAAGCAAATCTTTTAAAATTCCCACAAGACAGATGAATAAAAAGTATTACTGACATTTAATCATAACATGATGTTCGGCTGTCAAAACATATATTCGGCGGTGGTAATGTAATATCACAATATAAAACAAGTTACTGGAAGATGTTCTTTTCTTCTAAATGGATAAAAAGATGCATGAAGATTACATATCTCAGCGGTACATGTATCAAAGCAGTCTGAATCATAGTTAAACAGCATGCTTCTCTTGCGGGGATACACAGCCAGTAAAGTTTATACAATTAATGTCTAAATCGAAAGCAAGTTTGGGAAGAAAAAAGTGGATTTAATGATGTATGGTACTTATGTTCCTTTTTTTTACATGAAATGATTTTTAACGCGCGATTTTTGTAAATGTGAATTGTAATAGAGACATTCCAGATATTTCTGCGACAAATGTGCTTTGGTCAACACTTTGTTTATACACGCGGAGCAAAAAATATGTTTGCGGTAACCATAAACGAGAAGCAACATACTATTGTTATCTGATATTGTAACCGTAAATTAAAATTTTATTTATTTGCATTGTGATTTTGCATTAATAACAATAATTATTGTTATCACCACTAAAAATATTGTTATTGCAATAAAAATACATTTTTATTGCAATATAAAGTTTGTTTATTCGCATTTTTCGCAATTTCGCATTAATAAAAATAGTTTTTGTTACCGTCATAAAAATGTTGTCATCACAACTAAAGTTATTGCTATCCCACTTTAAATATTGTTATCGCCACTAAAATTATTTAGTTCAATAAAAAATTTGTTTGTTCGCATTATTTTTATTTGAATAAAAATATTTTCGTATAAAATATTTTCATTTATTTCTCATTTTATTTTTGTATTCTTTTGGAAAATATGAAAACATTATTTGAAATTTTTTCGTCATATAATTTTATTTATTTTAATTGTTAATCTTTTATTTATAAATAATGGAAATGTTAATTGAAATATGTTTTCCCGGTTAACACAAATTTTAAAAAATAAAATATTTGTTTATACTCAGTTTTCAGTTAACTGAAAGTAACATTTTAATAAAAATACTTTTTTCAAACATATTTCCAAACATATTGCGACCGCAAGCATTTTTAATTTAATAAAAGTAATTATATTACAGCAACAAAATTTTTATAAAACAATACTCCCAAGATTATAATATGTCTGTACGAAATCTTATAATTTTTCGGAAATTTCGGAAATAACTTGTTTAAAAAGACTATATTCCCCTAACTGACTATATTCTCCCCACCGATTCTCTCAAAGTTTGGGAGGATGATATACACATGTTAATTTTCATCTCTAATTTAGCCATTTCTAATCTCATTTAAATATAATTAACGATTCAAAAGTAACTGAATTATTTTAAAAAGTATTAATTTGTACACGGATTGGGCATAAAATAAAAAAGAAAATTTAAAGCTTTTTTTAACTTCAATAATTCCTCCACCGAACAGTAAGTGGCTTCTCAAATTTGTGGACAATAATAAACTCTCTGCTTTTTCTATGTAAATTTTCAAATAAAGTCATTAAGGCGAAATTAATGAAATAAATCAGTTTTGTATCAAATTTTTATGACAAATAAAGTTTGTTATTATGTTCATAATTTTAAAATATAACTTTAATTCTCTATATTAATTTCATAAAAATAAAACGCCTATTTAAATTATTATTTGTCCTTAATAAGAACTTTAATTCTTTTTTATTTTTTGTAAAATTGTAAAAATTTCATTTCATTTATTTTATAATTTGATTTGATTTTATTAGATTTTTTCTTTATTCTTTATTAAATACTAAATACACTGATATAAATATTGAAAACTTTTTTTTTTATTGATTCTGTTTAGAAATTTTCATAATGAATTGAATTTTTGAATTAAATAACGCAACTAAAGAAATTAACAAAAAAAAAATAGTTGAAATTTTCAGAAAAGGACATAAATTATTTTTTAATAAAAATATTCAAATATTTTAAATGTCATAATATTGTTAATAAATCTTCATGGAAAATCTATTGATATACCCTACACCACCGTAGTTGGTTGGGGTATTATGTGTTTGTGCTACTGTTTGTAACATTCACAAAAAGGGCGTTACATATTTCATCTTTAAGTATACCGTTCGACTCAAAATAAATTTCTGAGTCAATTTAACGATGTCCGTCCGCACGTCTGTCAGTCCAGCTGGCTGTCCATGTAAACGCTAAGAACACTTTATAGGTCCCACTTTTTGATATATTTTGGTGAAATTTGGTACATATTATTGTTTTGGCCTCAGGACGAAGCCTATTGACATGGGCCATGTTCGTCCAATATTTAGTTATGCAAGGGTCGGTCCCTTACTTCTCAGAGGTCCCATACAAGACCCCTACAAAAATCTCACATATACGTTGAAATTGAAAACTCTTTAAATTAAGATAAATATATAAGATTGAAATTATATGAGGGTCTATCATTTCTTTTAATTACGATGTAGTCCCCAGAAAAAAATCCTGTGCAAAAATCGATGTGCAAAATTATACAAGGGCCGGTCCATAATTTCATTTTACCTTAAAAAATTAAATTATTTAAAAAAAAATTATTTTAAAACGTATAAGTGTAACATAAATGTTAGTACCACAATAATGTTCTACATATTTAAGAATAAATCAGAAAATAAAGTTATACGAGGGTCGTGCAATACTTTTTCATAGCTACCTTTAATGTCCTCCATTGTGGTGTAGGGTATTACATAGTCGGGCTTGACCGACTATTACATTTTTACATATTTTTATTCAAGTTACTTGTGAACTCCTTTAGTTACGTTATTCAATTTTCTTTTTTATCTACTTTTTTTGTTTTATTATGTTTTGTATTTTTTTTAAAATATGGACGAGGACAGTAGGAGGTTTTTCTTTTTCTTTTTTGTGTTTATAATTACATACATATTTTTGGGTATTATTTTTTATCCTTCAGCCGTAATTTGATAATCAAGAAACGCTCAAGTTGACAAGTTTGACATCCATTAGTAATTAATATCATTAATATGATGATGTTTTATAAAAGAATACACTTCAGTGACCGTATCGGCAAAAAATAGATCCTAAAAAGAAATTGAGAAAAAAAATTGCTTCAAGTTAATGTTCCCTTTTTGAGGATTAAAAGGTTTAAGTTAAAATTCGTATTAAAATATTAAAATCAAGACTAAATTTGTTATCTAAATGATATGGAAAACGAATGACCGCTACGATGCACAGTGATTCGTTCCCATACAGAAATATCCAAGAAAGGGCATTTATATAAGAGTTCTGAAAAATTTCCGATAGAAATATATTAAAATAATTAAGAAAACAAACAAAGTTTTAAAAAAATGGTTCAAAAATTCATACATCTATCATACATCTTGATGTTAAAATCAAAAACTTTCCACAATCTTGCTCGGAAAAATCGGAAATTTTACAATTACGACTTTTATGTAGTTTCAATTTTATACAATATTTCTAAAATATCGGAATAAGGATTATGGTATCTGTTATATATTCTATTTATGAAAACTTTTTTATAAAATAATTAAATTTTAAAAATTTCTTTTTTAAACTTCCGCAATCTGCAGTTAAATTTGGCTAAGAATTACTTTTTACTTATCAATTGTGTTTTTGTTTTTATTGTACAGGGAGTATACTTAATAAAATACATGTACATATACATATACATATACATATACATATACATATACATATACATATACATATACATATACATATACATATACATATACATATACATATATAGAACTGATACGCCTAAGCGTTCTTTGTTTATAGTTTATATAAAATACTACGCATAATAACAACAAAATTATTTTAATTAATAGTGATCGGAATCAGATAAAATTATTTCGTCATCGGCATATATATTATCCGATATCTGTGGCAAAAAGGAGGAAAAACATAGCTGTTTTAAGAAACTTTCATTCTACAACTTTGAACTTCAAAGCGAAGTATAGAAAAACAGTAATGAGACTATATAAATAACACATATAACACTCTGTGTGGTCAGTAATATTCTGATTTGTTTATACCATTACTTTTCTTTTCTTTTATACTTCATTTTGAACTTAAAAAAAGTTTCTTGAAAAATTCAAAAATGAATTATGTTGTTTTTCCTTTTTGCCACAGATTAAGTGTTCATTTAAGTCTTATTTATTTGTGAGCTTCTTATTGGGTATAAAATTTTTTTTCAGATTCCAATAACGGATCTGAATATAAAATTAAATATCTTTTTAAAACTTTATATGTACCGATGCAATAAATTGTTTTTGTTTTATTTAATATTATTTTTCTTTTTACTTGATAAAAATCTAATAATATTTCTTCACACAAGTTACCTGAAAAACTATTATTTTATTTAATATTCTTTTACAGTTTTTATTGTGTATTTAAGAGTCAATAATTCTATTATTCATCATTTTTTATGGATACAATTGTGGCGAATCTTTTAAAAACCATAAAATCTGCAAATATATTTCTGATTCATATAAAAACACATAAAACTTGCGTTAAGTATTTTAATTTGACAAAAAAAATGCATTTTCTCAAATTTAGCTAAAAACTGAAAGCTTTTCTTTATCGATTATTAATCTTTATTTTATTAAACTTAATCAACAAATTAAAATATATATTTTGCCTTTTTCCACGTCAAATATTGGAGTTTTGCGAAATTTTTTTTAGAAAATATAAGGAATTGTTATATTTATAAATTACGTTTTTCTCAAATTAAAAAAAAAACTGGCAGCTGTTGTATCTTGATTATTAATCTATAAGTATGTTTCGTTCAACTTAATTAAAAATCTAAAAATATACTTGTTTCAAGTCAAATATCCTCTCTTTTGTGTACAAAATGTATTAAAATGTTACGTTTATAAAAAGCAGTTATTCTAAAAATTATGTTTTAATCTCGAAAAAAAACTTCACAAATTACAACGTGTATTCAAAAAATTTTATGTACTAGACATTTTGCCAAGTGCCCCTGTTCCGTTCCAATTTTTTTAATATTTGCATTGCGTTCTACATTTTGTCCAACAATCTGTTTGGAACCAAATTTTAGTTGTTTATATATTTAATAATCATTATTCCCTTTGTATGGGGGTATCCCTCCCCCTGGTCCTATCGCTTCTTTATTTTTTCACTAAAATAGTTCCTTGAGAAAGTGATTGGAATCAAATTTAAGAACTCTCGCTGTTATAGTCCCTTAGATATTTGATAATCATTATTTGCTTTGTATAGGAAGATCTCTTTCCCTGGTCCTATCCGTCCTATATTTTGGCTAATAAAAAAATCTTTTGGAAAGTAATTGAAATCAATTTGAATTCTCCTACTTTTACAGTTCATTAGGTATTCGATAAATAATATTTGGTTTGTAAGGGAGTACCTTGATTCTACCCGTCCTGGGGTAGAATTTAGGAACTTTTGTTGTTACAGTTCTTTAGATATTCGATGATCAATATTTTCTTTGTATGGGGGTTACCTCTCCCCTAATCCTATTCATCCTACATTTTGTCCACTAAAGCAGTTCCTTGAAGGAGTGATTGAAACAAACTTTGAAAATTCTCGCTTTATATTTCTTTAGATATTCGATAATCAGTATTTGCTTTATATCGGGAGAAACCACAAACAAATAAACAAATTTAGTATATAATAAATATTTATTTTATATTGGGGGCTCTGACTATAACCCTTTGTTCTTCATTTTTCAGCTACGCTATTCTAAAGTAAAGATATAGTAAAATTTGTAATCATTCCCTGCAATAATTCTTTCGTTATTTAATAATTAATATGAGGGTGTCTTTCACGGCAGACTTATTAATCTTTAATATTTTTTCTGTAAACCAGTATTCTAGATATCCAGCAGTTACTTTATAAGCAAGTTATAATTGACATGAAACCAAAATCCGAAACTGGAAGCGGCCTGAGCTGCCGTCTTGAAATTTTTGAGCATGTCAAATGTATGTTTTCTCCTTGTTCGTATAAAAATGTTTTTCCGGAAAGTCTTTTTTTAACTCATACAAGTATTAAATTTAAAGTATTTTGATTAAAATAAGCGCAAAGATATTAAAAGCTGAAATATGTGTCTAAATTCAAAGAGATCGTCAAATAGAAACAAATTGTATGGGGTTCATTCTGTAAGTTTAAATATCTTTCCTTGATTAAATAAATAAAAAAACTGCTACAAGTTTCCCATATAATTATAATTATTCAATTAAATCCGGTAAACCGGGGTTTTCATTTAAAAAGGTAATTTTTCAAATAACTAGAGAAACGGCTTCGGTGTTTTCAATACATTTTCCTGATCGTATCAAATTTTATTAGAGCATAAATTATTTATGAGAATATTAGAATTTCGCTCTAATATTATTAAAAATAGACATTAATGCGTATGATTTATATTAAGTATACGCCCAAAGAACAAATAGATCAACTTTGTATTGGAGATGTTTTTGATATAAAATTTATAATAACAGCATACACGATCGTTGACAGTTGGTGTT
Organism: Cochliomyia hominivorax; assembly: GCA_004302925.2. Taxonomy (NCBI): domain Eukaryota; kingdom Metazoa; phylum Arthropoda; class Insecta; order Diptera; family Calliphoridae; genus Cochliomyia; species Cochliomyia hominivorax. Next base: position 43,708,885 of record PYHX02000494.1, on the reverse strand, counting down.
CTGTATGTTTTTGCAGATATTCATAATACACGGAACAAATGGTTTTACACTTACTTTTAAGTATACTTGTCAGCTCAAAATTACTTCTTTACGATATCTGACTGATCAGCTTGTTAACTGTCCTTGTAGACCCACTAACAATTAAAGTTTTTTCAACCAATTGAGTTAAATTTAGAAAGTTTAAAGCTAGAAGTCTTCTCAGGAAGTGATTCTGAGTGCAACGGTACATTTACAACTGGTGTTGGCACTGCATAAGCAGCTCCATAAACCTAATATTATGGGCATTTTTTCACAGGATTTCCAGATTTGTTGTGCTGCTCAGGGAATATTTTTAGGAATCAAAATGAAATTTTGTATGTTTAGAACTAAAATATTTTCGGGTTAATTTGGAGGAGTTTATTATATCGAAATAGCATTATTAATACTGGGTAAATGAGCCTTTGTTGTTGATTGCCTTAAAAATATAGTGGCATTGATTCTGGCACTAATTTCTTAAGAAGATCGAAATCGATTTCCTCCCAAACTTGTTTTATTCTTAGCTTAAGCTGTGTTGAAAACAAAATGTTTTCGGTTTGGGCATTATTTAAATAAACTTTATGGACTATGTGTCCCCGTAAGATCTCCTTTCGGTTTAAGTTCGGACTGCAAACCGGCCAGTCGTGATATGCTGTGTTCGTTGAATCATGATTAAGACTGTTTTGAAATTAGTACCTCAGCATTTTCTTGCTAAAATATGAAATATTTCGCTTTTGAAGTAAATACATTATGTCTCGTACATACTCACATATACATTTACAAACGTATACAACATACAAGTTTTTCTAAAATATAATACAGGAATTCGAAATAAGCAAAAACATATTGAATTCTTATAGCTACAACTTTTTTGTACCGAATCGATTTAATATTTTTTGAAATAATGGCAAAATTTTATTTTAATTTGTCTTTATACTAATTTGATGAAAGTTGTCCCAATAAACTTAGAGGTTGGCTCAGATGGTCTATGTCTTTTAACGTAGCGTACCGATTTTGTTAGTTTTAAATAGGAAACTTTACAGAAAAATAACAAATACTGAGGCCAAATTTCATTGAGCTCTAGTAATTATTATGGATATGAGATTCCTAAAAATAGACAGACGTTCAAAAAGACTGACAGATTTTTGTACATTATTAAGTCTTAGATGATTCGTTCTTAATATTCGACCTAATTAAAGAAAGATAAAAAAGTATAAAAAGTACCATTCAATTGCCACCTCATTAAAAAACTTCATCTTCACTTTTGGATCAAAAACAATAAAGATAAAAGCAAAAATAGAGATAAAATTAAATGCAATTATAGGAAAATGCATCAGTGAGTATAATTACAAATAAAAAGGTGGCCAAAATATTGTTTATTTCTAACGAGCAGAAACAATGTTATTATTTTTTTATATCAAATATATGTTACGTCATACAAGGTACTTTTCTGGACTGTCTGTTAAAAGATTGACGTCAGTTTATTGTAAATTTTCTCTTCTATTTTTAGGTATGTTTCTCTGAGTTATTTAATATCATATTTTTATTAGCAGGGAAATGAACATTTACTTTGTTTGTGTCATTGCTAAAATAGTTTTGACACAAATGTGCATGAATTACCTTATTTTGGGTTCATGATTTTTTGAAGATTTAGATAGTATGAACTTGAATTCTCTTTCAGGAAGTCTAAAAGTATGTCTGTTTTTACTCAAAATTTGTTTAAATTAAAATATTTAAAATTCACGAATTAGAAATAAAAACTAAATTTTAGATTTTTTTTTTTTAAATTTAGGAGAAATTATAATTATTTGAAATTAAATGAAATACACTTTAATTATTCCATTACATACGGGGTCAAATTCATGAATTATAATGCTACTTTTATTTGTATTTTCAATCAAATCCATTCAACCAATCAAAAATTACCGCTTTATTCCCAAAAAATCTATTCTGCCCCACTCTGCAGTACCCATTGTGCATTATTGTGAAAACAATCACAATTACATAACAAATCATAAATTTTGCTACAATTACATAATAAATTGTATTTTCTGGCAGGAAAATATGCGATTTAAACTTTTATTCACAACGGGATAAAAACCAAATCTTCAAATATTTCAATTTTTAGAAACAAAACTAACACATATGCACATACATATGTATGAGTGTATAGATGAATTATTGAAATATTTTATTTCCACTTAGTGTCAGTTGTTGACTGTGCCAAAATATGTTCCTAAAAAATATATAAAAATAACTTCAATGCGAACAAATGAAATTTCAAAAATATTTTTCATAAATCATAAATTGAATTTTTATACCCTACACTGTGGTGGATGGTTTGTGCTGATATTTGTAACATGGAGAAAAATGTTTACTTTAGCGTTCGACACAGAATCATTTTCTGACCATGTTGGTGCAATATTTCAGGTACCTCCCGTACAATAGTTCCTCCCGGAATGTTTTTAAGGTAATAAAAGTCCTAAATATTTAAAAATTTCGCACAAGTAAGTCTTATAATATTCTAAAACGATATGCTGAAATATGCGAGAGTTGGTACACTATTTCTCATATGTCTCCTGCGAACGCTCTTCCAAGTATCTCTTTTAAGATCATAAATTTTACATGTACGTTGGTATTGTAATAATAATTGGACAAATTAAGATAAATATATGCAAAAATTTTTATGCAAAATTGTAGGAGGGTCGCGCGATAATTTTTGTTAGCTTTCATATAACATTCTCATTCACATAAACGTTAGTTTCACAGTAATGTACTGCACACTTGCGATAATAAAATGAAACGAGGATCGTTCATTACATTTCCGTAACTACCATTTGTAATCAATATTGTGGTGTAAGTTATTACGTAGTCCGGTTTGACCGACCATAACATTTTTACTTGTTTCCTCTTGCATTTTATTCTATTTTGAATTTGTATGTGTGTGTTTTCGAATGGACATAAAATCAGATATTAGAATTATTTATAAGCAATAAAATGCATTCACGAATATTTCAATTCAATTCAACTCAATTCAATATTGAAAATTTTATACTGTACCTTTGTTATTGTAGTTGTGGATGGTCTATGGATGTCCAGGACAATTCTTTTATTTAGGTATTTGTTGGTGACTATTTGAATTGTAGTTGTTGTAATAGAGATTGCAAATGGAGCTGATAACTGTTGTAATTGGTGGAGGGGAAACTTTTTAAAACTGTACAAAACTGATGCTGACACTGTTTCCGTTGTATTGTTGATTTGAATGGCTTGTTGTTGTATTTTTGTTTGTTTGTGTGTCTATGAGCATTTATGGCAATGATGGCATCCTGTATTAAAGTCACAAAATTGGGTGTGTATATTTATTGTTTTTGTTTTTTTTTAGACATGAGTTTTGTTTATTGATTTTAAAGTTCATTTCTTTTTGTGTATTTGTGTTTCATTTATTATGGTGGCATTTGTGAAGTTTAGTAACCCGTGGCATCAAACAAGTCTGGCAACACTAATGGCGGACAATTATGTGGACTACAAGTTACTCGAGGTGTATCATCTGATGTTGAGCCATCAATGCAAATACATTGCAAACAATTACCAGTATCCTGTGGCAAAACATCGCCTATTTTATAAAGAGTACCTGAAATAATATAAATTTACATTTTTTCTTTAAATCCAAAAATGTTTTTTTATTTGCAAATTTAAAATAAACAAAACGGAAGAGAAAATGAAAGACATGAAGTGTATAATCAAAGAAAATATTAAAAAAATATTTGAAAGCATTAAAACCAAAATACTTTTGCATAAGAATATCGGATTTAGATTTAAGAATACCGGAAATTACAGTGATTTAAGAAGATTTACAGTTTAATGGTTTAAAATGTTTTAGAAATTTTGTATTTTGCCCATAATTTTTAAAAATTGTAATATAAAAGAAAATAGTTAACAGTTTGTTGAAAGTATGGGCAAAACATATGGATGTGGTAATACGAGGAAACAGAAAACTACACCGAATGTTCGCTTTCACCAGGTATACAGTTATATATGAACCGATTTTCTTTACATTTTTTTCTGCTTATATACTAATATTTTTTTCAGGAAATTAATTTCATATGAAAACTACGGTCTCACTAAAAGCTAAATGGAATTTCAACGAAACGTGATTCCCTAATTCAACTAACGTTACCTTTTACATTTGAACGCTTTTCATGATTCATAGAATCCTTGATTAGATCCCCTTATAAATGTTAGTATTAAGACAAAATTGAATCCAAACTGATTTCATTTGTGTATTATGCCGCGTTCAATTGAGATCTCTATTTAATATAGAGGGTTCATGCAACTGTCAGAATTATATTGCAAATATATAAGCTTCTGAATGGGCAACGAGTGGAAAAGCAGGTTCACTATATGGTACATTAATAGTATGTATGTACAAGAAAAATTTTCAGTTAAACTTAAGATAAATAAAAAAGAAAATCGAAGCAATAAGAATGAATAACGTGAATATTAATAACATCATGCCGCAAGAGTAATACGTAGATAGCTGCAGCAATCTGGCGGTACAGATGCAAACGTAATCATCAGACTCACTAAAGCGAGCCGACTACATTAAATACGGAATGCTCACAAATATCCACAAAAACAAAGTGCAATATTCATTCTCTACAGATTTTCATCAACAAGTTCCTCAGAATTTTATCAAGAATTTCTCACCTACATAGACCTCCTTAATATTTCCAATGAGGAACCAATAATAGTAAAATAATAGTAAAAACAAAACACAAGGTAAATATAAATATAATAATATATAATAAATCAAATCATCCATCGGAGCCAACTGCAGCACGACGTATTAAATAAAATTGCTTTGTGAATGTCACATGCTCTCGAATGGGTAACAAAGAAGGTTCATCCTTAGTTTTGACAGTAAAGGATTCGTTATTTCTCTGAATGTTTCGAAAACATATAAAACTCGGCTAATTGATGGAATTAATGTTAACGCATATGGGTCTGAGTATAACAACTACTTCTAGAACTTTTTATAAGTAAAATGAGAAATCCATGCAACATTTGACTACCAACTTTAAGAAGCTATTGAAATGCCATTGACAGAAATTGAATCTAACTTCCAACTTAAACTGCTTTCATAATACATCCTTGGATGCATATAATCAAGTGCCATTTAAGCCTCCTTTTTCAGATGTTAAGATTTATCATCCCTTTATTTTCAATAGCGTAATAAGAGACATATTTATATTGCAAAATTAGCTCAAGAATATTGCATATTTTGAAATTATCAAAGGTTTTCACATATTCGTTGAAGATTGCAACATTCTTTATTATTTTTTAAAGAGTTAGTCAGTACCCTTTTTATTGCTGCAAATAGGCTAAAGAATTGAATGATATCTCATTCTCTTCGCTTCTCTTTTCTGCAACATTGATTTTTATTTCAGTTGAAGATCAATTTTTCCACACATTAATGCACCAAAAATTTTATTGTCAAAATCATCCCGCGAAATATTTATTTTTATTTGCATTTATTAATTATTCCACAAAAACTGATACGGAAAATACTGGATCTAAATCTAATATCTAAACGGTGACGATTCTACATACAATTTGGAACATAAATGAAATAATTATATTTCAAATACAAAAATCTTATTTAAAACAAATACTATTTTAGTATCGGTTGGGGGTTCGGATTGGTTGTTAAATGTTGTTGTTAAATTTTATATATTGATTTTTCTTTATATTTTCATTAATTTGTAAAATAATTATTAAAATATCAATGTATGTCAGGTTATGGTTTCAAGTGATATTGGTAGGGACTTGTAAGTGACCTATGAGAAACAATGAACCAACCTCGCAAAATTTGTTCATCGATTAAGAACATTTTTAGACAAATTTATGTAATTTAAGTAAAATCGCTTTGTATTTAGGACTTTTATGAGCTTAAACCCTATTCCGGTAGGACAATTTTATCTAAAGTACCCAAAATACTGGAATTAACATGGCTTATTTCAATAGGCGCCAAGTAATATGTACCAAATTTCATCAAGATATATGAAAAATTGCGACCTGTAGAGTGTTCATAACGTTTACATGAGAATCTGCCGGACGAAAAGAAGGATTGACGAACATCGACTAAGAAAATGATTCTGAGTCGAACGGTACTTAATGGTGGGTATAACTACACATTTTGTATCGGTCTATAACTTCATTGTTTACAATTATGCTGGTTTTGAAATCGAACTGCTTAAGACAATAACAAAAATCTAGTCCATTTTTTTGAATTCTGATTATTTTTGAGACATATCTGGCAGACAGACAGGCCAACTCGGCTAAATCGACTCAGCTTATGATATGATGAAAGAATTTTTTACTTTATGGGGTTTTAGATGCTTCCTTCTAGGCGTTACACATGGAATAATGTAGGTAATATTCCCTCTATCACTATTTGTGGTGGTGGTGAGAATAAAACTTGATATACTTCAAAGCATTTAAACTGCGTCTTATTTGCAAGAGATTATTTTAAAATAAATAATTAAAATTATAATCGGAAAGTGTTTATTTCTTGGTGTTTTAGTATTTTGCTAAAACCCGGTTAACCAGTCATTATACAAAAACTAAAACCGACACCGATTACTTTAAATTGCAATTTTTCAAAGAAACTGGAAATTGGTTTCAACAAAATGTCAAAGAATCGATCACGATTTTATTCATAATTACTTTTCTATACTCTGGAAATCTCTTATTTCTTGCCCATACATTAACCCATTCATATTATCAAATGTCAGGCATTCAAATACTTTAATCCCACTGTTACTTATATTAATTTTCACATCACTTCTTCGAAAAAAAAACAGTTACAAAAGGCAAGAAAAACAAATACAATCATTGAACCCTTTTCCTAAAATATTTTCTCTTGTCTAATGATTAGAATAAGGAAAAAGGGAAAATAAAATACGAGAAAAAACAACAAGAAATAAATATATGCATAAGAAATAAATTCTTCAACTCCTTCCCTTAAATTCCCCATCATCATAGTCGTCATCATTTGAATTACATGACATTTCCATTTCCTTACACTTCAGCCATGTTGATGAACGGAAAGCTTTAGGCAAGAAAAAAGTAAAATACTACAAAATCTAGGTGATACATCATCACTTTAGATACACATACATGAATACATATTTACATTACACACTTTTGCGTATATTTAAAAATACTTGACAATAGACCTACATAATTTTGTATATTTTCTTACTTTTAACTTTTATTTTATTTGTTTTTCATTTTCACTTCTTCTTCTTCTTCTTTTTTGTAATACCCTACTCAAGGTATGTGTTTTAGGAACTAGAACAAGTAATAATGTGGACAACAAGATTTAGGTTTTTATTTAGTCTAAAGAACAATGAAATGCTTTTATTTGCAAAATGTTAGATTTTTTCCTTTTTTAATATTTCCTCAATAAAGAAGGCAATTTCTGGCATTTATTCCATTCGAAGATTAGCAAAATGGAAATTTTAATAATGAACATTTTTACAATGTTTCCAATTTAAATTTGTAAGCATTTCATATTTGCGTTTTTCACCTGTTGTCTGTCTGATAAATACACAGTGAAAGCTAGAAATAATTGACAATTTTTTTCAAGAGAAAAAAGAGAAAAGCAACTTTATAAGGAATGATAACAAATTTACAGTTTTATTATTGAAATTATTATTACAATTAACAGAAAGAACATGTTTGTAATTTTACTCACTGCTGATGAAATTTTGAACCTTTAGCGTTTTTATAATGATTTCTGTAACTTTGCTCGAACAGGTTGTCCATTTCCCTTAAAATACTTAAGGACACCTTTCTCCATTCTATTTAAAGAAGAGCCAAATATCTCTCCGCTGGCCTTGGCTCCGGCACTTTGGAAGTATTATCTTCCTTGGTACAAATACCACATTTTGTTCTTGTACCACTTAAGAGCGTGTAACAGAATGACAACTGTGGCCAGAAATGAAGTCTTATGAAAGGAAGTAACCTTCCTTGATGTGAATTTCAGGATTTATAGTGCTCACTGTAACATATCATTGCCTACATTTGTCAAAACTGCATAATGCTTGCCATACCTAGAATATTTTTTAAATTATTGACTACTTTTGAGTCCTAAACTTGTTTCAATATTCCCTCGGGCATCAGTAACATAAAATGTTACTGCAAAAATCGGCTAGAACATACGATTCGTCATCCACTATACAGAAGGAATATTTTTTTTAGAAAATTTGTCGTAGTTTCCGTGCAATGGAAACAGCCTGTCAACAAACATTTGAATGTTTGGCCACCGTAGAACCAAGTTGGATTTGTTGAAAATATATAAATTTTTCTGGCCATTCATTTTGATCAGATTAACAATATAATAATTCGTTTGACATAAGAAATAATAACTAAAAACTCTTACAAAGGAAACCTGATAAAAAAATCAAATAATACTTGAGTTTAAAGCTTTAATAAAAAACGTGTGTTCAAAATTTGTCGATCTCACTACTTCATTTTAAAATTTTGAATTACCAGCATTATATATTTTTACAGATATTTAAGACATTTGCCCTCAATAAAACTGTTAATAACTGTTTGCACCAACGCCTTTACTTCCCCAAGGTCCATGTCATTGAATTCCGACTTATTTTTCTTTTAATTCATGCATTGGTCGATCACTTCTTCTGTTTCCTCGATGATTTCAATTTCCTCTTCGGGCCAAACCGGCGCCATTTCAGAAACAATTTAATAAGTTACCTAGTTCTTTTCCAGAGAGTAATCCAAAGAAAGCGCTGTATATTTTTAATTCCAGCGTTCCAAGTCAGAGATTAGTATTGGAGATTACGATCTTTGTGAGAAATTATAAAAATGCTGAATTGATCTAAAACGGCGAAAAGTTTGCACCCGATCACCCATTTCTCGTTATTATGCTTCTAAGATAAGGAGTGAGATAGAAAAATTCTTATTACACGCTTTTTATTAAAATTTTAACCCATGTATTATACGATTTTCCTTTTGATCGAATAAAATTAACGTACAACATGTCAGTTGTTACGTTAATGTCAAATAAATAAAAATATTGTTAATTTGATTAAAATAAATGAAAATAAAAAAGTACACACGAAAATTATTAAATATTTTCAGCAAAAACCCAACTTGGTCCTCTAAAAAGTTTGTCAATCATTCAAATGTCTGCCATCAACTGATTCCAATGGTATTTAATAGTACCAGGAGAACTTGCTGTTAATGGAAACCTGGTTCAGGCAAAAGGAATGATTCATAATGTTTCTGAAGCAAAAAATAGAAAACTATTTTAAAAGCTTCCAAACATCCGGCAGAAAAGCAACCCGGTGAGCTCAGTACTCGCATTATTTGGCACGAAAAGTTAAAGTTAATGCAGGTTTAAAAACATAAAGAAAAGACACAAATTATAATAGTCATTTCGTTCAAAAAATTAAAACTGAAGGTTTAGCGGTTTCGATTTTATCAACATATAATGTAACATGTATTTTAAGAATCTTTCGTTCTCACTCCTTATTATGCTCCTCTTACAATAAAGATATCTTACTTGCTACGATCATAGTTGTAGAAGGTTGCATTAACAAGTGAAGATTTCGTCTCCGCCACAATAATACTTAGCTACTGCTATTAGCGTTACTCTTCACAAGTTTGAAGCGAAATCTGAGCATGCTTAACTTCCACTTTTCATTGGAAAATGTCAGTGTTTTATCCCGCAGATTAAATTACAGTACAAGCTTTTCATGAGGCTACCAAAGCATTTCAAATTACATTGCGCTGGACTTGGCCAAAGACAAAGCATAAATACCTTGCATTTCATAAGGGGATTTTCCTCCATGCACAATCTAATAGACTGCACTAGATTTTTTCACTTATGCACATGGAATTATGAGTTAAAATTCTAGCCAAATACAGCCAAAACGTAGCTGCTCGCACATCCTTTTGTCAGTTATCTGAACTATTACTTAATTAATTGTAAGTTCACTTTTCTTTGGTACATATATTATAACCCCTTCGAAGAGATTATTTTCTAAATTTTCGTATTCACAGAATGGATCACATTTTTGTGTAGAGTTCTACAATTATTTTTAATACACTAAAGAAACATCTTTCTACCTCCCAAGTACAATAACAATGTTTTAATTTTGTTTGTGTTATAGAGCACCTCTATCTATGCGACATTGCACTCCTCATAAAAAAACAATATGTTAATTCAGATATTTTTAGAGGATAATTTTGGATATATTATGCAAATTGGTCTCCCGTAGAAAACAGTTGTTTTTTTCGATCTCTCCGATACGATCCGAACTTTTCATTTAAGAATTCAAAACAAATAACTTTAATATTTTTTGCAATCTGAAATATATTACATATCAGAATAATTCCTAGACGGAACAGAAAATTTTGAAAACACCATAGTCCACTCATTAAATAGTTTTAAGTGTAAAGCGACTTCATTAAGTATTGTGAGACTCAAGTCAGGCAAATTCAACAAAGAAAGAAGTTTAAATAATAAATTGTCATGATTCAATCCTTAATTAAGATACGATAAGACTGAATGAATCTAAACTAAAGGTATAGGATTTATAGTCGCGATAGTGCCTTGGAAGTAACTAGTTCTATTCCAGAATTCATTGACTATTGCATCCCTTTTTCCTCCTACATAGCGCAATTAGTCATCACATGGGAGGATCATGGCCATTGCTTTTTTCTTATGACGATCAGAGAGACGAACCTAACAGATTTGGAAGCTGATCGTCTGTATGGCTTATGACGCACCACCTTTAGGTAATGTTTGGGGATGATGCTTTTGCTATTAAACAAGACAAATGGAATAATGAACTCACGTGGATGATGTGTCCAAGATTGGATGGGACCAGAACCTCAAAAATTCTCTATGTCTCTCTCAAGAATTCGCTTGAGAGACACAGTTACAGCAATATATTCCGTTGTCGGAATGAGGAGAAAGAAATGATTTCTCAACATTTCGCCTACTGGAAAGCGTAGACAACATTTGCAAAGACATTTTAATCATTCTGCGATATTTCCCCTACCCTTTCCTATTCGTTGTATCGATACGAAATATTTCAGAAATTCGCTCGATCTATTTGTTAACTTACACAGATATAGATAAAAAAGTAGTTAACGGCGAAAATTCTCCTGGATTGCGATCATACGATTGTTCGTTAAATGAAATAAAGCGATTATTTGCGTATAATATTTAAATACATTAAATAATGTGTCATCTGACTATATGCCTTGGGAATCTTACTGTCACCTAAAAAGCTACTGGGAAGTGAAGCGCATTAAGTAACACACAAACAAAAACGTTAAAACACTCGACACTCAAGGAAAAACTTTTGGCGTAAAATTCAACTCTTTTATTCTGTGTGTTTGTTTCTTTGTTTGTTTGCTCTTGTTGACGTTGTTGATTTTTTGGGTTAATAGAACAAATACAACATGACAACAGAGCAAAATAAAACAACAACAAAATGTAAATAAATACAGTTCGACAGTCATCACGCTGCCAGCCTCTTGATAAAAAAAACTTTGCTTCAAGTACGAAAATTTTTCCTCTTGTTTTTAAATTTCCACATTTTTTAACGTTTTCACGTTTTTTTTTTTTTTTTTTTTTTTTTGTGAAAAATTATTTAACATTTCAAACACGTTACAAAAATTAGCATATATTGTTACCGAAAGTCACTCATTTCCCTTCTTTTTTATTTTTTTATTTTTGTTGCCTTTTTTATTATTTCGTTTCGTTTCGTTATTTATTTTTCTCATTTGAAAAGGTTGAATGGAAACAATAAACAAATTTTGCTCTTGGTTGGTTTGTTGGATGATGACTGAATGACTGACTTACTGATTCAGTGACTGAATGCTGTTGACTTAATTGTTGGTTTGGAAAGCAAATAAAAACAATTTATGTTTATCGTGTTGGTTGGGGGAGAAGTGTAAAGTGCTCCTTAAACCTTAAAGGCATCGTTTATATTATGTATACAAATACATACACACTGTATGTATATACATACATACTTCACTTGCAGTAATATTTATTAAGGATTTAAATATAATTTTATTTGCTTTTAGGTCATAATCAGGGTTTATTTTTTATTATATATTTTCCTATTAATATAAAAAATATATTTTTGAGGAAATTGCTATAAAATTTACACACATACATTGAAATGTCTGTATATAAGTCTGGTGGTTGTAATATTTTTGTTACATTTAACGGAAATGTCAATGAATTTTATAACTTAAATTTTATACCTAAAGGACACTTACAAATATTAAATTATGGATGTATTAATTCATACAGAATGAATGGATTTCGATTAGAGCAATTGAAAAATAAATTCTAGTGAAATTGTTATAGTTTTGCCAGGACCGCATATATATCGGAGGCATGGGAAATTGTGAATCGAGTTTTATAGTATTTGATTCTATTATTTGTGCTGACATTAAAAGTGATTACTTAAAATATTATCAGTATAAGTTAGGTTTACAACAGGTCTATTTAGATTGATCTCCGTAGATGTCGTGAAACACTGTGTCTGCCAGTTATTTAAAAGTGAACGTTAAACCATTTTGCTGTACGTTAAACAATGGTTTCACGGATATTTTTTAAGTCAATTCTGTACTCTTGAACCGGTTAGAGCTAAATTATTTACGAGTTAATTTTAAGGAGTACCAGACCTAAAGCTACATATGTATTAAGACTGTTTTGAAGTTCATTAAATTTTGCGCTTTAATAAAAAAGTATATTTCTTTAATTTGCTAAAACAGCTAATACAGAACTTTTTTCCATTAAAAGTTCTTTACAGGCCAATAAAAATTTATAATGTTAATAAGAATTTTTTTGAAAAACTTTTTGGAAAGAATCGCAAAAAATCATATTTTTTTTTCAAAGATCCAACATCATATTAGACTTCAATATCTCAAAAACTATAAGAAATTACCCCTAAACATTTTTTTTAAGAATCAAAAATTCCCGAGGTATCGGGAATTTTTAATTTTTAATTTTTTTTATTTTTAATTTTAACTCTATAAGCATAATTCAGGACAAATGTAATTGAAATATATAACTAGTTTAAGTACATGGATCCATACTTAAGTTACAGCATCCACATAAAGCTCCTTCCAATAATTTTAACCTTAAAAAGCTATTAAATGCATATGGACCAATTTGCCACATTTATGTTTTTTCCCTCCACCAGTACAAGTGGTGATCTGTAACGGCAAGAAAGAGTAACTTTAGACCCCATAAAGTAAATATTTTCTTACATTAAATCAGAATCTGATTCAATTTAACTATGTCCGTCTGCTGGAAATATTTTTACATCTAGAATAATTATCTAAATTCAATGGGAATTGGCCACATAGTTTATAGTTGTTCTAACGCAGTGTTTTTTAAAGCCAGCAAAACTAGCTGTTTACAAGTATCTGAGACAACCTCCGAAAAAGAAGTCTTCGAAGATTTTAACAAATTATAACCAGATTTGAAGAGAATTTTACTCAAATTCTAACTTTATAATTATGGGGCTGGTTATATTTGATTATAAATTCCATACAATACCACTTCTGGTGGTATTCAAAATGAAACTGTAATGATTTCAGGATATTTTAATGCCATAAATTTTACCTTATTTAATCCAAATTTTATTTGTTTTAAAATAAAATTTATTTAATTTTTCTTTCTTTTTCTCAATTTTCACAAATATTAAAACACAATCACACACATACTTACCCATAACATTGCATTGTCGTTCCGGACTTAATGTTGTGCTAAGTGGGGGCGTTGTTGCAGATGATGCTCCAGTTGCTGCAGCTCCTGCTGTTATTGTTGCTGATGTTGCATTTGTTTGTGACACCATTGTCGATATTTGGTTAAAACTAAAACTATCGCTACTACTTGATAAACTGTAGCTGGTGTCATTATTATTGTTGTTGTTGTTGCTATTACTACTTGACAAGTTAACACCCACATTTTGTAGTTCTTCGTTATTTAGACCATCACCAATAATATGAGTGAGTATGGTTTTATTATTGTTGTTGCTGTTAGTATTGGTGTAGCTTTTGGTATTGTCATTTATTATTGAATACAATGGATTGTTGTTGTTGTTATTATTATCAACATCATTTGTATTAGAAATTAAAACTGGCGATTGTATGAATTTTAGTTGTGATTTCGCAATTTGTTTTTCATGCTGAAAATCCTGTTCCTGCTGTCGCTGTGGGTTGTTGGTTTCAACATTCATTTGTTGAGGTTGTTGTTGTGTATCTGCAGATGATGCTGTTAACATTATATCAATATTCACAACACTGGCAACACCATTATCTTCATTACTAGTTGTCGAACTGATAATGTTGCCGCTGCTACTGGTCGGACTGTCCATGTTGTTATTATTTCCATCATTTTTATAATTTTGATAAAGATTGTTGCTAAATGGTGAAATATTTTTGTTATAATTATTGTTGTTGTTGTTGCTGTTGTCATTGTTATTAATAATTCCATTGCTGTTGGCCATGTTATTGCTGTTGCTATTGTTAACTTTATAATTTTGCTCATATTTTGGTTTTTGAATATTTTCATATGATAAACTATCACCATCAGCATAAATTACTGCTGTTTCCACATCACCACCCCCACCTCCTGCTCCTCCTGTACCTTCCATTTCCCCAATACGATTTAAATCAAATGCATTTATTGTTGTTGTCACTGATGCTGGTTTTGTTTCTAATGTTGCCTTTGTTTTAGTTAGAGTCTTTAAAAGACCTGCTTCTGTTTCCAAATCAATATTTTCATAATTTCTATCTTCTATATTATAATCACTATTGCTGCCATCTATACCAACAACACCGCCACCACCAATACTATCACCATCATCAACAGAATCATCTCTAACCATGATTGAATCGTTTAAAGTGAAATTATTTTTATTATTTTTCTCTGTGGATGTCAACCAACGATGGAAGGCATCATCATCATCGTCATCATCATCCTGATCATCATTGTCTATTATGTCTTCAGTACTTTCTTTATTTTTGTTGCTACCATTGTCGTTTTTATTGCTGTTGTTGTTTATTTTATCTCTATTCATTTCATTAAAGTCCCAAGGTGAAAAAATTTGTTTCTGTTTGTTGTTTTTAATGATTTTTGTCGTTGTTTTGGGGCAACAATTTGTTGTTTATGACGTGTCACAAAAACGTGCAAAATATGAAAATGAATTAAAATAATAGAAGAATATAAATGTATTTAATTACTTATTTATCATTCACAATTTATACAAATAATTACAAAAAAGGAATTTATTTATACTTAAAAACACACTGGAGAAAAAAATAGAAATGATTTTGAAAAATTATTCATAATTTATGTATTAGAAAAAATATAATTAATATTATTTTGTTGATATTTTTGTAATAAATTATATTATTTTTTATTGGTCATAAAATAATCTATAAGAATTAAATATAATTTATAAAATCCATTTATCAGGGGTATGTAAATAACCTATGAAGAATTATGAAACGAAAAATAAAATGGTAAAAATAAAAGTAAAAATGTTGATAAGAAAGTTCTTTTACGAAAAATTTATAAACGTCCCTCGTATAATTTTCTTTCCTTATTATTCTTAAGAGAGCAATATCTTATTATGATACTAACATTTATGTGAAATTTATGCGTTTTATAGGGAATTTTTCTGTAGGGTTATGTGGGTATTAGAAAAATGATTAACCGATTGGTGGTTGTATGGGACCTATAAGAAATAATGGACCGATACTCGTATTATTAGGTACATTGTTTTAGAATATAATAATTAGTTTGGTTAAAATCGTTTTATATTTAGAAATTTTATGGAGGACATTTGTGTGGGACCTATATGAAATAATGGACCGATTATTACTAATTTCAATAGACATTTTCCTTGAACAAAAATAATAGTATGTGCAAAATTTCATTGAGATAATTTCAAAACTGCAACCTGTACTTTGCGAACAAGCTTCACATGGAGAACCAGCTGAATGGACGGTCATGTTTAAGTCCAAGGATATATTTAAAAGTGGTGGTGAGACTATTTTTTCTGCCCGTTACAAACATCTGCAAAAACGCTTATACCCCCACCATTTATGATGGTGTAGGGTAGAAAAATGTTTTTAAACTTGTTTCTCTCAAATAATTTCTTGCAAAAAATATTATAGTCAGTCAAGCTCGGCTATGAAATATCCTACATCAATGATTGGTGATTGTTAATAACAGATACTACAAATTTATGACGACCTTCGTATAATTTGATATTCTGAGTTATGATTAAGTGTGCAGTACATTAATATGATACTAAGATTTATGTAAAATTTATGCGCTTAAAAATTATTTTTTCTGCGGATTTATATCGGCGCTGAAAGAAATGATGAATAGACCCTCGTATAACTTTGAGTATTAGTTTTCGATTTTATTTATCTTAATTTGACCAGTTGCTAATACAATACTAACGCATTTGTGAAATTTATTTCAAAATGATATTTGGAAGGGGGCTTGCATTATTTGGAACATCGGTTTAGAATATCATAAGGTATTTTAGTTTTGAATTTCGTTGAAATCGCTTATACTTAAGACCTTTATGACCATAAAACCCCATTCCTTACACTAATTTTTCTATATGTTAAAAACATCAGCACAAACGCATAATATCCCAAGAACCTACGATGATATGGGGTATAGAAATTAAAATGCTTTATTCCCCTTTGCAGAATCTTAAATACTTTACTCACTTATTATTATTTTTTAAATTTTGCGTGATTTGAAAATGCTATATTCGGCTGTGCCGAATTTTAAGTACCATTCACCATTTACTTTATTCAAACATTTGCTTGAGTTGAAAAAGGCTTCAAAAAAAGAAAACTAAAGTGATGTTTTGTATAGAATTGTTACATCGTTGAGAATTTTTTAAGCCTGAAACAATATTCCATGACTGTTGTAAGCGAAAAAATTGTTAAAAAAAAATATTTTAGAAAATTTAAACTAAAGTTTTCAACAGACAGACGGATATAGCTAAATCTACTCCGATTTTGATCTGATAATGTCAAACAAATGAAAATAATGAGATGCCACTTGGTCCTACAAAAAATTGGCCAAACCTTAAAGGTCTGCCGTCAAATTGTTATATTAAACAGTATTTAGAGAGGTTGTCCGTTGATAGAAAAACTGATTCAGATAGATGGAATAACCCACATGATGTTTCCAAAGCCTAAAAATAAAAGCATTTTCAAAAGAGCTCCCAACACATCCGAAAAGAAAACAGTGCGGTTAGCTCAGTGCTCGGACTAGATGGTACCAAAGGTTAAAGCTCATGCAGATTTAAAATCATACAGGGTTCATGAAGTTTCGAAAGCAACGCCTATAAAAATTTAGATGTCAAAAACTAATCAAGTAAAAAAATATTCTTGCTGCATAATTGATAACGAAACTTTTCTTAATATGATCATAAACGGTCTTATAGTTAAATAATATTTAATTCTCAATTAAAAAGTTAAAGTTGCTCATGTAACAGTAATACATTTCATCTATACAGACTTCTGGTCTAAATTTTGCTTTTTCTAAGGTTATTTAGTAGAGAACTACTTAAATTACATTTGTATATGAATTTTGCTCATAACGAGACAAACAAGATTGAAAAAGGAAAAATGTGGTTTTTGTTTTCTAGTTTTTCATTATTTTCATTTTTAGGATCGTGTGGTATTAATCCTTTGCTATGATTACATCCTTATGATAACTTTACATTTTAACCTCAAAAGAAAATAAAGCAAAAAACATAAAAAAGAAAACAATCATAATTTTTATAACCATAGCAAAGACCCAAAAATAAACTTTAAGGTTATGAAAGAGCACATGCTATACATACATATGTACATACTTGTTTTAACACAGACATACATATGTATATGGTATATTAAGTATACTAAATATTTATAGTATTTATGTACAGGAATATGTGCATGATGGTATGTATGTGTGTGTGTGTATGCATATATCCCTTGAAGGATTAAATATAAATATGAAATTTTAAGATAAATTTGTTTTCCTTTTAGCAATTTAAGTCCAATAATCGAAAAGGGAAAATGACAATATCTACTTTGATATATAATTATTTTTTCTATTTATTTATTTTTCTATCTATAAAATTTGACTTTTATTTATGTATAATAATTATATTATTTTATATTAAATTAATAACACTTGAAGCTTTAAACAAAAGTAAAATTTATTATTAATCTTAAACCGAGTGAGGTCGAAAAATTCTCAACATACATATATGTTAATATAAACGAAACCACTAAATTTTTAAATTTTTATATTTAATTGAAATTATTTTTATTATTATAATTATTATTATTATAATAAAAAGTCATTTTTTAAGGCTTTAATCATAAGTGGAGAAATTTTTAACCTTTTTCGAAACCCTTCCATTATGTTTTTATACCGCTTTCTGTCACTTTGCTCAAAAATCTATCACACTTTTGGATGCCTTTCTCTATCTAGTTCCGTGCAGTTTGAGGGATTTGCCATTCATGGTACAAATACCACATTACTTTTGGGTTCTAACATTTTCTTTATTATTCCCACAAGCATCACTAACCTTATTTTTTGACCAGGAAGTTTGCGATAAATTCGTCAGAATATATGTACCTTTCTTCATCCGTTATGAAGCAAGAACATGTTTTGGAAAGTTTGATTTGAATTTCCGTACTCTGTTTTGAGCGTTGTATGTTTGAAAACCGGATGTGTTGGGAGCTCTTTTAAAAATGCTTTTTGGACACCTCTATATGTTCCATGTTTTCTATCAACGCACTAGTTCTCCCGGTACTGTTTAATAAGATTAAAAAGACCGGAATGCTTTCCCAATATTTTGTAAGGCCAATGTGTTTTGTTTAAAAATATTTTACTCACTTTTTACAAAATTAACTTGAACAAATAACGTGTAAGAATGCATGCAGAATCCTTAATACCCTCCTTAATATTCGACTAAGCCGAATCCTTAATACCGCCACAAATGCGCGTAAGTAAAAACGTTATGTTTCGTACATACACACACATATATACTCACAAACATATATAAAATATAAACGTTTTTCTTAAATACAACACCGGAACACCAAATGAGTCATAAAATTAGTTACATTTTTGGCTTTACCGCTGAACCGATTTTAATAATTTTTGGAATAATAATGAAGTATATATAACTTTATATTACGACAAAATCTTATTCTAATTTGCCGATTTCTAATTGACAGTTTTACTAAAATTCTTAGCTGGAACTTAGAGGTTGGCTCAACTATCGATCTATTTACTTTAATATACTAAACCTATTTTGCTGATTTTAAATTGGAAATTTCTAGGACTATAACAAATGTTCAGGTTAAATTTCACTGAGCGCTGACAATTATTGTACATGTGAGCATGCCAAAAACAGACGGACTGATTGACATAACTAAATCGGCTTAGATTTTGATTTGATGCAAGACTATATATATACATTATTTGGTCTGAGATTATTTCTTCCGAATAACAATGTTAATATTCCGCTTCAGCATTTGTGGAGGTGGATGGATAAAAATCGTTAAATACTTGAATTAAAATGAAAATGTGTGTTAAGAATTTTTCGATATCATTTCTTATGAAGTTAAAGCAAAAATAATTAAAATATAATTATGGAATTTTTTTAATTTTAGAGTACGAAAATAACTCTCTTAAATATTTCCATGGAAAAGGACCATTTAACTTTACGTAGAATTTCTTTGATTAATTGTTTAATTTGAATTAAGTGTACATTAAAAGATTTTTAAGATATTTAAGATATTTAAATAAAACTTTTAAATTAAATCTGTGTTACTAAATTTAAGTGGAATTTCAGATATTTAAATGAAAAGAGTGAGAAACATAAAATAATGAATTAATATTATCTTAAATTTTATTCATAATATTTAAACTATAAATTGTTTTAGTATATTTTGTTTAAGCTTTCAAAATTATCTTCGAAATGATATGAACTGTGAATCTATAAAATGGACCTTGTCTTTATACTCTCCACTACCACAAATGTTGAACAAAATTGTAATAAGAGAATCGATTTGGGAGGTGTTATAGAGACGCAAAATGATGCACTTCGAACATAAAATTCTTTTTCCAAATTTTTGGAATTTCTTAAAAAGTATGTCTGAGCATCCCATTGACCTTAAGTATTTATCAAAGTTGCTCACAGATTAATAATCAGCTAATAGGACCAAAGTATTGGGGTTTCCATTACATTTCCTGGATTTGAAACCCATTAAGAACCCCTATGGCATTTAAGATTGAGAGATTGAGTACGAAACTTCAGAAGTACATCTAAAATCTGAGTCTGAAGGTTTTTTCATTAACTTTGGTCTATATTTTTCCCTTTCTTGAAAGGATTTTGAGGTTATAGGAATATATTGATACTGAAATTTTGTAAAATCTTTTTAAAATTATCTTTAATATATTCATTTTAATTGACAATTATCGGGCTATATTCAATTAATAACCCTAATTAAAGTACCAATCCATGTAGATAATTTCTTCTCTTAATATTAACGTAATTTAAATAAATTAAACTTTACAAAATGTTGGCTTAATATAAACTTGTTTGAGATAATCTTTCACTATTTACATATATGACATCTCTTCGAATTAGGGTTATTCTGGTGTTGTAATATACATGTTATTTATGAGGTCCTAGAATGCCCTTATATAGTGTTAGTATTAGAGTGTAAATGTTTTTACTGTTTTTTAATATTTTTTTATTGTAAGGAGTGAGATCGAAAAATTCTTAACATACATAGATGTATGTTGATTTAACTCCCACTTTTAATTTTTATTTGATTGAAATAATTATTACAATTTACAAAAAAGTATATATTTTTATAGATTTAATCCCTACCGATAAAATTTCGAAACTATTTCAGAAAACCATCCATTAACGTTTTATAGTGCTTTCTGTCACTTTGCTCGAATCCATCTCAATCCTTGATAAAAATACCACATTATTGTTCTTTCATCACTAAAGGGTTTAATACCCATAGCGATAGTATGCAAAATATAGCTAAAAGTAGGTAGAAATGTTATGAAGTCTTTTAAATGGATGCAGCCTTTTTTGTAAATAGCTGGTTCTAACAAATTATTGGCTTTTTTGTTGTAGCAAGATGATTTTTTTAAGTTGAGTTCAATTTCCGTGCTCTGTTTTTGGCCTGTAAATTTTTAGCAGCGTACTTTTTGAGCAGTTTTTATTCTTAAACCTGAATAAGTTTAAACTTTTCATACCAAATAGTCTGAGCATTGAGCTAATCGAGATGCTTACAAACCGGATGTTTTCAAAAATGTTTTCTATTTTTAACCATACAGCCCATTGCTTTTATCAACAGACAAGTTCTCCCGTTACTATTTAAAAACATGGAAAACAGTTTGACGGCAGATCTTTGCATGGCCAACTTTTTGTAGAACTAAGTTAAGTTTTGTTGGAAAAATTTTATATTTTTAGTAAAGACTTTTATTTGGTCATTCATTTTAATCAGATTAACAATATATCGATATAACGATCTCACTCCTTAACCGACATTAATGATCTTGATTATTTTCGATTGGGTGAATCGTTTATTTTTGAATTTCACTTTCATTTAATTAAAATATTATGTCATCTTCTATTCTATTGTAATCCCATCTGATATTAAATGTTTAATCAAACGTTACTCACTTGGAGTTGGTAATAATTTCACATTCACCAAAATGTTTTAATTTCCTTTGATTATTCAAACAAAAATGCTATTAAAACTAACTTTAATATAACTAAATATTTCTTTTACTGCATTCTTAAAAGATTTTTTTAATGAGAAACTTTTCTGTCTCACTCTCTCCCTCACTCTTTCTCTATCGCTCTTCTTATCTATCTATTGCATAGTTTTATAAAACTATTAAATTATTATATGTTTGTATATTCTCTGGGGATTTCTGTCAAATATCTTTTATCTTATTATTTGTATCCTTAAATGTATTTGTATGTGTGTGTATACGTTAACATTTATGTTATAAATATTCTATTTTTTGCAACAATGTTTCATATTCAAAAATTTACATTGTTTGGCAACATTTTAAGTTTAAGTTTAACCGCAACTTAATTGGTTCCTTGGGGCTATAGACATTATTATGAGCATATGAATAGTTTCTTTATTCCTTCAGAACATAAATTGAAACTGGAAAGGATTGGGAAAAAGGGAACAAACAGTCCCGAACAAAACTATTGGCACAGCTTATTTTTCTTTATTCCCAATTTGTAGCCGTTTAAAAACTTTTTATACGAATAAAAAATGTGTTTGGAATTAACTTTACCAACGTAGTAAATAAGGCAAGTTCAATTTTATTGAAGAGATTAGTGGTTTACATCTGGCAACTTGAAAATTATGACCAGTTTCATGCTGCACTCTTCGAACAGTAATGGGGTAAATATTTTTCTTATATTCCTGTTCGATTTAAGCAGCAATTTTGGTAGATGTTTTTTAAGGATTGTGTTTAAGTTGTCGGATAATTTTTAAACTTTAGGATGACCGGTTCTATTAAAACTTAGGAAACTTATCTGTCCTTTAAAGCGATTCACTGGGCTTCTAATAGTGAAACGTTTTCATTTTATTATTTGGCCTATCTGGGCATATAACTTGCCTTGGTTATGCAGATGCAGTATTATTTTCCATTCAAATTCGCAAGTTTTCTTTTGTTTTGAGCTCATTTTTAGTTTCACAGATTTTTTTGATTCAAATATAATGAACATGAACGACTGAAAATGCCAAGATTTTGTTCGGCAAATCCATGCCTCTAAGAAATCAAAATAAAGTTTTATTAGTCAAACAACTAATAAATGTATTCAGTATTAACAGTATTTTTCGAAAATTTGGTCATAATGACAGAAAATTTAAGATAAAACATAAAATTCTTGCTGTGCCAATAGTTTTATTCGGGACTGTATATGAATATTAAATTATTTCACCAAAAAAGAGAAAAATGCGAATAAAAATAAATATGAAAAGTTTTGAAAACAACTTCAAATAAGATGCTTAATTAACGTTAAAATTAAAATGAGTAAAATACAAAATAAAAAATAAAAACATTACAAGAGAAAGTAAAAATTCTTATACAAATTCATACATCCATATAAATACATACACACATCCATCTATGTGTTTGTAGGGAAATTTTTTAAAAGCAAAAGTTTTTGAAATAAACCTCAAAGATTCTATGGGAAAAAGTAAAGTAAATAAAATATCTTGGAATATAAAATTATATCATAAATTTGTAAAAAGTTTAGAAATTCTTTGGTTAAAATTGTTTTTCTTTTTGTTTTCGTTTAATTAATACTAAATACAGTGCGAATTCGTAACATGAAAATGCTCCAAAAGTAATTAAACTTTTTCCCCCCCTCAACATATGTTAAATCACAAAAAAACGTGTTACGTAAAATGTGATAAATATTCATTAATTCTATGAAGTCCTACATATACATATATCTTAAGAAAATAACGCAGGAAATGTTGCAACAACTATATATATCGATCAATGAAAAATTTCTCTAGTATTTATTAATACACCTTTAGTTCACATTATAATAACATTATAATGAAAGAAACTAACACATACAGACTGATAAATAATTTTCTTTTTTATGACGAACATAATTATGTGTGGTTTTTTGTATCTTATATACGGCTAAATGGCTACACCATTTTCTTGAAATGTTCACAGTGTTTTCCTGTATGTCTGAAGGAAACATAGGCTAAAATTTTTTTGGATAGCACAAAGCAGTATTAACGTTGTTTTCAACCACTTGCGACTTTTTCTACTCTTTTTCAAATTTTTAAACTTTTTGTGATCTTTTTCTATTATAATGGCCCAAGTATAACGGGAAACAGCGTTAATTCGTTATTTTAAATTATTCATTAAGTGTTAATTTTTGGTAAATTAAAAATGTTGTGACTTTTGTTCCGCAAATCGCCTTTATTTTCAAAAATTCCTGAGTGTGAGTTGATGATCGGGTATCGAATTCTAATGAAGTGAAAGTATTAATATTTCATAACTACAATTTTCTTAAGTAAAAGTTTTACTATACAAAATCTTGCACGGGTATGACCGATTTTGTAGTGAAATAATTTTACACGAGAAAATGGATTAAAGACAGGGTTTGAGAAAAAAGTATCTTTCATACAAAAATTTAAAGGGATCTGCTTTCCTTAGATTTTTTGTACAGCAAAGCATGCCGGGTAAAAGCTAGTGTGTTATATGTATGACTATGACTTATATTCTATCCGAATTTAATATTTTTTCTTTGGAATAGTGATAATTATATAATTTTATTAAATTCTTAACAAAAATAAAAAATTCTTAGTTGGAATATGGTTGTCTCAGACATCGGTCCATAAATTATTTTGTAATGAACCAATTTGGCAGATTTCGGTGTGATGCAAGAATATATATACTTATGGGGTTTAAGATGATTACTTTTTGGTGTCATACAAAAAAATAACAAAGTATATACACCTTCTTTTCCACTGGCAGTGGTGGAAGGTATAAAAAAAATCACATATCTGGAAGAAATTGAAAAGCGTAATCAAATTTACCTTTAACACGAAATATTTATTTTGAAAAAAAAAGATATTTGTCTAAAGTCAAAGTGCAAAGCGACGGTTCCAAAAAAATATATAATTTTTAATGCTTGTAATTAACAATAAATAGTTCAACTTTACTCTCTGTCTAAAACTTCACTGTAACTTTTGAGAATGTTTTAGGAACATTTTACACTGTCTATTTACAAATATCATGAAGTTTTCAATAAAGATTCAATTGATTTAGAGAAATATACGATATTAAATATTTCACTTGAAAGGAGACACCACTTCGCCGTGCCCTATCCCTAATCAATTAGTCAATAATATTATGCTATGCAGAGGAAACAGGTAGTTAAAACAACATGAAGAGATTACACCAAATAATTATTTGATTATGATTAAGTGTATCAGGAACCAAGCTGTCACTGTCCGTAGTGACCTATTGCTACTAACTACAAAGGAGTAAAATTGAAAAATCCTTAGCACGTTTTTCATTAAAACTTTTAATCAAGTTACCTTTGTAAAACGTGTCAGTTATTATGTTTAATAATCTGATTGAAATGATTGACTATTATTTAAAATTTTAAACCAACTTGATCCTACAAAAAGATTGCCAAGCACTCAACAATTTGCTTGAAACAGTTTGCAGTGTATAGTACGACAAACAGTCACACTAATCAAATGGACATAGCAAAATCTACTCAGATTTTGGTTTGATGGAATCCAAGAAGTTTCCTCCTTAAATAACAAGGTTAAGTTTTTCATAAGATGTTAAAAAATCAATAAATCTAAATTTTGATAAATATTAGTTATTAACTAAAAATAAATTAATACTTTCGGAAAAAAAGAGTAAAGCATTACGTTACCCTCTGGAATTAAGTCCAGACCATTTCGAATCAAAATTTCGAATCTAAGCTATATATTCTAAAATACCAAAGTCTAAATTTTAAAACGAAATGTAGTTATGGGAACCTAAAAGAGTTTCAATAAATATAATAAATGTGGTTTTTATAAAAAAAATCAGTTTTAAGGATTTTCTTCGTTTTTTTTTGCATTTTTCAGACTTTGATTTAAAACATAAGATCAACATTTTCTAAAAATCAGATATATATATCTTTATTATAAAATATTTGATTGTAATTAAAATTTTTTAATTTTTTTTTTTTGAAATTCATAAAAAGGGGTCAAATTTCGTTTTATTCAAAATATCGGAAACAATTGCAGCTATTTTAGTTTCAAAAAAGTTTTTATAATAACAGAATTATTTCAAAATCATGTGCTAAAATATTCAAGTCTATAGTTCGTCTGAGTCTGTTGTACAGGCTTATACTTATTTAATTTATTAATATAACTCACACGCACCTAAGTTTCTTGTTTTTATATTTCCACCACCACAATATTTGTTGAATCTGTTATAATATATTGTGAATAATATTTAAATTGCAAAACATAATACAGACGAGTTTCGTTCTTGTAGAAAAATATTAGAAATTCTGCTACAAATTATGTTCTTAAAAATATGAAAAATATGTTTCTTTTTTTATGAAAAGATAAAATTTAATCGTACCAAGCAAAACTATTAGCACAGCAAGTACATTTTTCCTTATTCCCAATTTTTAGTCCTTAAAAACTTTTCACACAATTAAAAATTGTCTCTAGTATTACTTTTACACTGTAGTAAATAACGAAATTGGGTTTTATCAAAACCCAAGTTTTTCAATTCAAAGTTGTATTTGAAACCTCAATTTTGCCAAATAAAAATATTGGCACATTAATAAAAAATAAATTTCACTACATTTATGTAATTTTGTAGTACTTAGTTGACAAGCCCTTTTATTATATATAACATCATCCAAACTCTGTGGCTTTGAATGAAGTAAAGTAACTTTTTCCATACAAATGCTCAATTGGATTGAGGTCTGCAGACTGCGGTATGACATGAGCCACATTTGTTTATTAATCACATACGCACATCATGGGCTGAATGTTTTGAGTCGCTGTCTTGTTGCAATGTGAAACTTGTTTGAAAATTTAATTTTTCCGCACATGGAAACTAGCTTTCCGATTCTCGCAGATAACGTACAGTCCCACACCATTAAATCACCTTTGCCGTATTTAACAGAGGAGCAAGATTTTGTTTTTCATATTCTGTAATGGAATTTCTCAGTACGATAACTCGGCTATCAAAACAAAGTAATTTTTCGCTCAGATTCGCTTGTTTTTTTCTTGTTTTGGACTCATATTTGCTTTCAAATAGCTTCTTTTGAATATATATCAAGAAATTTTCACTTTAACCGGTTAATAGACACATATTATATTACTATTACACTGAGTGTACCAAGATGATGATTTCTTATTATAAAATATTCTAATAAAGAATTTTTTGCTTGCTTGCCAATAGTTTTGATCGCGGCTGTATATGCATTCGTGTCTCTGTGAACCTGTAACTTTTAACGTGAAAATATTTAATTCAAACAGTCGCATAACGTAGAAGTTGAAAATTTGAAAATGTATGGAAGATTTCTCCTTCTCCATTATTCGTCACTAAAATTGCTTAAAATTCAAAAGAAAGATTTGTTAAATATTGTTGTTTCAGATTAACAATATTTTATTTATTATTTATTTTTTTCATAAATAATGATAATGCTAAATTGTTTTTTTTTTTCAAACATCACTGAAACATTTATATTAAGATTACATTCATCATCTATCATCAGTTAAATTTGTTTGTTAACGAAACGCTTTAATAAATCTAAAAATAATTGAAACAGAAGTGCAACATATGGTTTTAACCTTAATCGTTTTTAGACTTATTTTTCATCAAATATTTTTTTCTTAAATAACTTAAACAGTTTTTATAACAACATTGTGATGAAAGAAGGTATATTAAGTTTATCACTCCTTACGCAAATGTAAAACAACGATAAAGTATGTAAGAATATAATCCATGATTTAAATTAATAAAATCGGTTGAGAAATAAAAAAATTGAAGGGGAAAAAGTGATTGAACCATTTTAAATTAACGCTCTTAAGGGAATATGCTTCGTCAGCAAACACTGAGTACATATGAATTACACTAGATTCATTCAATCTGCATACCTGAGGTTGATTTAATAACAAATGTTATTTCCACGTAATATTTTCTTTTTTCTAATTCGTTACAAGAAATTCTGTATATTTATAGGAATTAGTAGTCTATATATTGTTTCAAGTTAAAGATCCAAAAACCTATTTATGTGCAAAACTTCATTAAGAAAGATTAACTGAGAAAAATTTAACTTTTAAATAAAATTGAAAAAATTTATAAATAAAAATAAAAATAAAGATATTTCACATTCAAAGCTTCAATATTTTGGCTATCGCTGTACGAAATTTTTTTAAAATCGGACTTGCCGCCCAAGAGTTACAGATTCATATCTAATTTTTTGTCATATGAACAGAGTGATAGAGAGTGATTCATTCCCATACAAAAATCGGAAAAAATAGGGTAGGTTTTCCACAGTTTCATAAATATTCACACAGCTTTATATCGGAATAACTAAGAAAAAAAAAACAAATTTCGAATAAAATCGTTTCAAAGATTCAGACACTTTCCATATATCCTTAAGCTAAAAACTAAAATATTGTTCACAATGATAATAAAAAAATCTAAAATTTTGTAATTATGACTTTTTTTGAGTACAATCATATACTATATACTTCTCTAATATCGAAAGAAGGATAATGACACCTCTCACATATCCATTTTATCAAAAGTGCATTTAATAATCCTTAAAACTTTTTTGTAAAAATATGAAATATTTTATATTTATTTTGTAAACTTCTTCATCCTGCTAAAATCGTTAAAGTTGGTTAAGTATATCAATAGTTATATAAAAATTACTTTTTTCTTATTAATTGTGTTACATTGGTAGTACTGGGGGTATACTTAATAAAAAATATGTGTATACATTTATAGTTCATACGCCTAAGTTTTTTTGTTGTAGTTTAAATAAAATACAACGCGTAATAACAACAAAATTATTTTTATTTAATAGTCATCGAAATCAGATAAAAATATTATAAATTATTAAGAAATTTAAGAAATACACCGTCAGCTTTTTCTACTGATTTTTAGTCTACGTTTCGCGTTATTTTTTATGGTGAAGGGGTATCTGTTTTGGAAAATTTCATTAGATGTAAAAAATCTCGCCTGCGTAAAATGCAAATTATTTTATGTTTCGATATTTTTTTTAATTTTTTAATGAAAATCTATGAGAACAATTAAAAATAAATTGAAGAAAAATAAAAAAGTCAATTAAACAAAATTTCAGTTGATTGTGAATACCTTAGGATTTTTGTCCATGAAACGGATCACTGTGTGATGATACAATTCTATCAAATAAAATCCTAAATTTATTTGCAAAACATTAGAAAGGTATTTTTTATTCGTCACTGCCGAATATATAATTCATACTTGTTACACATTTTTATTTCCATCATAATTTTATACACTTAACACAGTTTCTTTCTTTTGTATGTATCTATTTAAATATTTGCGTGCGCTTGTGTGTCAGTGCGTCTGTATCTCTCAGCTCCCTTAAATATGCTTTTTTGTTTTTTTTTTTTTTTTTTTTGCTTTTTTAAAATATATGAATTTGAAATATGCATGTATTGCTCTATTATTAAAGTATTTGAAAAATGAAGACAAATTGTAAAAACAAAATCACAAAGTTCAGCTGTTTTTACAAGTTAAAAATCAATAAAAAGGATAAAAGGATTTTTTATTTCTGGCCTAACAGCACGTGTTTTCCATGTCGATATTATAATATTTTTTCCCTCAATCAATCTATTTTCCTTTCCATCCTACGATTATATTCATTTTTAAAATTGTTTTAATATTATTGACTGAACTCATTTGAATTTAATGGATTAGTTTTTTGTATTTTTCCATTCTACACTCAACGCACTACTGGATTTAAGAGCTTGACCTTTTTTTGTTTGGTATTTTAAGAGACAATTGATTACGTTTTATATGGTAGGATTTCATCTAAAGTGTAGATAAAAAGCTTCGTGAATGTTTTATTTTTTTCTCATTATATATATAATCTGGTTAAGGAAATGTTGTAATAACTATAAAACAATTTAAGGAAAGGAATTTTATAGAGTGAAAGATATAAAAATTTACTACCGAATTAATAGTTTTAATACGATTAAATAGTTTACCTTTTAAGAAACTGTTGATTAAAACTAAAACATTTATCATAATCTTTAACTTTATCACCTGTCATTTATAAATTTTATTATCTTCATTAAAGATGAATGAAAAACTGTATTTATAATACAAAGTTTTTAAAGTTCATAGACCCAACTATTCATATAATAATTATTTGTCATCTTCTCGAAATTGATATTTCGTTGCTCGTTTAATACTTAAACTTTTCTTATTTTTTTCCTCTTTTCTTTTATCACTTTGTCATTTATTTAATGATTTCTTTTTTAATCCAAAAGACATACTTCGCTCCAAATGGCTTAAATGAAAAAAGAAAATCGCACAAAATTGTAATTTCCATGAAGAAAAAAATACAAAATAATCAATATTCAATCTCAATAATGTCAACTTTAGTCGCTCATAAAACAAATATGTCACTCTTCAGACATGACAGATTATATTTTGCCACTAAAGCTGTTTTACGGAATTTTTAATGTTTGTTGGCAAACAGTAAATTATCGGTCATATTGGTTAAGTGATTTTCCTTAACTATAATAAAACTGCAAATAGTTAAGGGCAATTGACTCACAACAAGGTAGTATACCGCAAGTCGTAATGTAAATTGGACTAAAATATTATTCCACTTTATTGTTGTTGTACATATTTGAAAGAAATCTATCTCTATATCGAAATGAATCTGTGTCTTTTTTTGTTGGTTTACTTGGGTCTTATGGACAGCTGAATAACTGGACCGATTTTGCTGAAATTTTTCTGAATGATAAGACCAGGTTGAGAGGTAATTTCCATACAAGGCAAATACCTTAAAAAAGTATAACAGCAAATTTGTTCTTTTTCATTTTCTTCAGAAATTGTTTTACTGAACAAATGGATACTGAACAAAACGGATAGGGAAATAGGTTACCGCTCATAAAAATCAAATGTTAATTTGATTATCTAAAAAACTACTACAGAGAGAATTTTCAAATTATTGGATTGAATTACTTTCTCTTTTTTCTCGACAAAACGTAGTACGGATAGCCTCTCGGAGTAGAATTAGCCCCTATAAAAAGCAAATTTTAATCACCAAATATATAAAGAACTATTGAAATGAGGGTATTAATATTTCATCCCAATTACTTTCGCAGTGAAAAGCTTTACTGGACAAAATACAAATCAAATTGGATTTTGGGGAGAGGAAACCCCGAAAAAAGCAAATATTAGTTATCGAATATCTAAAGTACTATCAAAGTGAGAGAACATACCAAATACTTTCACATTCATAAGAAGGGGAAGCTTCCATGCAATGCAAATATTAACTACCTATTTTCTGTGGAATTATTAAAGCCAGAGTTAAAAAAAAATTAGTTCCAATCACTTTCTTAAGGAATTGCTGTGATGGAAAAGGGACCATGGTACTCTTCTTACAACTTTTGCAGCCAGAATTCATAAAACAAGACCCAATAAATTTCCTGTAAAATAGTTTCTCGTATGAAAATTGATGATAGAAGTGGTCACGCAAAGAAAAAAGGAGAGCCGACTCATTTATATCAACTGTTTATTATCTAATTCCTAAATAACTATTTCATCTATAAAGTCAAAATTTTGTCACTTTCCAATGAAATGGTATTGGATTTTTTTAATACACGTCGTGATTTATGAAATTTTCTTCGAGATTTAGGGCTGAGGAGAGTTTATGTGCAGCAAAGCACAGCGGGTAAAAGCTAGTATAATATAATTTTGATGCTTGCTTGGAG
This sequence comes from Cochliomyia hominivorax, assembly GCA_004302925.2. Lineage (NCBI taxonomy): Eukaryota > Metazoa > Arthropoda > Insecta > Diptera > Calliphoridae > Cochliomyia > Cochliomyia hominivorax. The sequence continues at coordinate 43,677,217 of PYHX02000494.1, read as the reverse complement.
ATGTAGGGTACCTTGAAAACAAAATCGCTTACATTTATAATTAAATTAGTAATTAATAAAACAAGTTTTATTTAAATAAACATTATTTACATTCTACATTCGGATATGCATTTTACAAACATCAACATGACTTCAACTCTGAAAACTAGTTTCCGGAAAAAGAGCCTCTATAAAAACTATAGTTAAATATTGGAATCACTATTATATTGGTACCATATTTTGAAAAAGTTTATATAAATTTTGATGGATTTGGATCATATTGAAGAACCTTTTAAGCCTAAACACTATTTCGGGATAAGAGATTATAAGGGAAGTATAACCAATAATGGACAGAAAGTTGTTAAATTAGTTTCACATATTTCAGTATAAAAAAGTAATTGCACCAAATTTCAAAATATTTAAGAGTCTTATAAGTTTAAAATCCATTTCTGAGGCTTAAGTGAGTGCTATAGCAAAATATAGAACATATATTCAATCCAATGACATTAAAACCCCATTCCGGGAGGAACATTCGATTGTGGGCTAGACGAAATAACGTAGGCATCGACACTAATTTCAATGCACGTAAAAAAAAAAAAAAAACAAAAAAAAAAAAACTAACTAAAAAAGAATGTCGAAAGATAATTTAAAATTTTATATTGGTCAATATGTCTCCTAAACATTAAGCGTTGTCCTATATGCATATTTTTTGTAGGGAATTAGGGGGTCGTATGTATACATATCTTTCAATCAAATCATAAATAAAATTTTGCCGAATTTTTGAAAAAATATCGTACATGAGGTAGTCAGCTTTGGACATCCTTGATACTAGAAACATGTCCTTCTCCAAATGAATTGTTAAACAACCCTAAAAATGTCACAAACTGATTTTGGGGTGTATTAAAGACTTACAATCTGGCCAAGTTTAATAAAAATTGAACGATTATTCTAGGCGTGAGAATGTTTCGAACAGACAGACGAACATAGTTATATTGACTCAGATTTTGATTTGATGAAAGAATTTATATACTTTGTGGATTTAGTATAACTTCATCATCACTTCTGGTGGTGGTGGCTATAACGAGTAAGTATGCCATAGTCGGCCCGGACCTACACCACATTGTTGGTTATTATTAGTAATTACGGAAAATTATGGAACGGCCCTTAAATAATTTGGTTTTTCGGCATTTTTAATAAGAGTTTACTCATATTTGTGTGATATTTATGCGTATTAAAACACATTTCCGGGGTTTTCTTTAGGACCATCGAAAAATTTCGAATATCAATGTCCATTTGTTTTTGGTTTATTTTAACCAAACATAAATACAATACCAACGTATATATAAGATTCATGCACTTTAAAATGAGATCGGTTGGAAGTTGTATGAGAGTTGTGAATAATAAAGAACTTAACAATTTTGCAAAACTTTTTTATGTCAAAGTTCATTAAAAACTTTAAGAATTTAGAAATTTTATGGACCGATATTGTTCATATAAGTAATATATATTAAAAACAGAAAAATAATTTTATTGAATTTCAATAGAATTGGTATATATTTAAGTTTTTTTTTCTTTTTAATTAAAAATCCTATTCCGGGAAGGGAAATTATATGGGGCTAAAATCAAATATAAACTGATATTTGTCGAATCAGTAGCGTATATAGAAAAACTTTAAGAAAATACTGGTGCGGATTTGTAATAAATTTGGTTTACATTTAAAAGTATATGTTTTACAGAAGCTTGTCATATGGACTCTATTAGTGTTTGGATCGAAATTTCAAATTTTAATAATATTATATAATAACATACGAGAGCTGCACAGTGGGCCGGTATCAGATTTTTGAAACGGTTATATAGATTTGCATAAAATTTGACATTGATATCAAAGGAGTGTAACGTTATAGCTCCACTGAGACCCTTTGGGCGGAGTCATAGGTAAATAAGTACATCCAGTTTTTCGACATCGTTCCGTATTTTTTCCTCACTTATTTTTAAACAATTTTTACCGTCTTAGGGCCTCAATGAGACTCGTCAAAGGCATGTATTTTTCATCTCTTTTCGGTCCGAATGTTCTCTAATTTGATAATTTTTAACAAAATTTTGATTTAAACCTAAATGTTTGAAATTATAAAACTTGAATCTGAAAACAAATACAGTTTTGAAAATCATTTAGTGTTTTTAATCTCATGGTAACAGCCAACCTCAAATAAATATGGACTTTTTAGCCCAAAGTTCATAGAATCAAAAATTTGGGCCATAAAGAAGTTTTGAAATTGAAAGTGAACAAAAATTTGGAAGTATGAAATATTAATAGGGTCCGAAATTATAATGCTATTCAAAGGCTCAAATTGAGAAAAACAGTTTAATTCCAAGAGTTTTTGATAGAAATATGACTTGGAAAAAGGATAAAGAATATTAACTATTTCTTTCACACATTTCAATTTAAGTTTTTAAGACACTCATTACAGCATTCAGAATTTTGTCAACATAATGCAATATTTCGTTGTATATTCCCATATCTAGGATAATTTACAAACTTCAAATTAATCTTCAATCTTATTATTCTCCCTTTTTCATTTCTATTGTTGTAATTTTTATCGATTTAAACTGTAATAGAGAGAAGGATTTTAAATTCGTTACTGCTCGCTTAATTAATGTTTGATTCTGATTTTGAACACGTTCTTATCCTGTTCCAGTAATACATACATACGTACATACATACCTATATATGAGTATTTGTTTATGTGTGAAAACTTATACGTGTACAATTGTATAAATGATGGGTGTTTTCGTGTGTATGATCGTGGGTGTGTATGTTAAATACAAACAAGATAAAATGACAGATTTACCTTTAAATGTATTGATGCCGTTGGAGGTGTGTTTGTTAATGCTTTCGTTGCCAATGATGATGATGAAGTTGTCGTTGTTGTTGTTGCTTCAGCTGTTGTTGGCATCAACGTTGAAGTGGACAAACGATAAAATTGTGATATTGGAATTCCTGTTGTTTTTGCTGTTGTGTCTGTAATTGATGTTAAAAATTTGGGCTTTTTCGTTGGTGGTTCTGGTAAAATGTCACTGTCTGTTTGTAAATCTCCATTGTAAATGTTTTCATTTCCGTTGCTAAAATACTTAAATGTTGTCGATGGTCTGCCAATACCAATACCATCATGACGTATTTTTTCATCTGTTCCTGTTCTTGCTCCTCTTCCTGCAGATGAATCTGTTGTTGTTAACTTTTTATTTTTGCTATTGCTGTTGTATGTGTTAAAATCTTGACCATATTCGTGATGACGATTAATATTATGTTGCTGTTGCTGTTGTTGTTGTTGCTGCTGTTGTCGATGTTTAAGCTCTTTTTCATGTTGTTGCAAAAGTAGTTGCTGTTGTTGTTTTTGCTTTTGATGTTTTAAATGTTGTTCACGATGTTGATGCTGATGTTGATGATGTTCTTCCGTTTTATAATCGTAGTATAAAACCGAAGGAAGATTTTCTGGAAAATTAAGTATTTTACTGCTTGATCCACTTGAGCTATAATCGTGATTATTGTTTCTGTTATTTTTATTATTGTGTGCGTGATGATGTTGTTCCGTAAAATGTTCATTATTATTTTTTTTATTTTGCTGTTGTTGTTTTTGTTGCTTGCGATGTTGCTGTTCCTCTTGCTTCTTTTTATTTTGTTCTTTAATTTTCTTATTATGTTTTTCCTCTTCTTGCTGCTGATAGATTTTCTTTTTTACCATTTGTTTATTGTGATGTATTTTATGTTGTTCCTGTTCGTGCTCTTTTCGCATCAGTTGTTCCTTAAGACCTTCATATTCCTGCTGCATTTCGAATATTTCCGCTGAATCATCATCATCGTATTTGTTGTAGTCTTCATTTGTTTTTGGTTTTTTCATCGGTTTTAAAGTAGTTCTATATGTGGTTTTCGGATTTAATTGAATGCGTGTTGTGGATGATTCTTCAAAGGGTGTTGAATAGTCATCATATGTTGTTGAGGCTTTTGTGGATTTTTTATCTGGAATTGTTAACACAAAAATTAGTTCAATTACAGTTTGGTCAGACGGGAGAAATTGGAAATAAAGCAGTTTTAAAAGGAAATACTATAAAAATTGCATATAATGAATGCATATTTAAATATCTCAGTATTTAATGTGATTGAAGACTGATTTCTATGATTTATCAGGAAATATTTAAAAAAATGAAACATCATGAATATGATGAAAAGTTATGAAAGAATTATTAAGAATATATTTTATAGGGTCTTAATTGATTACTTCCTTCACAACGGTGAAAAGTGATAGTTTTCGAATTGATCTTGAGAGCCTGGCGATATTTGGAATTGTCAGTTGTTTTTAAATATGAAAAAAGCATTATCGGTGTAGGCTATATAACAGTCATTAAAAGTTTTGGACATAATATTATAGAATTTATTTTAATGCTTTGTCACATTAAAGGTAAATAATTTAATGAATGTCAGACCACATTTAAGAATATGTACCATAAACTGTAGGCCAGAATCAATTTTTTTATTTTTACTTTTTGGAAGGCTGATCTGGAAGTCACGATTATAAACTTTGTGCTTTTTAAAAGTGCATGCCGTTTTAAAATTCAGTCCTTGGTTAAAGTTAAAATTCAAATTAAAAAGGAATCTGGACTTTGCTCTATAGGATTTTCGAGAGGGTCTAGACTTAGTTCTATAGGGCTTTTTTATACGAAATTAAAACTAGATGATGCTTTTCAGATTAATATTTATTTGATTTATATTTTAAAGAAATATATTGTGGATTCCAAATAAGTTCCATTCGAAACTTGAGTCGTAGTCGATCAATCTTAATAACATTTGTGTGAAATTTATGCATTTTAAAACTTTTTTTCAGGGCGTTTATTTGGAAACTATGGGAAATTTTACACCGGTTCTCATTTTGCTTCGAACAAAATAATACTATGTGCAAATTTTCTCTAAGATATCTCTAAAACTGTGACCTGTACTTTGGGAACAATCTTTACATGGCAGCCAGCCGGACGGACATCATTGTTGCTTTTTACTTGTTACATAGAATATTTTAGCACATAATAATAATAATAATAATAATAATAATAATAATAATAATAATAATAATAATAATAATAATAATAACAGGCCTATATGTATGTAAATTTGTTTTCAATCAAATCATAAATGAAATATTGGAAATTAAAAAAATATTTGTACTCGAAGTCACCAACTTTGTCAATCCACTTCCCGGACCCACTAGAAACATGTCTTTTTGCAAATCAATTAAAAAAGCATCTCGTTAATGTCTGTGTGGAATTTCTTTAAAATTTTTTTATTGTTTCAAAGGTGTACAAAAACAAGTAAGATTCTTATTTTCGGCTATCCCGAACTGCAGAGAATCGTTTTCATAAAAAAATTTTTAATATAACTCTTTGGCCAGGATTGATGGAATGTATATTGTCAAATTGAGAAATGATTCCTTGACAAATAGTTTATTTAAAACTTGTAGTAGTACTTTTTCTTGTGGCCCTTACTAACATCTTCAATAGGGGCATGTAATTGATGTTGGGTTGATAATTAGATTCTAAAAATCTTACCCCATCCCCCGTTCGTTAATATTTACTGAAAAGCAACTTCTTTTCAGTTCAAAATGCTTTAGAATTTTATTTAACAAAATTCTTTGCAATTTCATGTAATAAACACATCATGATTTTTATTTCTATTTTCATGATGATTATGGCCCAAACAAATTACCCTGCAATTGTAATTGTATTCATGAACGGTTTAAAACTCTAGTTCTACATAAAATAAACCCTTTTTAAAAACAGTTTCTTTTAGCTTAAGTAAAAATGAAAAAGAAGTAAAAATGTTAAAGTCGGTTAAGCCCAACTATGTAATACCCTACACCACATTGTTGGTTATAAATTGTTTCTTGGTTCTTATATCGGGACTAAAAGAAAAGATGAATCGACCCTCATTTAGTTTCGAACATCGATTTTTATTATTTTTATATTATTATAAACAATTGTTATTACACTCTAATAAACGTAAATTTACTCTATTTATATCTATGTGTAAAATAACCTACTTTTGCATTTAAAACATTAAAATTTCATGTAAATTTACTTGCAGTAACAATATCTTCTAAAGACTTTGAATTTGAGCCTCTTGAATTTGTTCATCAAAAAATAAGTGTTCAACATTTTTTTCATTTTGTCATTTTTTGTTTTATACAAAGTTTGTACACACATTATATGTAATTTTACACAAAAATGTTTGTACTATTATAAACATATTCAGTAACATTTATGTTACTGTATTTTAGTTTATAAAAATATGAAAATTATTTTAGTAAACATTTCAAGGTTATTTTTACGCACTTTAAATAATTTTACATAAAAATTTAGTCATTTTATAAGAGCAAGTTTTCAGATTATTTTAGGGTATATACAATACCGACGTATCTGTGAGATTTACGCACTTTAAAAAGAAATTTTGAAGAAGTTATTAACCCATTCTCGCATAATTTGGCACATCGATTTCGTTGAAATCTCTTTAAATTTCGTCATTGAACCAAAAATAACATGTACCAAATTTCATCAAGATATCTCAAAAATTGCGACCTGTAAGGTGTTCACAACGTTTATATGGACAGCCAGCCTGACAAACAAACAGACAGACGACATAGTTAAATCGACTCACAAAATTATTCCGATTTGAACGGAATACTTATAAGTGAGCGTTACGCCATTTTTTTTTTGTATGTTACAAACATCAGCATAAACGTTCAATACCCTAACACCTACGGTGGTGTAGGCTATGAAAAAAAGAAAGAAAAAAATCATTTCAAACATTTTTTCCCATAAACCAAAATCAAACCCTTCAAAAACGTGCCTTTATTGCAGAAAATACAAAAAAAGAGGGAAAAGGGATTGAATGAATTTCAAAATAGAAAAATACCCAAAATAAAGGCAACAACAAACAACAACAATTTGTAGATGACTACTTACCACATTTTTCCCACCAACAAAATATTTCACCATCCATACACAAACAAACCTCACAATTATCCAAACGTGGTACCTGGATATATATAGAGAGAGAGAGAGAGTAAAGAGAGAAAATACCATTAAATGAAATCTAAATTACAAAAATTTTACAAGAAAAATATTTGAAAATCAGAAAAGGAATTATTTTGCTTAAAATGAGAAAAAGAAGAAAGAAAAATAAATTTTTAGATTTGTTAATTAAACAAATGAAAAATATTTTTAAATAAGAAAACAAATGTTTTATTAATTAAAATAGAATACAAATTTTGCACATAATTCAGAAAAAATAAAAACGTTCTTCTTTATATTATTCCCTCCACCACCAGAAGTTATCATAAGGTTATATTACCTTTACCGTTCCGTGTGTAACACCAAAAAGCAATCATCTCAGACAGTACAAAGTATATAAATTCTTACATCAAATCAAAATCTGCTTCGATTTAGTTATGCCCGTCTGCCTGTTTGTTAGAAACATTCTTGCGTCTGGAAATATTATCCGAAATTTTACCACATTGTTTCTTAATGTCTTAATCAGTTTCCTATTTAAATCACAATTAATTTCTTATCTAGAGAGGAATGCTCTATTTAACACAATATACAAGATATTGAAAGTTATGATAGAAGAAAGAGTTCTAAATAAAATTGAGAAAAATGTCATCAGGTGAAGTGCCATATGTAAAGCATTGAGAAGCAAACGGAGTACCCAGAACATAATACGAAGCACCATATGTCCGATGGGGCTGAAATCTAACTTCTTCAAAACGTCAACAAGTCGAATACGATATCTTCTTCTATCTGGGTAGAATAATGACTGCAAATGATAATGCAAATATTTGGCTCAATTTGGACAATTACGGCATTTGGACGATTACGGCATTTGAACGATTAAGGCATTTGAACGATTACGGCATTTGGATGACTACAATTATATGGATATCCAACACACAAAGTTTAAAATAATTGAGGCATGTGTTGCACGGAATCGAATCCTTATTAGTATTAGACACCATCATGCAAAAACTTTCATCAATAAGTCCCTTAGATATATTTGCAGAACATTCTTGCCTAATAACAACAACAACATAGATCTCTGGAACATTGCAGAGGAGAAGCCTATAATAACACAAATAAAAAGTATCACCAGAATGGCGCTTGAGTGGAATCTTCAAGAATGAAAAAGCAGTGACCGGCCCAGAATCGTTCGATTCTTTAAGATCTGTTGTATTTTAACCATACTTGACACTTTGAGTGTATCGAAGCATTCGTTAAAGCTTAATTTAATTTCTAAGAAGACTTGTCCTAATGGATCATATTTCCAATACTTTTCTATCTTTATCCCCACTGTGCATCTTTACTGACCTAATTAAAATTTTTTTAGCTTCGAAATAAATCTCTATGTTCCAACTTCACTTTTACATAATTATATTCCAATTCTTTATGGCGAATTTTTATGAAAAAATTATGATAAATAAGGATTTTCTAATCGGATAAAAAACATGAAAAAACAACAACAAATTTCAGCGGAAATGACGAAATTTATTTAAAATTAATTTACTTACTAGTGGCAAAAAGCTTTTAAGACACAGCTGGACCTGTGTTTCTGCTGTGATAAAAAGTTTTATTAACTTTTTTATTCTTCTTATTTTTACTTCTTCATTTTGTTGTTTTCTGTTTTCGTTGAATTTTCCTTATCCAACAGGAAACGAAATCCTATCAAATAATCTTACCAACACTCAACAAACAGACCAAAATAAACACAGGTGTTTTTTTATTTTAGTTTAGGAAGAAACGTTTAAATATTTTACTCAAGTCTAATAAAAACCATAACGAAACCTGAAAAAACCGTACATTCAATTCAACAAAGTTTCCATTTTCAAAGGAGTTATTTTTATACCTTCCACCACCACAAGTGGTGAAGTGGGTATATAAACTTTGTCATTCCAAGAGGAGCGCTAAGAAGAAATCTTCTCAGACCTAAAATTTAGCTATTTCCGTCTGCCTATCTGTCCGTCTATATATCCATCAGTCTGTCTGCCTGTCCGTCTGTCTATTGTTGGCACATCCACAATAATTGAAAGAGCTCAATAAAATTTACCTGAATATTTGTTATTGCCCTGAGAAGTTGCCAAAACTTCGATTCAGTATATTAAAAGATATAAACCGGTATCAACCTCTATATATTTTAGAAAAACAGGACATTTAAGAAATTTTGAGTGAGTCTGTGAGTATATCTGTGAGTGTGTATGTACGACAACTAATGTATTTAAATCACACGCATTTGTGGTGGTGGATATTAAAAATTCGGCATAGCATTCCTACTTGATTTATTTTTGGTTTTTCTTTTTTTTGGTGCGGCTTTCAAGTATTTTATTTTTGGGAGAAATTTTTAGTAAAACTTTAATGAACATGAATATTTGTTTATAAATACAAATATAAATGTATACGTTTATATGTATATTTGTTGTTCATTTTAGGAACTCGGAGAAAATTTCTGTAGTAATACACATTTACTGTGAAAGTTATTCATGTTAATAAGTCCAGAGAGAGTAGAAACTTTGTTTTATAGCAAATTTTAATTATTGCATATCGAAATAATTGTCACATCGAGAGTATTTGTGGAAATTGTGACCTTTGAAATCCAATGAATCTCAGCGAATTGTTTAGTGGATTGATGGTATTTGAAAAAATTTTCGAAAAAAGTTATTGTGAAGTTGCGAATGATGGTGTAGTATAAAGAATAAAGAGGCGACAAAAATAACTTTTTTAAACATTTAAATACACTTGGAGCCTGTGTCATAAACAAGAATCAACTATACTTTCATTAACTCTTTAGAATGAAAGAATATTTGAATACTGTTCCAATAAAAGCAATAAATACATACCTTATATTTGCTGTATACGATCAGTATATAATTTACTCCAATTGGAATAAATTTTGTTCAGCAAGTGAAAATGCTATAATCAGCTGACTAGAAAAATCAACTCAGATTTTGATTTGATATAATAATGTATATGCATTTTGCAGTCAGGGATTATTCCTTCTTAGCGTTACACACGGAATTACAAAGTCAATATACCCTCATCACCATTTGTGATGGTGGACCAATGGTCAAAATTGAAGCAGAAAAAACAAGATTGAGTTGGGACCGTTATTTGACCAAGCTTTCATTCGATACAATTACTTGCCTATCCGTCATCAATACACGTAACTAAATTGACAAATATAAATCGATTTTATTGAAGTTTGACAAAATCATTTCTTTGTCTGGAATACACTTTATTGATTTGACATAAAATAAAAATGAGAAGTGAACAAATCTAATAGAAATTTTTTATAATAATTTTTTGAGTTATTTGCATTCGTCTCTAGGGATTGCAAATAACTCTCGAATTACATTAAAATTTATGCAAATCCATCCAGCCGATTGTTGGTTGGTGTCTACGTCCTTTACTTGTAATGGGTTGTTCCGTTTTGAGGACTGACTTATATGTTATGCAACAATTTTACTTTGTATAAAAATTGGTATAAATTCAAACACAAGGAACTTATATTAAATAACTTCAATTAACCAGTTTAAGTTAAAGTCAAATAAACGTTCAAAGATAATTCTGTCAAATTTTGTTAATAAAAGTTTCATACTAAAATGAATTATCTCAGTTCATAGAGCAGACGTATACTTAATAAATTTTACCAATATCACTCAAACCATCCAAGAATCCTTGTCTATGTTTTCACAGTGGACCAAATCGGATTTTTTTAAATAACAGTTAGAGATATCCTAATGAAATGTAACAAGAACAGATATGTAAAAACCCCTATTTGGTCGGTGATTTTCCAAAGTTTAAAAATTCGTCAAAAATTAATTTGCGAATTAAGACAAATGAAATTATACATCGAAAGTTCTTATAAATCTCTATAAAGATCTTTCATGAGTAGGTTTTTTTTCTTAACATAAATGAGATATTCAAATCGCAATAATTGTTTATCCCATTTTAATCCCTCCCTTTTTAATCCTTTTAAGTTATCGATCTTAATACAGGTCCTTATTTTTTTAAAACCTGCGCAACATTTCCTATTAAAATATTTTTGCATAAACAAAAATTAAAAATTTATATAAATCTTAAATTGGAACATTGAAAAAATTGAACTTTTAGATTTTTTTTCAAAAAGGTGGTAACATTTATTCACTGATAAAGCAATTTTTTTATCTTCTGAAATTTATAATTTTTTCACGGATCACTTTTTTTTAAAGAATTCTTAATGGGAATGCGTGCAAACTGAATCTGTAAATTTGGTGAATTAAAAACAAAAACTTTATAAAAGGAAAAAGATTCCCAATATTCCACACGGAAATACCCGAAATGTCATTCGATGTAAAACATGTAAATCGCATAGTTATTATAGGGGCATATTACTATATATTAAGGATAACGACAAGATGATTGCAGCGATTTGAGAAATTAACAAAAAAGATTGTAAAGTTCATTCAAATTTTATTTACACGCATTTCCGTTACGATAAAAAATCATAAAGTTCAGAACAAAAAATTGACTTATCAGTGAATATATACTGCAGTAATAACTACACCCAACACCACCATAAGTGGTCCGGCTGGCTGTCAATGTAAAGATTGTTCGCAAAGAACGGGTAGCAGTTTTGAAGATATCTTCATGAAATTTGACACATGCTATTATTTTGGCCCAAGGACGATGCTAATTGAAATTAGTTATAATCGGTCCTTTATTTCATATAGGCTGCCGGAGTGGGGTTTTAGTCCATAAATTTCCTAATATAAAACGATTTTAACCAAATTTCAAGCGCATAAATCGTACATTAAGATAAATAATCCAAAACCGCTGTGCAAAATTAAACGAGGGTCGATCAATACTTTTTTCTTATACTATTATACTAATATGTTGGACACATAAGCATAAATTAGGGATGCAAATTATACGAGGGCAGGACAATAATAAATATTCAGGCCAAATTTTATTGAGCTCAGCCAATTATTTTGAATCTAAGGGTCCTTACAACAATCAGGCGGATAGAATGACAAACAGATAGACATACGGGCGGATCTGAAATTTCTTTGATTTTTATTTGATGTAAGAATAAATGAATAAAGACCCCATAAAGTCTTAGACGATTTTCTCTTGACATTACAAATGGAATTGCAAAGTTAGTAAACTTGTGGTATTAAAACAGACATTCTACCCGTTTCAACTTCAGAGTTGTTATTCCTAATTCTTCTTTAATTGCTTGCGCTGCTGGAGCACTTCGAAAAGAGCATAAAACACACAACTAATTTTATATTTAAAATTAGGGAACATTTCATTTTAGTTCCCAACTCTGTTAAAAACAATATTGCAAGAGAAACATATATTTAAATGTGACACAACAATAAACCAAGAGGCGTCTAACTTTTTATATTTGATTTCCAATTAAGAACTTTTTCCCGTTAAAAAAATAACAACAGTAACAAAAACAATTCATAAATAATAAAAGACAAACAAAACTTTAACAATTTATTAAAATAAAAAAATCGTTTTGTTATAAAAAAATTAAATAAAAAATAGTGAGAAATCAAACTAAAAAAACTCATATTTATTTTAAAAATATAAATAAAACAATAAAAACTTTTATTTTTATTAAATATGAAAATATTTTTTTTTTCGATAAAAAAAAATTTACCTTTTGACCGTGTGTATATTTTTGGCCATTTGTAAAACAAGATGCAGCACGTGGCAAATGTAATTCATCTAATGTTTCGGTGATTTCAGATGTTGAGGCAAATGCAGCTTTTGTTGCCGTTTCCTCCAACCAATTGTTACCTTCATTATTATGATTATTATTTTCATCATTAGTTTTCAATTTCGTTGTTGTAGTCAAAATATACGAAGAATCATCATTATCTTCAGCATCAGCAGCAACATTATTTTGTTTTCTATTGTCTAACTTATTTCTATTGGCTTCTTCTATTTGGCTCCCACTCTGGGTATTATGAAAACCCTTTAGATTTTCTAAATGTTGTTGTTGTTGCTGTTCTGTTTGCAACATCTGTTGTGTTAACAAACGTGCATCATATTTAGCTTGTATTTGTTCTGTATCCAAATCATAGAAACTTTGTTCATGATCATCAAAATACTCATATGGCACTGGATTGCAGTGGAGTGGTGGTGAAAGGTGAAAGGAAATGAATAGAAATAGAAAACATTGTTGTTGGTTATTTGTATTTTTAAAATGACATTAAATTTAAATTAGTATTCTTTTCTTTCCCCACCCCAGGGGGCACCGGAGCAATTTTTATATATTTCATTTTTTTGTAAACCCTACACCACTCTAGGTGGTGTTAGTGCTGATGTTTGTAACATACAGAAAAAATGGAGTTACACCCACCTTTAACTATACCGTTCGACTAAGAATCATTTTTAAAGTCAATTTAACGATGTCCGTCTGTAGGTTGTATATCTCTTCGTCCATGTAAACGTTATGAACACTCTATAGTTCGCAAAATGAAATTTGCTACATATTGTTATGTTTGTACAGGGACGAAACCTATTGAAATTGGTCATGTTCTGTTAAATACAAATGTTTTCTCGAATTAGGTTTTGAGCTCATAAAAGTCCTAAATATAAAACTGTTTTAACAAAATTTGGCAGGAATAAGTCTTATGATATTCTAAAACTATGTGCCAAATTATGGGTCGGTCCTTTACTTTCCATAGATCCCATACAAGTCTCATCCAATTATCACTTTGAAGGGCATGAAAATCGATGAGTAAAGTTATATGAGGTTATAATTTCTTCTCGTTCGCATATAACTTCCAGTTTTATACTTCTAAATTTCACATAAATGTTAGAGTCACAATATTGTCCTATTCATAAAATAAAATTATACGAGGGTTGTTTCTTAATTTTTCGTAACTACAATTTTTTACCAAAATTGTGGTGTAGGGTATTACATAGTCGGATTCAGCCGACTTTAACATGTTTGGTTTACCTTTTTTTGTGACAGTATAATTTTATTTGAATTATTCACTCACTCACCTGCTTGCACCAATGATGACAATTGTGTTGTTCCAAACATACAGGACACACAACAAATCCATATACAAATTATTCTTTGAAAATTCCACATTTTTTCCTATTTTTGCTGAGTTCACAGTTTAGAGTTGAATTTTTAGAACTTTTTTTCTCTCGTTTAAATTTATTTTTATTTTACTTTTAGTTTATATTGTTTGGATATATATTATATACAGATATTTTATATATGTATATATTAAATGATATGATTTTATTTTACTTTTTTATTATTTTTTTTAGTTTTTTGTTAAAAACATTATTTTGTCGATAAACTTTTTCTTTAAAAATCTAGAAAAAAATAAATAAAAGAAATATCAAAGTTTTAATTTATTAAGGAAATTGAAATTTGTAAGTTAACTTTATATTTAAGTAATGAAAACACTTAAGTAAATTGATTTAATTTATTTATTTAAATAATTTATTAAAATATTAAAACAATTAGAAAGTATGAATTCTTTTGAGTTTTCATGAATTTACTACAACAACACACAAGGAAGAATAAACAGTGTTGTTCAAAACATAAACACTATATACACATTTTTTATTAGATCCCTTAAATAATTAACACGTTTTTTATATGCTACTAGCTTTTATCCGGTGCGCTTTGCTGCATTAAAATTCCCCTCAGATGTGTATTAAAAATATTTAATGTAACGAAGATTTTGCCAAATTGGAAAACAATTATGGTGAATCGTTTTTAATAATTTTTTCAGTAAAACCGTTTTACAGAAAAATCATTGGGACTAAATTTATGAATTCTAGCTGAACAGTACCCGTCCTCATGGTCCTATCTGTCCTATATTTTTTAACCACAGCAATTCTTTGAGTGATAGGAACCAAATTTTATTTCTAAGTAGTTCCAGAAATAATAGGTAATATTTACATTACACGTATACTTTGCCCCTAATACTAATCGTTGTACATATTTTCCAGTATAATTGTTCCTTGAGAAAGTAATTGGGACTAAATCTTAATACCCTCACTTTAACAGTTCTTTAGAAATTCGATAATTTAAATCTGCTTTGTATGGACCAAATTTAAAAATTGTAGATGAAACAGTTATTTAGATATTCTGTAATCAATATTTTGCTTTGTTGGAGGCTACCTCTCCTTCTCCTTCTGACTCTATTCATACTATATTTAGCTTTGTAATAGTTTCTTGAAAAAAGATTGACATGTTTGAATAAAAATCTTTTCAGGGTAATAAAAATTAAATTTTGCAATAACTTTTTCTAATTATCCGATTTTTATTATTTTTAGAAAGGAGACATCACAGGAAAAGGTGGATAATAGTTAATTCATTCTACATTTCGATCTTATCAAAAAAATATACTCTATGGAGCGTTAGACATTTTCTTCTTGAAATTTAGTTCTTGTTTTTTCAATATTAAATTATAATTTTTTGAATTTTACTTACAGAAATATCTGAAAACTATAAACTTTAAGAGATTCTGGTTATAAGGAGTAGCATCGAAAAATTCTAAACATACATATATGTTATTAAAAACAAAACTACAGTTTTAATTATTATAATTTACAAAAATGTATGTGTATATATTATAGTTTTAATAAGTCGTATTAAAATTTTGAACCTTTTCCGGAATCTTTTCCATTAACTGTCACTTTGCTCAAAAAGGTAAAACATTTTCTTTTAAAATCTACCACACTTTTGGACACCTTTTAATGCTCTTATTTTTTTTAAATAACAGCCTAATATCTTTCCTTAAGTCCGTGCAGTTCAGGGAATTTGTTTTTGGTACAAATACCACATTATTGTTCTTGCGTCAATCAAAGACTTTTACAATAGTGACAGGATGCCAAGTAAGGCCAAAAATAAGTGGACACACTATGAAGTCTTATAAATGGATGTATCCTTATTGTAAACATACCTTGATGTAAAATTCTCAATTTAAAGTGGCCGTTTTAAGAAATTATAAGTTTCTTTGCTGCAACTACATATTGTTTGCCATTTTTGGGAAATTTAGACTGCTCTTAGGTATGGAATTTTTTTCAATCTTCCCCCGAGCATGAGCAACATTAAATCTTTGATCAGGAAGTTGCAAAAAATCTGCCAGAACTTGCGTTTCATTATCCACCTTTTTAATCAGATGTTTGACATTGAACAAATTACTTGACATTTTTACTGCGGTTGAATGTTTTAATGAAAAACGTGTGTTAAGATTTTTTTATTTCACTCCTTATTTACTTGATGGAGAGGGTTATTAACTTTGTTGTATGTTACATTAAGAAGGAATCATTTAATACGAAATAATATATAAATAAAATCTGAATAGATTTTCTTATGTCAACATGTCTGTTCCTGACAACCTCACATCTACAATAATAGGCAGACCTCAGTGAAATGTGACCTGATTTTTGTTACGATATTTTGAGAAGTTTCTTATTTTAAACCAGCAAAAACCAAACATATAGACCGATATCTGAGGTGACGTCTAAATTCAAGCTAAAAACTTTTTTAAAATGTTCATTCCAAAAATTACCAAAATCGGTTCAGTAGAAAAAGTTATAACCAAAGAATACAACTAATTTTATGACTGAACACTTAATGTTCTCGTGCTATATTTTAGAAAAACTAATACATTGTATGTGTTTGTGAGTATGTATGTATGTACGTACACTGTTCATGTACGAAACATTATATATTTACTTCACACTTCTTACTTGTTTCGGTCCTCTCCAACTGTGCGTATTATAATTTAAAAACAACTGAAAAATATTTTATAATAATTTTAAATAGATTTGTGTTCGATATAACTAAAAATAATTTTTTGGTTTATTTTAATTGACATTTTATCTATTGTCTAATGCAGAAATAATAAATATTGATTAAAATTAATTAATTAAAAATTTTATTCAAAAAAAGTTTATTTATAAATATTAAATTTCATTTACAGGAAAACTCACACAAAACGTTGAAATTTACTAAATGTGTAAAATTAAAATTTACTAATTTATCAACTGTGTGAGTATGCACATTTTTTGCAATAAAAAAATTAATTATAATTTTTATGCATAAAATAAATAAAATAAATAAATAAATAAATAAATAAATAAATAAATAAAATGGATCTCAATGAAATGAGTTTAGAAAATATGTCAATTACATGCAATCGATTAAAATTTTATTCAATATAAATGTTTTTCTATTTTATTTATAATTAAGTACAAATAAATCAAGTACTCAAACGCACACAGACACACTTACTTCTATTTGTGTGTGTGGGGTGTTTGTATTTCACATAAAAAGCCCTTTCATTATTTATGGTTATAAATATTCCTTTTGATTTATATTATAATATTTATTCTAAAGAAGAATTTTAAATTTTATTAAACAGGGGGAGTTAGTGAAGTAGAACTAATGTTTTGGGGTGCTTTGTATACTAAACATTTAATATATGTTATATATAATTGAGGAACTAAATAATTTGTATACGTTGGGCTCAAAAAGAATCAAATATGCATCTTAAAAACTGGGTTTTTTAGTTTTCACAAGTGTAAAAGAGGGTTTAACTTTGTCATTCCAGGTTAACACCAAAAAAAATCATCTGAAAAAGTTGTCAATATTCTTGCCTCAAATCAATCTCTGCGTCCGTTCGTTCCTTTTTCGATCTGTTGTTGACAAGGTCATTTTATTATTAAAGTTCATTGATCGTTATCTGAGACAACCTGATAATTTCTTATTTATTTATTGTTTTTATTTAAAATCAAAAACATCTAAACATAATGATCATCAAACATAATTTCTCATAAAATTGGGTCAGTAGAGAAATATATAAAACACACTCCCGAAACATATTGCTCCCACAATATTTTTTTAATTAAAAAAATTATTACAGCAATGAAATTGTTATAAAATAAATTAAATTCAACAATAAACATGTTGGTGATAACAAAAATGTTTGCAGCGAATATATAATTGTTTGCGACGAACATATTGCGAAATGAAGCTTCTCTGCGTGTAATTTCTCAACTTAAGTCTGTTCGATATAAGTTCATGTACAGATGTTTACTATATAAAGCTGTGACATAATGTGAGTATCGTCTAAATCATTTTTTGTTGTGTAGAGGGAATTGAAGTTTCAACATGTGCCGAATTAGCATTCTTATTCATTTATTCATTTCTACTGACAAGTATTTTAAAATCTGAGTCCATTTAGCGATGCTCACATTCCAAATAAATTTTGTGACAAATTTTACACTTCGTAAAACATTTTACTTCAATTTTGAATAAAAGGAAATGACTTTAATTAAATCTATAAATGGGTTAATACTTTGATTTTCAACTTGGAATTAATAAATAAGAATTTTTCCTTAACATATATTTTTGTTAAATTTAAACCATAAGATGATAATGTGGACCTTTTACTTTTGAATGAAAAATATATATGGTTTTAAAGACTTCTTCATCAGTTTAAATATGAGACCTTTAATAAGTTCAAAAATACTTTTAATTTAATTAGTTCTACTTTATCATTGTTTTGGCTTGTCAATAATTTTATATCGCTATATTTCAGGAACCTCTAAATTGAAAATTTGTTTTAGAATTACCAATGATAAGGACAATAAGAATAAGAGATCGAAGAATTCTTGAAACCACTTGAATCTTTCTCAGAACTTGCTCCATTAACGTTTGCATAGTGCTTTTTATAATTTTATTCGAACAGTAAATCCATCTTCGTTTAAAATATACCACACTATTGATCACATTTTTTGTGATCTTCAATTCTTTTTTAACAATTGCCCAATATCTCTACACAGGCCTAAGTTTTGGACGGTTTGAAAGATTTGCCTCTTTTGATACAAATACCTCAACATAGATCTTATACCACTCAAAAGCTTGTTCTCCATATAGAAGGGATGCCAAATCTGGCCAGTTCTTACTTTTCGTCCTATATGCAACAAGAACATTTTTTAGAAAACTTTACTTCAAGTTAATTTCTCCGTTTTTGGCTTTTTAACTGTTAGCAACTTTTTGAGTATGTTTGTAAACTTGTATTATATTTAACTTTTCATTGCAAATAATCCGAGTACTGAGCTAACTGGGGTAGTTTCTAACGGCATATTTTGGTAGCTCTTTTGAAAATGCTTTCTATTTTTTGGCCTTTTAGATATTCTGTGGACCATTCAACCAGGTACTCTATCAATGGAAAAGTTCTCCCGGTACTGTTTAATAACAAATAATGGCCTTAAGCAATTTAGTTTTTCTTTTTTGGGTTTATTGTTATATCAAAAGATACATATGTGCCATTTTTTCGAAAATTTTATTCAAAATAAAGACATATGTGATACACTTGTATTGGGGTGTATCAATTGAAGTTAATTCCCGTCTTGATAAACAATATTAAAAAGAACTTTTTTCGGAATTGCTAGATTGTTTCGTATATCGATGTTTTTTTAAGGGTCGAATCAGTGAATTCTGAAAATTTTTCTAGGTGGGATAATGTTTTCAACAGACAGATGGTTGTAACTAAATCAACTGAGAAATTAATTTTATATAAAAATATATATACTTTACGGGGTATTAGATAATTGCTTCTTGGCGTTACTTACAGATTGACAAAGTTAATATACCCTATCACCACTAGTAATATTACTGACTCGAGCTTTTTTCAAAGTTGAAAGAGACCTATAAGAAATTCTAAAATTTAAAAAGAAACAATAACTTGGCACCCAATTATAAATATTTAATATACAAAAAAATTTCCCCCTATAATTTCGCAATTTTTATTTTCGATCGTTTATGGGATAAAGGTCCCCAGAATAATAATGCTCCGCTATCATTACGTAAATTTCATATTAATTCGATAAAAACTATTCAAAAAAGTTATTCTGGGCCAGTAAAGAGTGATGGAGAGAATCAAGGATATTCACTTTGATCAAATCCATTTTCATTTCACTCCATAATAACATTTACTTTATTATTTCATGCTGTTTTTACACATATGTAGCGTAAATTTAACAAAAAACAATACGCTTTTCTCTTAAATCCTCGTTTTGGTTTAAATTTATTTTGTTACTTCACACACACATAAACAAAAAGAAAGCACATACTGTAAATGTCAGAAACCGCATAAAATAGAAAACATTGTTAAAGTTTAAAATTCATACAATATTTTTCAATGGTTTTATAAAAGTTTAATGTTTTTTTTCACTAAAACTATTAGTTTTTCATTTATTTCCTTTATACGTCGTTTTAACACAACTCTCTCTATTCATGTCACTAACACATCAACAAATATTAACACTTGCACACAAAAATACTTACACGCATGCACACATACACTAACACGGTGATAATAATCGTTAGTATGAACATATGTACAAACATACATTTACCCATTTACTCATACGATTTCTTCAACAGATTCTAAAGGTAAAACTAAAATGTGAAATGAATTTTATTTATAGAATTTCTATCTTTAAATTCTTCTTTAAAAAAGTTGTTTTTTTTTTCTGAAACTGACATGTTTCTAGGATTTTTAATTTTGTTGTTATTGTTGTTGCTCTTGTTGATAGTATTGCAAGTTATATTACAGTTTTTTCCGTTTCCGCTAGAAACAAAACAAAATAAAATAAAATAAAACTCTAAAATTTGAAGTGACATCTGAAGGATGTTAATACTTTTTATACCCTACGCCACCATAGGTGGTGGGTTTTGTAACCACCAAATTTAAGTATACCAGAATCATAAAGAAATCTTAATAAAATTTGGCACAAATAATACAAATGTCTCCCCGGAATGGGGATTTCAGTCCATAAATGTAAAACGATTTTAAATTTTGCAAAAAAGTTATATTTTAAAAAGATGTGCCAAATTATACGTGTATCGGTCGATTATTTTTCATAGATCCCATACAACCACCCCTCTAAATATCACTTTGAAACTCATTAATCGCACATATACGTAGGTATTGTAAAACGAGAGTCGGTCAAATATTTTTTCTAATTTCCAAAAAAATCCCTTTAACGCATTAATTTAACATAAATGTTTGTATCATAATAATAAATTGCACACATAAGCATATATAAGGAAAGTATATTATACGAGGGCCGTTCATAATTTTTATTCGTAGCAGATTTTTGCAACCAACACTGTGGTGTGAGGTATTACCTAGTCGGACTCGACTGATTATAAAATTTTTACTTGTTTTCATCTTTAGTTTGCTTCTTTTATTCTCTCTTTCATCGCCAAGTTTTGTTTCCAGAGAAGATATTTTCAAATGTTCGACATTAATTACAGAAATGTGTACAAGTTGTTTTTGTTTTATTGTGCAAAATGTTAAATATTGTTAAAATACAAAACGAATCATTGAGAAATAATTGCAATTATTTTATTTATTTCGGTCTTTTATAGTTTAAGTGGAATCAAGTATCCTTTTTGGGTTTCATTCTAAACCAATTATTTCGAATAAAAATGGGAAACAATTATAAATTCATTCAATTTAAAAATTCGTTAAAATTGTTTCAATAAAAAGTGAGATCGAAGAAAAACATAAACATCAGTGCTTCTTGGGTGCAAATTGCTTCATAATCGATTTGTTTTGAAATAAAACTGTAAAATTTGATCGATATTATGCAATTTCATGATATTTAATAATTATGATAGCAAAAGAGTGTGGCATTATAACTTGGCTGTTTAAAAACCATCGCAAATTGTTTAACTCGGCAATTCAATTTTTTAAAATCGTTCAATTTTCAACTCAAAAATTTTAACAATATACAAATTAAAGGGATTTAAATTTTCAACTTTAAAAATTTCACAAGATCTTGATTCAATCTTTTTTAATTTATATCCGAAAGTATTGTCATTTTAGTGTTTTTTTATAAAAAAGTAACTTCTTCTTTTTATCTAAAATACAAATATTTTTGAAAACGTATATAAGTTTTATATTCTTATATAAATATTTAAGAATATTAATTATATAAACTGCTCTAGTTTAAAATTTGTATCGAAAAATCCAATAGAGGTAAGTCCAGGCCCTCTCAAATTCTAAAAATTTTAAATTCAACCTCTATCATATCTTTTGGAGCTTATATATATATATATATATATATATATATATATATATATATATATATATATATATATATATATATATATATATATATATATATATATATATATATATATATATATATATATATATATATATATATATATATATATATATATCCGCATAGCCTGTCTCCAATAAATATATCTCATTTTAAAAATATCGGACCGGTTTTAACTCTGCAGTGATTAGGTTTAAGGCCTAAAAATTTTTAAGTTGAAAATATGCACCAAACCCATGTTTCGCTTTATTGACTATATGAAGCCCTTTTCGACTAACGCAAGGGTTTGTATAATGAAAATTGTAGAGGGTATTTAAAACGAAAAGTTGGGTATTATTATTTCTTATGTTTTTAATCCTTTTAATTTGAGTTTCTGTAAAATTTGAGTCAACAAAAATCCTAAATGTTACAATATTAAAATAAAATTTGACACTTTCTATTATTCGCTTAGCACTTAAGGCTGTGACGAAATTACTAAGCACCGGAGTTTAGAATTTGACTGTATATCTAAGAATAGGTTATTCCGATAATCCTAAATTTATCTGTCCCGGTTTTTTTCTTTTTATTGAAATATGAAATTTTATCATCGTTTATATACTTTTGTAACTCTGTGTTGTTCCCATATAAAACTCACAATGTGAAGTACCAAAAATTGGACAAATTATATATTCATACTTAAACATCTCATTTACATCCCTTTTTATAATAACAACAATTATTTAACATGAACAAATAAAGTGAAAATATTTTTGTTTCGTTTATTTGTTTGTATTTACAAATAAGTGAAATGAAATTTATCACCCGAATGCAACTGGTCACATGATAATTTATCATTTGCAAATTTCGTTATATTAAATAAATTTAAATCCATCAACAACACGATTATCATTTCTTAAAAACGGAAATGCCACAACAGTTAAACACACACATATTATAAATTTCAGACATAAATGCAAACATGTATACAGAATTAACGTTAACACATAAATATTTTAACATGGACATATTAAGGTGGTACAGAATTCAGTACTGATTGCTTCGTGGTACTTAAAATTAACTCGTTAATTTATTTTAAAAAGTCGTTTATGTGGATGACGCAAGAACAAAAGTTTCGGTTTCTCCAAAATATATTAAGTATTTTTTTTTTCAATATTGAACCACTCTAATACATATACAAAAATACATGATTTGTATTGTATACGATTCAAACCTGCATGAAATTATGTTCGTTGGAAATGGCATTTAATCGAACATAAACATTTGAGCAGACATTTCTCATCGTTAGAAGGATTTCGTGTTAAAAAGCTTGTTGAACTTTAACATACAACTACCGGCACATGAATTTCAATTTCATATAAATACAGTGTTGTCAATTGTTTAAGAAACGAATTGGTGAAATTCGCAACAAATAGTGGACAAGAAATCATTAAAAAGGTTTTGACAAAATTGAATTTATCGATGGTTAAGTCAGACGAAAACTTACACAAAATAACTAGATTGCCAACACTTGATACCAAAACATCATTGGCATCACTTAATCTTAATGGATTATTGGATGGTCGCGGTACATTGAAATTAATTGTATACTTCTAAAACGAAGTTGTCAATCTTCGGATGATTAAGATATGTAGATAATTATTTTATCATGGGAAACAGTTAATGATAAGTTTATCATATATAACAGATAGAACATATACGTATAGTATTTTTAAAAGGAACCACTAAAATTTATTATAAAAGTTCTCTATTATCTGCAACTAATGGATCAGACAATGTAGTCACCTCTAACAGTTTACCAAACAAGAGGTTGAAACTTGGTAAATTCAATATGTTGAACCAAGCGGATGCTTTCTGTTTTAAGGAGCATTTCACTGCCAAAGGGATTGAATATTAAATTGCACTTCGATATTCCGGATTTGGACTGATAAAAATGTATGTAATGTAAATGAGAGTTTTATGAACTGAGAACCCCAATATGTCCTTAAAACTGTGACCTATGGGATGTTCACATCCTTAAATGGACTTAGATAATGATTATGAGTCGAACCGTATACTAAACAAAATTTTTTTGCATTTTTAGTTAATGCTAATGCAGGTCGGATGATGAAACATAAGTTTTGGTAGATTTTTGGTTAAAGATTTCACATTGCTGATGCATAACGTACAGAAGGTTTTTTTTAAATTCAGTATCTTTGAAACTATTAACTATTGAACATCTTTGTAGTGGATATCTAAAATTGATCGTTTATATCGATACCGAAATTTTTTAAAAATTTTGTGATTTAATTGAAAAAATACTTCACATAAATTTTGAAAAAATCAGTTTTATAAAATTGTAAAACGATGTGCTAAATTATATGAGAATCGGTCTATTATTTCTTATAGGTCTCATACAATATGACCTTAATCATACACAAAGGTCGGTATTGTGATAAGGAAATGTCAAATTAAAATAAACATTAGCAAAAATCGATATGCGAAAATTTACGGGGGTGTGTCAATAATTCTCTAGCTCCCGTATAATTTCCTTACAAAAAACCTTTTTTAATAGAAAATACGAGAGTCGCTTTTTAATTTTTGGTAGCTACCATTGATGACTAACAATATAGTTTAACTTATTTATAAAAAATTAAATAATATTAATTTTCGGTACATTCTTGTAAAAAATTAATATTTGGCATTAAAAAAATTCTATAAGAATTAAATAAAGTAAATTGCTCACCTTATTGTCTTATGTCGACTTATGACTTAACATGTAACAACTTAACCGATGTTGCTGGTTTTAAATGGAAGGAATATAATAAATATCAATTTAAAATTTCATTATAATTTAATTATTATTTTGGACTTCAAAATGTTTCCAAAAGACAGTCTAAGAGACGGGAATATTATAATCGACTCAGTTTTTTCTATAAGTCAAAGTCCAAAGTCAGATTTCGTGAACAGTATATGACATCATCTGAATATATTAAATAAGGATTGCAATTTTAGTTAAAGGAAACTTTTCATATAAATGGAACAAATGATTGGAACTCTTTAATATAAGTAAATAACCATTCTTTTGTTACAGATATTAGACTGACTATGTCCGTCATCTACGTTTTCATTATTACTGTGGTAAATTTCACTATAATTGGACATTATTTATGTGTTTTTTTTTTCTATAAAATTTTTCAAAATCCTTTGCTAATGCTGATAGTTTGCTCAAATCATCCATTAACACTTTTTATAATTTAATTTATTCAAATAAGAAGGCCATTATAATTCGCCTTACAAATTTTCAAAGTAACAATATCGCAGTACATGATACTTTTAGTTTCTTCTTCAATGAAAATTTAAAGATTTTCCAATAACTACAAAAACAAAAACTTTAGAAACTTTTTATAAAACATCAAAAAATTAATTAAAGGAAATAATTAAAATAATCAAAATATTTTAATCTTCCATATAATTGAACTGGAGGTGCTTACGTTATGGAAGCATAAACTAAAATAGTTCATTTCATTTACTCTATGTGTGCACAATGTTTTTGCAATTTCCGCTTGTTTTCATTTCGAAACTGTTACTATTTTTAATCTCTATTTTTATTTTAATCTACGAAATAGTTTTTTCTTCAATAAAATATATTTCTATTGTCTTTTTACATAAATATCGTACATTTTATTGTTATTTGAATATTCTCGCGTACTATTAGTCTGGTGCAATGCTTTTTGGATCGATTGTAGTTTTTATACCCACCACAACCAGGTGGGATGATGAGGGTTTATTATTTGTCAAGAAGGATTAAAATTAAAATCTATCTGTACGTCTACTGTTGACTATTTTCAGAGAGATTATCCACAGCGTATAGCTGTACAAAAAATAATCAAAATCGGATCAATAGAAATAAGTTGTAGGTGATTGTAACACCTAAGTCTTATAATATTCTAAAATTCTAAACGGCTTGCGCTATTATTTCCCAAAGCTCCCATACAAAACCTCTTTCCAAATATTTCTTTTAAGGGCAAAAATCTCACATATACGCTGGTATTGTAATAAAAATTGGTCAATTAAAAATAAATATAAGCAAATATCGATGTGCAAAATTGTACGAGGTTCGTAGCTTTCATATAACCAAATAAAGGATTAACAACCTAATATGGCACGATAATTTATAAACTAGTTTCATATATTAAGGACAGTTAAAAAAATCAAATTAAAAACCGTTTTCTGGCTGGAAATGGACTTTATATGGCAGCTGTAGCAAAATATGGACTAATATTGGTCAGATTGGTAACATATATTTAATACTAGTTTTATAAGCTCAAACTCGTTTTCCGGAAACGACCGTTATATGAAAGAAATAGAAAAATGTGGACCGATATTAATAAATTTAATTATATGTATTGTAGATGGTTAAGAAATTAATTATGCCAGATTTCAATAGAATCGATTCATAAACATAAATATAACGAATTTTAGAAAATTATCTAAAATATTGTGACTCTATAGCATACAGATTTTGTAACAAAACTCATCATATTTTAGCCAATAACTTTTTTCTATTGATCCGATTTTGATTTTTTTCTGTTTAAATTCAGTAACGTTTTTTTTTTTTTTTTTTTTTAATTGAGAAAAGTTTTTTTTTCGAAATTTTGAGATTGTCTCGGATATCGGTCTATAGGACAAAAGCAAACTATTTGACCAAATTATATTGAATTTGGATAATTATTGTAAGCGTGAGAATATTTTTAACGGACTTACATTGCTAAATTATTATCTCTTTCATCATTGCAAAGAGTATAAAAATAAAATGAAATATAAGTGTAGTTTTATGTAAACAACACACAGTGTTTCAAATGGAAAATTTACTGGAAATAAATCTTATATATAAAAAATGATTTCAGCTAGTTCTTCACAATGACTAGGTAAAGATAAACATATTATATATCAATGTGTAGGAATTAACGTCTACAAATATGTATAGCATTATTGACAATAATAAAACTCATTGCACACTTTTGGCGGAAAAGTGCCATGAAAGTTTCAAAGTGTTTCTTTCTTTTAGATTTTGATCATCAAATAAAATTTTAATTAATAAATCTATCTTGCATATACATCGATTTTTTGAAATTTAACTGAAAACTTTTAACTAAATCCCACCTTCGTGATTTGAGTAATTTAGTCAGAAATTAGAGAGTTGTAAAGGAAACTCTGGTTCTCATAAAAATTAAAGTTAAAGTTTTTTGCATTACTAAGAGAATCCATAATCCAGATGTAACCAATCTGAATCGTTTTGAACATTTTTATGATCGCAGATGATCAAATTTGGAATCCTGTGGACCCATCCCCGTTGGTCCCCAAAACTTAAACTCACCTAAATTTATTTACAAATTTATTTCCATTTCATTTTTCATTTGAAACACTGTACAGCATTTTAGATGAAATCATATTTGCCCACTAAATATTTACTTGTTTCATTTTTTTCTAATTCCATAAAAGTTATGTGCACCAATTGTTTTGCCCATACCTTTAAATACAAATTGAAATGAAAATCGTTTTGTGCAAAAAGCATTGCAAAAGTTTTAATTATTATAACTTTTTTGTTTTTGCTTAACTCTGTTTCTAAATCTTTTTATTTTTATTATTATTTTTTTTAGTTTTCCTTTTTGTTAACAACATTTTCTTCTTCACTTTTTTAATTTAGTGCTAAAACTAGAAAAAAATATTGAAAATTTTTACGCTACAAAATTTTAAAAAAGTATTTTTATTTTTTTAGAAGTTTATGACATGATCACATTAAATATCTCTTTCATCCTTAATAGTTCAGATATTCTCGATTCAACAATATTTGTCTCTTTTAACAAATTTAATACTGAACAAGTGATAACAATAAAAACTCAACCTTGATTATTTAAATTTATCAGGGTTTAATTCAGAAACTATAAGTTGTTGTTTTTATTTGCAAATTAAATTCCCACAAATGAATTTTTGTTTAAAGAAAATCTCTTTTTTAATCCCTTAAAAAAAGAGTTTAATAAAAAAGCTTGAAAATGTATTATAAAACAAAACGTATTATATGGTCAAGTTTAACCGACCATAACTTTCACATTTGTGTTTATTCCCTATACAACCATTGGTGGTGAAGTATTAAGCATTTGTGCAGACGATTGTAACGGGCAGAAAAAATAGTCCTAATACCACCTTTTCGCAAAGTACAGGCAGTTTTGAAGATATCTTAATGAAATTTGCACGTACTTTAAGTTTGGCAAGAACGATATCTATTATATATATTTTGTCCATTTGGTCCATTGTTTCACATAGACATCATACCTCAATATAAAACAATTATAAAAAATCTTGCGAATATAAGTCTTGTAGCATTAAGAAACAATGTGCTAAATTTTTCATGGATCGGTCAATTATTTCTTATAGGTTCCATACAATCACCCTTCCAAATATCACTTTTAAAATCATAAATCGCACATATACGATTGGGTATTGTAAAATATTTGGTCAAATTAAGATAAAAGTAACCAAAATCTCTATACGAGGATCGATAAATAATTATTCTAATTCCCATATAACCCTCCAGAAAAAATCACGTTAAAATGCATAAATTTCATATAAATGTTAGTATCATAATATTGCAGATATGGCATATATGAGAAAAGTAAATTGTACGAGGGCTGTTCGTCGCAGCCATTTACAACCAAAAATGTGATGTAAATTATAACATAGTCGGGCTTGACCGACTATAACATTTCTACTTGTTTTTGCAATGGTTTTAAAAAAAATCACATTTTTTTTTTGTCCTGATGCTTTTTGTTTCTAGTTTTTAATATCCGAGTAATGGGTGGAATAAAATGGTCAAATTGAAAAGTGTTGCAAAAGTTATAATTAAAACAAATATTGTAATTAAATTTCTGTTGTAGTTTAATTGAATACTTTGTAAAAAAATATATATATTTTTCTTTTTAAAAAATCTATTAAAAAAATTAACTTTTTCTATTTTTTAATGGAAAATTAAAAAAAAAAAGTGTTGAGAACTTTTCATAATTTTGTAATAATTGGAGAAAAAATTTCATTAAAAATATTTTTATAACCTCAATTATTCCTTTCTACAAAAATAAATTAAATTATAAATTCTAGGAATTACAGATGACTGTAGAGGGCGTTAAATTTAATAACAACATCAAAAGTGGCTCCTAAAATAAAGCTTTTTTATGATATATAAAAATAAAAAAAAAATGTTTTTATGGTGGAGCACCTTTATCCACCTCCACTTTATTAACTTTAACATTCCGTGTGTAATACCAAGAAGGAATGTTCTAACTCCCTGTAATATATATAGATTCTCGCATCAAATCAAATTCTAAGTCTATTTATCTAAGAATGTATGTTTGTTGGAAACATTCTCAAACCTAGAATAATTGCCGGAATTCAATGAAACTTAGCCACATGGTTGGTTGTTGTCCTTACCAGTCTCTCATTTGAAACCAGTTATATCGGTCTATAAGACCGATAACTACGATATCTTCTAAATTTTTCAACAACAGATAACTTTATTTAAATTCAATTCATCTATAACACTTCATCGTCCTATAAGAAATCATCAAAAGCGGATTATAGAAAATAAGTTATGGGCTTAAATAGGATAATATTGATACAATCAAAAAATAATATGTGATTTAGGTCGCAATTTTAATACTAACTTTCTGAAGTTTGCCACATATATTTATTTGAATGAAATAAAAATCCTAAACAAAATAGATTTTGCTACAAGCATTATTTGACTTAGCTCGCATATAGGACCCCTTTCCAGAATATAGCTACAAACCCAAATATTAACAAATTCCATTAAAATTATTAACTTGAGTATATGTTATCAACATGATGAATATCGGCTCCTTATATTCAAAACTTCCGGAATAATATTTTCGGGCTCAAAAGGTTTTGGATAGGACTTGTGGCCATATTTTCTGTTGAGTTCTTTATAAAGCAATAAACGAGATATAAAGTTCACAAACAAAAATGGTTTTATCTCACCTTTTTGAAAAAAATAACAAAAAATTCGACTTATTTCAAAGTTTTATCTTTGAAATTTTTATTTTTTACTGATCATTTAAATATGTTTACTCCTTCGAATAAACTCGAAAACTTCTCAGCTCTAACTATATAAAATTTCATTAGAATAACTTTAGCATTTCAAATGAATTATTACTAAAAATGATTTGGACACACTGTAGATACGTATGAGCAAACATGTTTTTTATATTAAGTATACGTTTAGAGTACCAATTTATTAGAAAGAAACATTATTAAACTTAGCAATATTTTTAATTCTACAAAAATAAACTAACTTAAAAGAATCTCCTTATTAAGTTATTACATCATTGCAGAAAATAAGCGAATAATTGTAATATCTATTATTACATCAAAATAACATCAATTTTTATTTTAAATTTAAATTTCTAATGTTGTTCAAATGAATTCATCAATTAATTCCAATTGATGGTTATAATTGATTTTTTATGTCAAAAAGAATTGAATCTATTGATAGATAAATGTTTTATTTCCCATTTATTTTTTTGTTATTTTGCCCTCAGAACTTTTTAAATTGTTATTCAATCTCCTTTTTTATTTTATTTGTTGTTAACTTTTTTCTCTACGAATGAATGAACGAATGACTAAAGTAACAAATAAACAATTGAATAGAATAAAAAAAAGATCAAACTTTTGGTACTTATGATAAAAATCATTGAATCCAATATATATAAATACATGTACAGTGATGTTCGAAATTTAAGCAACAGTTACCCATCAAGAACTCATTGTTTTTTAAATATGTAATCTAAAAAAGTAAGTAGCTATATTCGGGTTTGCCGAATGCGTGTAAGTAAATATGTTATGTTTCGTACATACACACTCACATAAACACATATATAGTATATAAAAGTTCACCACTTGTGATAGGGGAAGGGTATAAAAATGTCAGCATAAAATAAATTGCATATCGTTGGAGGTTATACAAAATTTTTTGTTTGTATCATTTCGCGTTAAAATTAAATGAAGATAACTAAATTTGACTACATGAAGCCTAGACTATATCTGTGGTATCTATAAAAACACTATTACTTTGAAATTTAAATTTACTTTATATAAAGTAAATAAAATTTTTGAAAAACTTAAAACTTCAAATATTTGCTATTTATTTGTAAAAAAATTTAACAAAAAACTGGTAGCTGTACTCTTTTAATTATTGATCTTTAATTATTCAACATATTTAATTTTTTAATTTAAATAATTTAAATTTCATCGTTACATATGAACTTTTCCATGAATCTGAGAATAAAAAAGAGTCCCATTTCATTCTGAATAAATCATATCAAAAAAATTTGCTTTCTTCACTGAAACGACCGCCCCATTGTGGTTCATTCGCTTAAAAAAATTTACAAAAATAGGATATTTCTCCCAGAGCTCTGAAAACTTCCACACAGCTATATATTGGAATAGTTTAAAAAACAAGTTTGGAAGAAAACCGGCTCATGTATTAGACACCAACCATATATCCTGAAGGTAAAAACTGAAATGTTGTCCACAATTATGATTGAAAAAATCTGAAATTTTGTAATTTTTACTTTTATATGATTACAATTATAGATATTTTTATAATATCGGAAGAAGAATAATGGTACCGGTCAAACATTCTTTTTAAAAAAATGCATTTAATCTTACAAAATAAGTGTTTTTTTGCAAAATAATGTAATTTTTTTCTTTTCGTAAGCTTCTTTATCCAAATTCGTTTAATTTGGTCAAGTATATCAAAAGTTATTTAAAATTACTTTTTACTCACTAATTTTGTTATATTAGTAGTACAGGAAGTATACTTAATAAAATTATGTGTATATATATTATATATAACTTATACGCCTAGAAATTCTTTGTTTATGGTTTAAATAAAATACTTAGCACAATAACAACAAAATTATTTGCAATAAATAGTTATCGAAATCAGGTGAAATTATTTCATAATCGGTAAATACAAAATTAAAAATTTAAAAACTACACGTAAAATTTGTGTAGAAAATTTTAATTTTTTAGGAAAATTTTACATTTATTTCACATTTTAAAAAACTGCTTGCTGTTCTGATGAATATTTGCCAAATCAATTTTTTACCATGAAACAAATCACTGTGCGACCGCAGAATATACTTAGTATATAGTTACCTTAAGTATGTAAATAACATGGAGGAATTGTTTATCGTAATTAAGTAACTCGTAGATCTAATAAGATTTTATAAAATGGTAAAAAAATTATTTGGTTCAGAACAAAAACTTGATCTTATCACAATTGCTTATAGATGTGTGTGTGTTATGTGACCACCTTTTGAAAAAATCCCAAAAAATTGGATTATTTTTCAAAGTTTTCACTTTAGAATAATAAAGCCTTTTTTATGAATTTAATACAGAATCTGGCACATATTGTTAAAAATATGTGCTCCGAAAAACTTGTGGGCAAGTATTTTCCGTACAATTAAAAAAAGCAGGTAAGAATGCTATATATTCAGCTATGCTGAATCATAAGTATCCACCACCATAAATACATGTGAATTACATAGGTACACAGTGTAACTTTCACAAATACAAACAATATGTACATATTTTTTTTAATGTAACACAAGAACACTAAATATGTCATAAGATTAGTCATATTTTTCGCTATAACTTTTTTTATACGAATCCGATTTAAATAATTTTTCGAGAAGTAACGAAGTATTCATATTTTAATTTCATGCTAAAATTTTATTTTTATTTGAAGATTTATATTTGAAAAAGTTTCGAAAGTTTTTATCTTTTTATATACAGAACCGATTTCCTTGATCTTAAATAGAAAACCTCTCAGAATACATTGATGGTGACTTTGATGATGTTTTTATAAGCGCTACACACTGAATAACAAAGTTGTTATACCATCGTTACCTCTTGTAGTAGTGGAGGATATTAAACCAATAATTTCATCGAAAGATTAGACAGCTTCAAATTCGGTTTAATTCTTCTACAGTAAGAAAGAACAAAACTTAGGAAGTTTCCTGGCATACAAAATGGTCACACAAAAACGGCGTAAATTATAATTTACTTCTACGTTCCATTTGATTTATTCAACTTTGTTGTTTGTTTAAGATTGGATTTTGTACAGCCTGTAGCGATATGTAGGATCATTTTATTTAGTGATCTATTAGATCTATTCCAATAAAATGGAGTGTTTTTTGTAAGAAGAATAAAGAAAAATGCGCAACAACTGCGGAGCACCAAAGATACAACATAAAAAAAGTACGACAGTACTATGCGAGGGTCGGTCATGCTAGCATCATAATGGGGGTCTTTGCCGACTATTCCACATTTACTTATTAATGAAAATAAAAAATATTTTTTTTTGTTAATCCACTCAAATAGAAAATATAATACAATAACAATTGCTAACAATTCGAACAACACTGTATACTGTGCGTATATTTTTTGTTATTTGATATTAAGTAGATTTCCATCTATTTCTATCTATTATGCCACAAGTGAAAATTACTCTAGAAATTTTTATTTTATTTTGAAAAAGTTTTTTGTTGTTGATGTTGTTGTTTTTAATAAAAAAATAAGTATTTTTATAAAGAAAGTTTCAATATGTTGTTCACATAATGATGGATTTGTATGTTAAATCAATGAACAAAATGTTTTGTATGAATTTGTTTTTTATTTCAATTATTATTTCCTTTTCCTTCTTTTTCAAAGATTTTATAACGCACAAATCTAGAGGAAAACTTGGTGTTAAAATATATATTTTTTCAGTTCTTTAAATTGAAATGTATAAAGTCTTTAAGCTATAGAATTATCAGATTACAATATAAAATACTCAATAAAGATAAACACAAATACAGGCAGATACATATAAATACCAAAAAACAAAAAAAAGGAAATATATGTAAATAAATACACATACATATACATATGTGTACACAAACAAATATTTCAAATATATATATTCATTCTATTAAAAGGGAGCCGTTTAAACCCTTTATGAGCTGCAAAAAAAGTTTAATTTAGTTTTACATTTGAATATTTTTGTATAGAAAAAGTTTTAGACTTCTAACTCTCATTCATATTCATTTGTTACAATCAATGTAACCGTTTACTACAAACATTTACATATACGAAATTGTTGCCTCTAAATCCTTTTGTGATAAAATATCGACATTTTATTTGTTATAAATTGAAATTAAAAATACAACAAGTTTGAACAATGTAGAACTACTGACCAGCCCACATTGGGATAAAATGGTTCGAAAATGACGCTTAATTCTGGAAAGGGTGGTAAGATTTTTTTTAAGGATTAAGATTTAGCTTTGTATTTATTGATAGATAAGAAATGTATTTTTATAATTTAAGACTTTTTTGGTTAAAAATTGAAAAGTTCATCTGTCCATCCGCGGGCAATGCACTGAAGTTTAATAAATATTAAATGAACACACAATTTAGGGAAGATCGGTTCATATACCGTAGTTCTATTACAGTCCTACTTCCAAAATCATATTAAAGTGCATAAATCTCGATAAGATTCCTAATTTTAAGGGTTTATACAAACAGAAAACTTAGCAAATTTTATGTAGATCGATGCATAATTTCTTACAGCCCTCATATTGCCTTCACTTGTGAAAATCACAGAAAATACTTTAAATAGATATATTTTGTACAAGCATAAATAATAAAGTAAAATTATACGAAGGTCGGTCCATAATTTTTCATATCTACGTGATGTAGATTATTATACAGTCAGTCTTACCAGTTTTTTTTTATTAAATATTCGTTTCAGAACAAACAACCTGTAACATTTTAAGTTGCATTCCATGAAACTTAAAAATAAGTGTATAAATGAAAATTTGAACATACAAAAAAGTTAATCTTTGATAACATAAATATCATACCACAAAGACTAATGATATTAATTGCTATCGATTCATAATGTTAACTACTTTTATTCTATATCCAATTTTATTTTAAAAAATAGATTTTCAAAATCCAATTAAGCGCCACTTTTAACACATTTTACCCCAGCGTGCAGCGTGTTAAAAGACCTGCAATTTTACAAATAAACCATGTTATTGATAGCCAAAGGAAGATTTTGGATATTTTAATGAAAATTCAAAACATTTGAAATATTTTTAATAAATATTTACATACATTCATATTTTTGTGGGGATTTGTTTGTATGGTTACATTTTTAAAAGGGCAATAAAAATTAAATAAAATATTTTTTCAAAATTAATAAAAAAGAAAATGGAACAATACTTTGTCCAGTTGTGCCGAATTTTATATAGCATCCACTCTTTACTTTTGCAACTATTTTTACGAATTAAAATTGAATTTAGTGGACATTGAAATATTGTTATAAAGAGTGAGATCGAAAAAATCCGAATATACATATATGTAAATAAAAACAAAACTACTAAACTTAGTATTTTAATAAATATTTGATTGAAAATATTATTAAAACTTACAAAAAAATATTTTTATAGTTTTAGTTACAAAAACTGTTAGAAGATACGTGTCCGTATGTATTATGCATAAAGAATATTTTTAGGAAACTTGACTTTAATTTTCATGCTACGTTTTTGGCCTCTAAATTTTTAACAACATTCCTGTCAGAAACTTTTTGATTCTTGTATGTTTTTAAACCTGTATTAGCTTTAACTTTTTGAGAGCTTTTTTGAAACATCATATGAACTATTCCTTCTTCCTGAACCATGTTTTCTATTAACGAAGAAGTTCTCCGTTCAAGTTTAATAACTTTGAATAACGTTGGAACCGTTTAATGGTAGAACTTTGAACGCTTGGCTAACTTTTTGTAGAACAATGTTGGGTTTTGTTTGAAATATTTTATAACTTCGATACATACTTATTTATATTTACTCATTTTAATAAGATTAACAATCGAAATTTCATACGGACGAATATGTTAGGTGTCATAAAAATTGATACATTTTTGGATAAACCTTTTTTTCTACTTATCCGATTTTTCAGAATAACAATGGGGCTAAATTGATTCAGTTTTTGATATAATTTAAAAGTATAATGGACTAGCTTTTACCCGAAAAAAATATAAATCGCAACCCGTATTAGGACAAAAATCATAAATTTTAGATTTGGCCAGATTGGAAGATTTCCGCCGTAAAAATTCTTTATTCAGTTTTTCATCTAGTTCTGGATTCAGGTTGCATCTTTTTGCTGACCCTACCAGTTTTATGTTTTTCCTGAACAAAATGGAAATGAACCTTTCTATCATCCATTTTCTCAAGAAAACTTTTTTCCTTGGAAAAAATTTGATCTAAATTAAAGAATTCTAACTGTTCCTTAAGTATACATCATTAGAAGAACATTTTTTTACTCTCCCTGTAAATGTTCTATGGACAATCGATAATCGAGGTGGCTACCTCCCCCTCTAAATTTATCCATTCTATATATTTTCTAGTAAATCTGGTCTTTGAGAATGAAATTGAACTTAATCTCAATGCTCCGATTTTATTAGTTATCTTGATATTATATATTCTTTGTATGGGAGACCTTATCATTTTCCTTTCTATATTTTGTCCAGTAAAACTGTTTCTTGGGAAAGTGTTTGGGATGAAATGTTAAATACCATTAGTTAAATAGATATTCGATGATTATAATATTTGCTTTGTATGGGATTCACCTCTCCTCCTGATCCCATCCGTCTTACATTCTATTTATTTGAACAGTTTCTTGAAAAAATTGTTGGGACCAAATTTCAAAGCTCTTTTCTATATTCCCTATATAATTTTTTCGTTGAAGTTAACAAAATTTTAAAACTGAAAATTTCAAGATTTAATTTTAATTTTATATTTTTTAATTACATCCGATTTAAATAAGTCTTAGGGAGATGATGCATTACGCAGAAATGAATTTTATGGTCTAAACCTAAAATAAAATGAAATAGTTTCACTACATTAAAGTAGCCCCAGATATCGGTCGTTAAAATATTTGATATTGAACCGACATTGCTTGTTTTAAATATGCTGCTACATTGGACAGCAATAAACAATTTGCCTTAATAAAATGAATTCGGATAATAAATGTAATCGTAGGAATATTTTTACTCAAAAAGATGTCGAAATCGACTCAGTTTTTGATATTTAGAGCATGACTTATTGTGGCGGCAGAAGTTATAATACAACAACAAATTGGGATGAAATATTAATACTCTTATTTCATTAGATATTCTAAGATTTGTATGGGTGGTAACTTTCCACCTGATCCTATTCGTCCTTCAATTTGTCCAGTAGAACATTTCCTTGAGAATGTGGCAGATCCCGTATATTAAAATACTCACTTTAATAGTTCTTAAAATATTTAGCAATTAATATTTTTTAACTCTTTTCGATTTTTCACATTAATTAAGGTTTATTTTGGTTCCAATGGCAGACTTCATATTGTTTTGTACATATTTATTGAAATGAAAACCTTCTTACAAATTAAAATTTAAAATCTCTTTTCATTAAGAAATTAATAATAATAAAAATTTTCTTTCGCTTTTCAATTTTCCTTTCTTTGAAAAGATGCAATATTTAATTAAACATTTTATAAACTTCACTTAACATCGGTCTCTTAAATCTACAAGTGAACTCATACATATACGTCATGTCTACAAGAAATATTAAGTCAAATATTGCTACAATATATTTCTACTTTTGAATGAACGTAAATAAATATTATTTATACTTCAGACACAATTTTATTCTTTAGTTTATATCTATTAATAGTAAAGACGGTGTATTAAGTTTGCCCTTCCGTAGGTAACACCATTGTATATTCTTGCACCCAATAAAAATTTGAGTCGATTTAGCTATGACCATCTACATGTTGGAAACATTTTCATACTCTGATTAGACACGAACAACTGGGAATAAAATTGCCATAAGATTAAGCATTTAATATATTTTCTATTATTCCAAAAATGCGTTAAATCGGTTCAGCAGAAAAGAAGTTAATGTCAAAGTTATAAGTAATTCTATGACTCATTCAGGTTTCATATATTGTATGTGAGTGTGTATGTACGTAAATTGTATATACATAACATAACGTATTTACTTCATATGGTGAAGGATTTGAAGATTCGGCTAAGCCGAATACAGCATCTTAATTGTTTTAATTTATTTTAACAAAATTCAAGAGATAACGAATGGTACTGCATAGTCAATCTTCAGCAACTATAACATTCTTACTTGTGTTAATTAAAAACAAGGAAGAATCTTCAATCAACTATCTTCTAACACAATTGAATGAGAAGTCAATACGTTAGGCTTCATACATACACACTCACAAACGTATTCAATATATAAATATAACACAGAAACATTTCATGAGTTATAAAATCAGTTATATTTTGGACTTTCGCTGAAATTAAGAGGTTGCCTGAGATACAGATCAATATCACAATCATAGTTTCAGGACTATAACAAATGCTAAGACCAAATTTCATTATACATTATGGTCTCTGAGATGATTCCTTCTTAGCGTTACACACGGAATGAAAAAGTTTATATACTCTCTTCACCACTTGTGGTGGTGTAGGGTATAATAAGTATGCATTACTTCAATCAATCACTTAATCTCTTTTCTTTGCCAAATTTAATAAAAATTTTCAATTTTACTTTCTTTGGCAAGAGAAAATATTTAATTAAAAATTTCATTGACTGCACTTAACATCGGACTGTAGAATATACAAGTGAACTTGTAGTTTTGTCTGCAATTAACCCAGCAAACATTAAATTAAACTTTATAATATATTTCAACCCATTTTCCAACATTCTCTACGACCACATATAGGAAATATTTTTAAATAACTTCTGAAATTAATCAAACAATATCTTATGGTGATGCCCTCCTTGGACAAAATTATCGCAGACACTTTAAAAGAACGTTATTTGGGACCATAATGGACGCTAACGGAACATATATAAGATAAAACAAGACTATAATAAATCAATATATAAAAGCATTATGGTGTTTAAACCTTATTTCGGCAAGCGATCGAGACCTTATACGGGATATTGTAGTTAAATTCTTTTAAAATACATTTAATTCCCATCTTAAATTTGAGAAAAGTTATGGTTATAATATTGAGGTTGTTCTAGATATCGGTATATACATTTCTTTACTACTAAAATGATCTTGCAAAATTGAAAAGGACTTTAACAAAATGAACATATTTCAAACAGATGTACTGACAAACAGATATTTCTAAATCGACTCAGAGATATACTTTTTAGTGTCTTAAAAACTTAATATAAAATAGAACACACTTCAGAAATCTTTATTAGTGCTCCGAGATTAATAAAATTTGTTATGAGTTATCTGTGGCAGATCTCTAATTTTAACTGATCTGAACTGGTCTACTTAAGCTATAGACTGATATTTTTAAAATCTTAAAATTAAAACGAGGGTTAGTAGAAATATCTGCATCATTTACAAAATGATGCATATGCAACACTTTTCTCATTTAATTTTTAGTTTGAATAATTTGGAAAATTTTGCAATTTGAAGTTAAAACATTTTGATGTCCAATTTTGAGCCCTGTGGATCAATTGTTCATAATTTCTTAAAAAAATAGTAATATAATAATTGATTAAGGTCGACTATATACAAGGCATCAAAATGGTAAATTATGGACCCCTACAGAATTTTACTTTACTTTAGAGTTTAGAAAAAAAATTATTTAAATTTTCCTTTCAATATTGACATTTATAAGAGCATTAAATTGGTTTTCTAATAACTTCATTTAAGAGATACTACACTCAAGGCGATTTTTAATATTGGGGTTATATCGCTCATTTGCTCCAAGTAGTCATAACTTAAAATTCACATCAGCAGTTAACAAACAATTTCTTAATCAGACAGTATTTCTGGAAGAAATATGATGCCATTGATTTATGATGATTTATAGATTATTGCTGGAAATATATTCACGTCGTGCAGCGTTTACACTGCAGTTAACATTGCGGTGCTTTTCAACAGTGTTAAATATAATACAAATTTAAAGTTTTTAATTATGAAACAGGTAAAAAGTAGTAAAAATTAGTCTCCTGGAAAAATTTTGATTTTTTGAATTATTACTGTCTTGCTGCAAATTATTTTAAATTCTATAGATGGAATATTATCTCAGTACTAAGATTTATGAGATTTATGTGTTCTTATGATATTTTTTTAAATTTGGCGTTTAAATTTTGACTCCAAAATATAGTTCAAATATTCGTCATAAAACTTCACCTTAAACATCCACTCCTGGAGGACATTTGAACTTATGATTCAAAACTGAACTGTAAAAAATATTTATTGATTTTTTTTTTTGTGAATGTGATGAAAAATCGTAAAAATGAGATTTATTTGATTTTGGTCTATATTTATCAAAGATATAGAAAAAGCCAGATTACAACAAGCTTGAGGCTTCCAGCGCTATATTCTGTTTTAAAATCCAAGTTTGGAATTTTAGAACATAAAGGGTAAATTTTAAATAAATAATTTTGTTTTGTTTTTTAACTAAATTAGAACTTAATTTGAACATAATCGGGATAATACTAATATTACTCCCGCTTAAACCTCTCTCATGAAAAATTGTAATAAATTTTACCATAGGTAACTTATATTCCGACAACATTTCACTGTTGATCCTTTATAATGTTCCTACCAAAATAAGGCTGAAATTTGTACAGTCTGGCAGAATTGATTAAAAAATTACTTTAAATTTTAAACTTAAAAATTCAAATGCAAATAACTCGAAAGTATCACATTTTTAACGTCAGATCTATCCCAATCAGAGCGCTTATAGATCCACCCTGAATGCCCCGATTGGGTCCAAGGTCACGCTTTACTATACATTGTTTTAAAACTATCTTAGCAGTAGCGCATGTATGAGATACGTCAATTTACGCGTCTATTACTCCGTCCGTAGAGCCCCGTCTGTATAATGCTACGCTCCTCTGCTTTCTTTATGAAAAACCATTTTTCCAATCAAAAGTTACAGATTTTATTTGAAAATCTGTCTCGCTTTGCAGAATTAGAAAAACGATTCCATACTTTACATCACAGTGAATGACCCTTATATCGGTTAAATTTCAAAATAATTATTTTTAACTAAAATTAGCTGATACCGATCATAATTTTTCCAATTTAATATAATGAAAAACGTATATAACAAAACCAATAATCTGTTTCCTTAGATTTTAAATGTTTACCAACAGAAAATGGAGGAAAAACAGCAGACGGATATGTAAAGAAAAAAAATTAAACGACACTTTATTTTGTTCTCATAGTTCTCTTTTGTTTTTAACTTTTCCTGTAAAATGTCATTGACAGATAGATCGTTTCCAATACTACCACATCGACTTGCTACAAACATAACAAACACACATACATGTTACTCATATACCAAAATATGGTGGTATGTATAATAGCAATTATAATGTGGGAGGAAGGTGACAATAATGGAATAACTTAATAAAAGAAAAAATATATAAATTAAGAAAAAGAAAAATCATATGTACTTATATAAGGATATACATTAGGATGCTTCAACTATTTTTTAGTGAAAAATTATTTTATAATTTTATTTTAAAGAAGTTGGAAGTTCATTACACCATATTTCATATCTCTACAAAATATTAAACTTTAGTCTCCTTTAATGCTGAAGCTATCTAATAAAAAAAACTGAGCTTGGATGGGTAAGTGTATTCTATAAGTGAGTTTATCGAAATAGGAGTCTGTGTAAAAGATTTCAATAACCAAGAGCAATAAAAAAGTTGATAAATGAAACTCCAACAATTGTATGGGGAAATATGTTTCCCACACATACTTCTATAAATATATGTACATATACATAAATGCATGTACATACAATATATATGTATGTATTATGTACTATATACCATTTATAAATCGCAAGATTTTATTGTTGTTGCTATTGTTGCTGTCGTAGTTTAACCCACCATCATCACCATTCTTATGGCATTTTAAGCAGACAACAAAGGATTTGTTGTTGCCATATAACTATAGAATATTTACACATATGGGAAAATCTAATATTTTTTTATATTAAAATAAACAGATCTAAAATATTGAAAGTTTTTTAATACGGATTTTTTAGAAAAGTTATACTTCAATATTCAATATTATTTTCTATAAATTACAACTCAAGACGGACAAATTTCTCATGCTGAGCTAGGAAACCTTATGGCAGAATAGATTTTTTTTAAATAAATTTGAAATTTACTATAACCATACTAGGAGAAGTGGAATGTCATAACTTTGAACGCTGTTTTCCAAAGTAGATCTTTCAGTCAAGGTTAATGGTTCTTAAATAAGAGTACAACCAATTTTAATTTTTTTAACCGCTCAATAAGTTTTGGTGACTAATGCAATTTCAAGAACTGGGTTTCCTTCTTATAGGCATCGGGGAAGCCTAAATAATAATATAGTTTTATTATTATTTTTTTTTTTTTCATAATTTTCAGAATATATTCATTTTTTTTGAAAAATGTTGAGTCAATCGACCCAAGAAAAACAGCACTCGGTGGATACTGTCCATGTTAGAAGAATGAGGAAAATGTTATTGAAGTGCCTTATTGGGAAATTTAGCATCACACAACATAGAATTTTGTCCCGTTATCTCGCACATCACTTAATTAAATGGCGAAACATTTAACCATTGCACTAGGAATGGGCGCAAACATGGACTAATCAGGATAATATAATGACCTGGAAAATAAAGTTGTGAACATCACCGCGTTAAAGGAACCCATAGAAAAAGTCTTAATGACTTAATGTGGTTGCTTACAAAAATGATATGGCCAAAACCGAAGGAAGAGGAAATCATTCTTCAAATTAAAATGTGGAAAAAATATCGATTTTTATCGAATTTTATTAAATGCCCAAACTTTTGAGAAAAAATATTAAAAATTAAGATTTTCAGTTTTTGGCCTCCACATTTATCTGGAGTTCATTACCAAGCAATTATAAGGACTTTGTAAAACTTTAAATTTAGCCTTTGGATTTAAGGATATAAAATAATATAAAATATGATTAAAAAGTTTAGTTTAAACACACAAATTTTTACTAAAAACAAAGTTTTATTTTATATAAAAAAAAACATTTCATTATTTATATCATAAACTATGTAATATAGAAATTTTAATTAACCTTTGATGTTAATTTGGAAAGGTTTTAGAGACAAGATTATTATAATATAAATACGTACATGACTTTCTTAGGAATTCCAAAAATGCTTAAAAAAATTAGGAGTAACCCATATACATATTGTTTCTATTTTTATTCCCTTCATTTTTTTAACATCTTTATTGTTGTTGTAGTTTTTCTATTTATGTGACGACGTATGGCTTATGAGTACAAATTGAAAATGCTTTTGGTGACAGTGAAGTACGAATATAAGAAATCGCACAAAAAAAATATCAAACAGAAAATAACTTCCGGTTATAAAAGAAAAACAAAAAAATGAAAAAGAAAAACTTACAAAAAGCAAAAAAGAAATGGAAACGGAAATACATACATATGAAAATGAGCATATATAATAATCATTTTGCAACCAGGAGGCAAGAAAAGTTGAAAAGTAAAAAAAAAAAACAAATTTTGTGTAGTTTGATAGAAAAAGAGAATCAAAATATAATGGAAAAATGTTATGTCCGATAATGATTGCAATTTTAAAGAGATATTAAATAAGGTTTCCGATTTATATTATAATCAAATTAATTAAGCTTTTCTTTGATGATATAACTTTATTCAAAAATCACTAAAATGTAAAAAACTAATTTTTGCACTTACAAGATGTATTGACGAAAAGAATTTTATTGAGGTTTTTCAATTATTGCGAATTATTATGAGCATGACAACAACAGACAGACAGGCAGACAGACAGACAGAGCTAAATCGATTCAGATTTTTATTTGATGCAAGAATATGAATACATTATGGAGTCTTAGATGATTCCTTTGAAATCAACTGAAAAACGTCTCATCTCCGACAATGTGAAATTCCTTTAAGATATTTCACATTGTTAGACTTGAGGTATTTTTCAGTTAATATGAAGGGACACATTGTCATTGGCCCTCTTAGGTTGAAGACCACGGGTATTTTGATTTTTTAAAAATTCGCTAAAAATCCATTTATCAAATAAGAGGAAAGAAATATGGTTTGTCCTTGTAAATGTGTAATAAAAATGCTTACATGTTTGGGTTATCTCTTATAGTGTTGGAGATATTCAAATCGAAATGAATTTTACAATATATAGTTATTTCAACCGTTAAAAAGTTATATTAATATAAAGTTTAAACTTTAAAAAATGTATTATTATTTTTGATTTTTTACAAAAAGGTGGCAACATTTATTCATTTATAAAACCATATTTTATACCCTACACCACCGCAGGTGGTTGGAATGTTACGCGTTTGCGCTGATGCTTATAATGCGAAGAAAAAGGTGTTACCGAGAATTATTATCTGAGTCTATTTAACGATGTCCATCCTTCTGTCTGGCTGGCTGTCTATGAAAATTTTGCAAACAGTCAACATATCGCAGTCAGTG
This sequence comes from Cochliomyia hominivorax, assembly GCA_004302925.2. NCBI lineage: Eukaryota > Metazoa > Arthropoda > Insecta > Diptera > Calliphoridae > Cochliomyia > Cochliomyia hominivorax. Next base: position 43,632,397 of record PYHX02000494.1, on the reverse strand, counting down.
TTACCGTTGGTGCGACTTAAGTCGCAAATTGCGACTTTTACAACTGTGTGTGGCTCTTTGTGTACCTTTTCAAATTTCCCCTTTTAGTCTCTTATATAAAGTTACATATGCAAGATAAACACACAAAAAGTATTTTCTGCCGGTGAATCTCTTGTAATGACAACATTACAATGATTTATACAGATTGAGTTTTTGGGTATTTCCATGTGGAAAAGTAGGAACTTAAGAAGGTTACTGACTACGCCCCTGACACATAAGAGCTTGTGTTCCTCCAAACCAACTCAAAAACAACTCAGCTCTGACAATGCGATATTTCATTTAGATATCGTTAATGGTTTAAAACATACAGAATTATTTCTAAAAAAAATCGATTTGGACAAACTGTGTAAATTAGTAAACTGACATTAATTCGTACAATTGAATTTGAATTTATTTTATATTTATATACAATTAATTCCATCTAAATGTCTATATAATCCGATTAAAGTGAATCTCTGTCTTATAGATCCAATATCAAATGAAAAAGAATTTCTGTACAAAATTCTCTTCATTAATAAATCCCTTAAATTTATATAGTGATAATGTTTACTTATACATATATATTAATTCTATATATATTACATATACATATTTATATTCATGTACCTTCCAACATTCACTGTATCTTTATTAACAGATATTAGTTACAAATGTGCCTTAAATAATACATAATAATTGTTATAATGCGTGCCACAAAACATTCATATGTTGATTATAATGCCGAACAAAAATTAAGTCAGTCATATTAAGAAGATGTTGTTGCAGAAAGTAAAATGAATAATTGTTTTATTTATCTAAACAATTTCTAAGTTAAACAGTTATATTAATGACTTAAGTTATTTCTTGAATTTAATCATTGTCTTATTTGTATTATATTATTTTTTATATATATTTTCTTAAAATGTTTTATTTTCTTAAGAGAGACTCATTAGAGCAATTTAATACAGACAATTTTCATAAAAGCTCCCTCTTAATAGATTTGTTAATGGAATAAATGCTCTCATTAAATTAATACTAACAATAGTGTCCTTTGGCAAAGTGCTTCTAGATTTAATAAAAATATCGGTACTTAAAGATTTTTTGTATTTTACTGCAATTTTGTTTATTCTAAGGGCGTATAATTAATTCTGATATAACTTATACGCCTACGAACAAATAAACGAATATATTAATATTTACACCCTACACCATCATAGACGTTGGGGTATTATGCGTTTGTGCAGATGTTTGCAACAGACAGAAAAACTTGTCCTGTCACCACTTTAAGGATACCTTTCGACTCAGAATCACTTTCATCATGTCCCTCCGATTGTTTAACATTAATCGTTATAACTGACATGTTTCACAAAGATAACTCGATTCAAAAAAAAAATCAAATAATACTTTGGTTAAAACTTTCAATGAAAAACGTTTGGTGAGCCTCAAATCCCATTCCGTATTGGAATTAAACTCACATATATGAGGATATGCTAACTTAATTCCAATTAAGGGTCATAAATCTTTAAAAATTTGTATTTAAAATATATGCAACTAGAAAACTCCTTAACATATTTTGTATGAATCGGTCCATAATTTATGTAACCTCATTAATCCTCTTATTTATGAAAGAATCATAAAAATAATTTAAATAAGTATATTTTACACAAGCGAAATTCATTTATTTAATTTCTACCAGGGTCGGTCCGTAATATTTCATAACTTCATTATAGTGTAGATGTTATATTGGTGATCATAACCGAATTTTGCTCTGTTACTTGTTTTATATTTACAAAATCTTAATGGCGACTTAATTGATTAAATGCACAACTCGATAATAAATATTTCTAAAATTAGAATTTTCTTCCGTATAAACCGATATTTCCTATTTTAATATTTAAAAATTCATTACTTTCATCTATGCACTTTTATATATTAAAATCTCTGACAACAACAAAAAACACTTAATTTTCCTGGTGACAAATACATTTTTCACACAAATCACTGGTAACGTGTGAAAAAGTCCACAAACTACATATAAAAGCAAAACAACTAAAATTCAACAATGAAAGCAACATAAATTAAAATTTCAAATACCAGAGACAACAACAAAAAACATTACATTTGTCGTTAAAAGACGACAATTTTACTTCATTTCTTCATTTCTTATATTTTGTTTTTGATTTTATTTCTTTCCTTAATTTTATTGGTCATTTCAGGGGATTTGCAGGCATTCAAAAATGTACTCTACATTATGGCACAATTTTTTATTTTCAAACTTCATTTTGAAATTTTTCTTTTTTTCTTTCAAATTATTTTTAGTATTTTTGTTTGTATTTAACTTCTAATCAATTTGGCAGGTAGTTAATCATGGATTTTTTCCTTCTTTTTCTATTATTGCGCTTTTTTGGTGATTTTGTTTTGTTTCACTCATTAATTTTATTTGAATTTCAATACAATTTTTCTATATTTTTTGGGTACATTTTCCTTTTTATTTCTATTTTGGATGATTTAGTTTAGGTCCCCTAAAGATAAATTATTATAATTTGATATTGTTAGTATTTTTGTTGTTGTTATTATTTATTTTTACTTTGTTAACATTTTTCTTTTATTTCATTTTCCATTTCATTGCACTTCATTAGATTTTTTGCACATTTTATGTTGAAATTTTTTGTTCTGTTGTTGATTTTTGATATTTTTGTTGTTTCTACTTCTTCTTTTTTGTATTTTTTGTTTCCTTTTGATATTTTTCTCCTGTTATGTCTAGTTTACAAAAATTTCACACGCGTATTCCATAAATTTTTTATAAAATATTTTTTTAAAGCAAAAATATTAAAATCAAAAAGTGAGAAAGCAAAAAACTAAAGACAAAAAAAAGTTTCGTTTATTAAATTTTGTTTTCCATAAATTTAATTTCAGCCAAAATCTTATAATGAAACATATATTAAATACACACACACACTCACACGCTACCATTCACATTTCATACACTTACTTGCACCCATTCATAAATAACACTCACACACTTACAAACTTCATCATATGTATATATGCATAACTGTATGTAGGTGTTTAACATTATTTAATATAATTCTATATGTTTTAATATATGAATGTATATATGTATGTAGACATGTGTGTCATTATAATTTTATATCTTTTTCTTTTTTTTTTATTTTAATATTCATCTAGACCAACAAAACGAAAAAAATCATTACTTTTATTTCTTATCTTTTTTCTGGTTACCTTTTTTTATTCCACTTCTCACTTATCACTTTCTTCTTGATTTTATCCGCTTTCGACGTGTTTTCGTTTTGACATTCGTGCGAAAACTGAATTCAGTTTCCTTAAAATGGTCCAGAGGAAAATACATTTTTTATGTTTTATTCCTTGTGTTGTGTTCTGTTTCTGTTTTGCTTTTGTTTACATGTGATGTTTTGTTAGTAGTTGTTTTTGTAGTCATTGTCCTTATTGTTGTTTTTGTTGTTGTTATTGCTCTTGCCTCATTTATATGTGTGGGTATTTTTTGTTTGTTTGGCTTTTTTTCCTCATATTTTACACTAAAAACATCTCAACCGGTGTTTTCCTGTTTTTCAAAATTTCTTTCTCTCTCTCTCAGTCTCTTTCAATCTATAAAAGATGCAACGCGTGGTTTTGTTGTTACTTTGGCAAAAAGCCAGAGAAAAATGAGAGCTTCAAATGATGAGAACAAGAAATATTTATAGCATGTATTTAACAGGAAGCTGTGATGTATTTATGGCAAATCAGCCACATTATCGTAAAACATGTTGCTATACAAATGATGCTGTGATATGTTTACAATATTTAATGAAAAATTCTATTATTAACAGGTTTTATATTTCATGTTATTATTATTTGAAAATATATCTCGATTTATTTTTCATAAAATACTGTTAATGCCCAAATAAGGAAGCATAATTAATTTTCTTGAGTAGATTTTTATTGGAAGAGATTACATAAAAACAAGTAAGAATGCTATAATACGCTATGCCGAATCTTCAACAAAATCTATCATAAAAAGCGTGTGAAGTAAATGCATTATACTTCGTACATAAACATTATTAATTTTTTCTTTTATATAACACAAGAACATGTAATGAATTTTAAAATTAATTACATTTTGCCTAAAAAATTTTTGCTACTTAACAAACTTTTTCTCATTTTTTGAACATTAATGAGGTACATGGAATTTGATATTATGGTTTTTTGATTAATAATTGACAATTTTAAGAGAGATATTGGCTTGAGGCCTCAGATATCTTAACATACTAAACCGACCTTTTGACATACTTAACTGATTTTGCTGATTTTAAATAAAGAAATTCTCAAGATAATAACAAATACTCAAGGCGACATAGCTTAATTGACATAGATTTCGATAAGATGCAGAATGATTCTTTCCTGGCGTTACATCCAGAATGACAAATTTAATAAATCTTCTGGGAAGTCCTTAGTAATTCTTGGTATATAGGGCTGATGTTCAAAGTTAGTCACCTCGAGAATTCAGGTTTTCCTTTCTTTAATAGTAAAAATTACATTTGTGACTCGATTCAAAGAAAGTGTATTGTATCTCTTATAGCTTAAATTTCTTTTGCGCTACCGACCTTCTGCCGAACTAAATGACTTTTACTTTTGCCGACTTGAACTTATCTACTTGATGTAAAGAAAAATCTGGTTCTCTAAGATCTGAAACAACGTTATTCTGTTCCTCTTAAAAGGAAATCTTTGTAAAGCTAGAAAGGAAATTTTCATAACTATTTTCGGCTATGCCGACTTTTTAAAACCCTCAACCAGAATCAGTTTAGAAACATTTTTGGTAACATATACATCCATAGTATTTTTAATATATAAATATAGATTTTGAATAATAAAATAGTTTCCAAAAAATATGCCACATTAAAAGTAAAGTAAATTTACCTATATCCGGAGTTCATCTAAAATAACTGAATTAATTCAATAAATGATGACCTAATTGTTTTCTGCTATACAGTTCCTTCTTATTTTTAACTGGAAATATCGATCTAATAGCATATTTTTATATTTATCAGTGGATTTAACAAAAATTATGAAAATCGGATTGATAGAAAAAGTTTTAGGTCTAACACATACACAATTTTGAAACACTTTAGTAAACTAATAAATATGAAAATTTTCTGTAATTTATTTAACACATTTAAACATTGAACAGTTCCACTAACAAATTTCGCATAAATCATCTTCACCATAATCCTAGTAGTCACGAATTTCCTCCATTAGATAAATTTTTATCTATTCATATATTTTATTTCCTTAATAAATATTTGATTTATATAAATTATTGATTTCGTAGAATGTTTAATCAAATTTATTGAAACAACTTTTTATTAAAATTTTTATTTTATTAAAATATTTAATTTCATTATTTCACTCTTTATTTTTTTATGAAGTAAAATAGTCATAACACTAAAAAGGTATTATTTATTGTGTCAGAAAAGCAAACTTTTTATTGTTATTGTTATTTTGTTTCTTTTTAAAAGAAATATTTTTCTTGTTCAGTTACTGTCAACAAAAAAGAAAAAAAACACTTTTATTGTGACCCTGACACGTATACTTAATATTCTATACAAAGTGTATGCATATTAGTCATACGCCTAGATATCATTCATGTGCATATTTAACTATTTCTTTATAACACTTTTTAACTAAAAGACCTTTTTTGCATGTAAAAGTAAGTGATATGAACTAAATGTCATTTTTTTGTTATTGTAATCAATAAATTTTATTCTGCTAAAAGTGAATTTTTATTAAATTGATTAAAATAATAAATACGATGTTTCTTTCTGCTGATTATATTTTATTTAGAAAATGAATAAATTTCAACCACATATTTTAAATTGAAAAAGTTATATCTTTATACATATATTGGTTTTATATAACGATTTTGATAATATATGGTAATCATCACTCACACCGAGTGATAAGAAGAAATTACCTAAACTCCAAATCAAAATTTGTGTCGATACTGATGTATTTGTCGGTCTGTTGGAAACATCCTCTTCTCAATAAAAATTGTTCACATTGTTTGTTGTTGCCTGAGCAGTTTCCTATTAAAAATCAGCTATATCATCAAAACCGGATCATTAGAAAAATGAGAGACTAAAATATGCAAAGCTTTTATACACCCAAAAATCAGTGTGTCATATATTTTCGACATAATTTTCTGAGATTTGTCACATATCTTTATTTATAAGTTTGATTAATATCGGTCCATATTTTTTCTATAGCTCTCATATAAGGCCCCTTCACGAAAGGCAGCTTTAAATTAATAAAAATCTTATATATAGAAAAATTTTATTGAAATTCGACACAATAATTTTACTAAATGCTTTTTAATTGGTAAATGAGTTGGCGAATATCGGTATATATTTTGCTATAGTTTCCATATAAGGTCTCTTCCTGGAAAGCGGAAAGGTTTAAGCTTATAAAACTCTTGAATATAAAATTATTTTATTGATCCATATTTAGCGACAGTTTCCATTTGATTATTTCCAACTTTTAAAAAGGTAGAATTTTAACTTAAACTATTTTTAGGAGATTCTCTCAAATATCAGCCGATTTTACCAATTTGATATTCAAAGGTATGCAAGGGAGCTTACGTAAATAAGTACATCGCTTTAGAATACAAAATTTACATAGACAGTCAGACGGACATCGTTAAATCCACTTGGAAAATTTTTTCTGAGTTGAACCTGAAAGTGTAACGCTTAGATTCATTTAAGATACCATGAATTAGATTTCCCTATGTTCGGCAGTCATCTAGAATAATTGAATTTATTCCATGAAGTTTGGCCTTATTGTTTTCTCCTTTACAGTTTCTTATTTAAAACCAGCAAATTGGTTCAATACCTTTAATTGTTAATACATTGGTTATAACAAAGTTGTATTGCTTTCACAAAAAAGTCGCAAATTTACTCATTTTTGTTGTACGTCCAATATAAAACTGTTAATACCTTTAAGTCCTTAATACAAAGAAACTACCGATAAGTATTCTTGTGCTCTAATTCCTCTTATATATTTTATTAATCCAAAATTTAATTTGTGTTTTTTCTTCTTTTCTTTTTAAGCATTTTAAAATCCACTTCAATTATAAAAAATTAAATTTATTTCTAGATCAAATGATTAATCAGTACAATTTTGTTTCAAATAATATTGATTTTATGGTTTGTTAAATACTCAGGTATCTGTAAATGTTTCTCTTCAGATAAATGTTTCTTAATATTTTACATGTGAATGTTAAGTGACAAATTTGACAGGTTCTTGTAATCATCAATCATATTATATAACCTAAAGATATAATGTATATGTATGCTTATTTATATGTAATACAAATACACATTGAAGTATATATATTATACATAAAAAGTCATGGTAAATAAAATAGCAGAACAAGATTCCAAAAACTATTAATAACTTGTTTTTAACAGATTTTGTGCCTCCATATTCAAAATTATATAATAACATGAAATGAATTTGTAAAACTTTAGAACCCATTTTTAAATTTTTTTTTTGCTGAATTCGAAAGTAGTCACAAATAACGATCTATAACATAGACATACAACTAACTGCTTGGAACAATAACTATCTGGCCAAATTTTATTGAATTCGAAATTATTATAGTGACCGTGAGATTTTATTCTGAAAACACATGGACATGGTTAAATCGACTTAAATTTTTATAAAATTGATAACGTAGGTTCCTGAAAATAGTCACCAAATTTTTGTAGATGTGTTCTGAGAAAATACAGTTTCAGCTTCAGGACATAGTGAACGTTTAGCAAAGAAAGCTCAAAATGGTATTATAGCATGAAGTATTAGGGGAGATCCGTTAATCCTACGAAAGGCTTTATGTCATGCTGATAAAGATAAGTGTAATAGTGCAATAAATTCATTGGAAACCAAAAATATTTGGACAGAAGTAAATCGTTCCAGTTGTATGAATGCAATTAAAACAAAATGGGTTTTTAAAATTAAATGAATAAAAAGCCATCGACTTTAAAAAAAAACATCCTCGCCTGTGATATTTTTACGAATTCTATTGGCGTTAGCTGTAAAATATAATATGGATTCGATGTATGCTATTACAGCATTTTTACAAGAAGAACTGCAGGAACTTTAGCATAGAATAACTAATTAGATAAAGTTTTACAAAAAAATGGATTTAAGAAAAACGTGTAGAACGTACTTAGCATTTTATGTTGATGATCTGCTAATCATATCATATCATACAGAGAGGTTGCAGAAACGGAATTACATCAAGAACTACATATGAAGTGTTCGTTCTTAATAGAAGAAAGTTTATTATTTAGATCCAGAAGACTGTATTGATCAAGTACAGCAGAAATTTAATATGCCAGATTGCAATGCTGTTCAAGTCCTTATGGATCGAAATCAAAATGTTATTATCGCAATTTACAGGATCTGACATGTGGCACGCTGTAAGTTATTTAAATCGGTTTAATAATTCTTATAATGTTAAGAACTTTAGAATGCAGTGAAAATTGTATTCGGAAATTTCAGAGTAACAAAGAGCGATAAAAGTTGCTACAAAAAGATGTTAATAATTATGTAATTGTTTATTCCCATGCTGACTATTGCAGCGTATGCTGTAATTTAATTATCCGGTGCTTTTTCATGGTGCAGGAAAAACCAGCAAACAATTGTTTCATCATCATCAAATGTCCGCTGCTACTCAGGAATTGAATTGACTCTAATTTATTGTGACAATAGAAGTGCAAAAGCACGTTCCACAACAATAATGTGAGACATAAATAAATTTAAGGAAAAAATAAAAAGCAAGTTTCGTTTCTACCTCTGAATATAGAACAAATGGTAGCTGATTCTTTAACGATGGTTTCTACATTTCAAAAGCATAAATTTTGTTTTCAAAAACTGGGTTTAATTATGTTGTTATTATATTCTACTTTAATTAAATCTTTTAATTTTTCAAATAATGGTTTTTTTCATTTCGTATTGAGATACCAATAATGAAAATCCTGTGCAATCATATTCGCACGATTGCATCGAAATGTAACGTGGAGTAAGATATAACTTTTAAGATATAACTTTTTTTACGGAAATTAGATTTCTGAACTTTGAAGTCTACAAAAGTTTGTTGCCATAGAGATAGCTATTAAGCAACTAAATCCTTGGAGAGAGTCGAGGTCGAGATTTCATTCAGCATGGAGTGTATTTTTAATATAATTTTAAGGTTTAACTGCCATTTTTATTGGTATTTTCCTATGACCGACTATAACATTTTTACTTGTTTATTTTTGAAATAATCCACATAAAAAAAGCTCCAAACACATTTGATAGCATGAATAATTCAAACAACTAGATTAACAAAAGATCTTGTTTACATTAAAAAAGTGTCGTTAAGGAACATACATCGGTGATTATTTTTTTAATTTTTACACTGTTGCTATTTATTTCATCTCTGCTATACCTTCACATATTTGTTATATATGAATTTATGTTTATGACTTGAAATTAATTGGTTGTTGTCATCCTACGAATGATTGATTTTTTAATAACAGTTCTTTATGAATCATACGTTTAGTGGTTCCAAATGGAGTGAATATTAAAAAATGATTTATGTCTTTTATAGCAATTTAAAATGTAAGTACTCCACTTCTATGTAAAATGAAGGGTTATTTATCTAATTTTATATGCTATAAAAACTTATTGATAAAATGAAGAATTTTCAAAATGAAGATTTAAAAAATCTCCGTATTTGAAAACTTTAACTTAAAATTTATATAAATATTTTATGAAAATCATAAAAAAGGAAATTTCATTTAATTGACAAAAAAGTATTTTCATTATTTTCATAAATGTGTAATAATTTAAAACTCCCCTTCATTAGATCACCAAATGAGAAATTTTATTACTTTTGTTTTTTATGGATAAATTAGAACAGAAAACTTTATTTTTCTAAAGAAATTTTAATTTTAAACAGAAATTCCTTTTTTTATAAAGTCTTGAAATTCTTCATTCATTTGCACTTAATTGACTTGCACGGCATTTTTTCAATTAACAGATTCTATGGAAATGAAAAAAAGTAAGAAGTTATTGTCGACCAAGCGCTACTATTTTAAACCCTACACCCCAGTGTTGGTTATAAGTGATAGCTACTAAAGATATAAATGAACCACCCTCGCATAAAGTTTATTTATTTATTTATTTATTTATTTATTTATTTATTTATTTATTTATTTATTTATGATTATTGTTTCTGCCAGTATATTATACAAACATCGATGTGGGATAAAAGGAAATTTTCTGTGGGCATTATATGGGAGCTAGAAGAAATTATGGACCGAACTTCGTAAAATTTTGCACATCGATTTTTGCTTGTATTTGTCTTGATTTCTTATTTTTTTGTAATAAGAAATAATGGATCGATCCTCGTATAAATTAGCACGTCGTTTAGAATATCATAAAACTACTTTGTACCAAATGTCATTAAAATCGCGATCATTATATGGGGCGACTAGATATTTTTTTCTGTCCGTTACAGTTTTTGCACAAAATCATAATACCGCAACCACCTATGGTGGTGTAGGGTATAAAAATGTTTATGTTCAAATGAGATAAATGTTAAAACAACTACAATAATAGAAATAATAATTTAAATGTTACAAGATATAAAGTTTTAAGCCAAGTTTAATTAATTCTTTTTTAGCAACAACAACAACGACAACAAAGTCGTAAATAAATTTTAACTTTCCAACAAACATACAAGAACAAATATTAAATTCTTTTCAGTTCTTAACACTTGAACTAAAGACCTTTTTTTCAAAAGATTTTTTGTTTTTATAAAGAAAAAATCTCAAGCTTTAGAAGTTTTCTTTAACATCAAATGAAGGAAACGGAAAAGAAGATAAAAGAAAATGAAAACAAAATAGAAAAAATGCAAATAAAATGTGTAAAAGTTTTTTATGTCTTTTTGTTTTTTTTTTCATATACCCTCCACTACCACAATTGCTGATAAGAGTATATTAACTGTATCACTCCGTGTGTAACGCCTAGAAGGAGTTATTTCAAACCTCAAAAAGTGTATATTTTCATCAAATCAATGTCGGAATCAATTTTGCTACGTTTGTCTGTCTGTTTGAATTATTTTTACGCCTGGAGTTATTGTCCGAAAGCAATAAAATTTGGCCATGTTGTTTGTTATTGTCCTAATCTGTTTCCTATTTAAAACCAGCTGCATCAGTTCATTGTCAAAAAAGTTATATTTTATATAGTTAATTTTTCTTTCTAGCGGCCCGTTTTATTACACGTTTGATATTTTGATCCATTGGTTATATATTTTGGGGGTATCTAGAGTACGAAAATAGATCCATCTTCTGAAATTAGTTCTCTGCCGGATGACATTGGACATTGTTTAGAAGCAAAACAACGTCCAGATTCATCTGCGTTGTATAATTGTTCAGCACTCAATCCATTTTCTTTTATTAAAGTAGCTTTTTTTTCTCGTAAATGGATCGACGGTCCTGCTTTCGGAGGAGAGCTTTCTCCTCATATTTTAGTTATGCGAATTCTATAACGGGCTTTAAACACTTGAAGTCAGCCAGCGCTTGTATTGAATCCTCCAGTGCAGTATAATTGTTGATGTATTTTTATTGCTTTTAAATTTCGCATTTCTCCAATAATTGGTTTAGAGCGTTGCTTTAAAAACCAAGTGTGGAGTATTTTTGTCGCGAGGATATTCCGCTTTTCGCAAAGTTTTTTAAATAGAGAATTATTATAATACAGAAATCCGCTAAATATTTTTTATTGAAAGAACTGTAACTTCCACTCCACTATCCATAACAAACAAAACCATTGATTGTTTTTTCCGAGTTGACTGATGTTGACGATGTTCTTTCTTAAGAGTATCCAGTTGTACAATTTACACGTTCGCGTACTCTAACCCGACTCCACTGTATAACTATTCTAACACAATAATTAACCCAAAGAAACAATATTGTGCAGAGTCGCTAGTGCCCTTTTAATGTCCCCGCCGGAATACGTTTTGTAGCTCATAAAACTATTAAATATGAAACAATTCTATTGAAATTTGGCACAATTATTTTTCCAACTGTTATTAGTATATGCTATAAATTGTGTTAATATCGGTCCATATTTTTTATAGTTTCCAAAACGTGTTTGAGCCAGCACGAACCCGTGCTGATGATTTTTCGAATTATCTTAAATGTATATTATTAATATGAACAATATCGTTTTTTATTTTGCTGAAGCTCCCATATCAATTTATTTCCCCAAAAATAGTTATAAGTTCTTAATTTTACCAACATCCATATTTATATATTTTACTATAGCTCCCATATAACGTGCCTTATCGGAAAAAGGGTTTGAGCTTATAATTTAAAATTCTACACAATATAAGTCCACTTCCCGGAAATTATTTTTATAGAACTAGTAAATATAGACCAATTCCATTGAAATTTCTCCATAATATTAGTGGTGGAGTGTACTGAAGATTTGGTACTGCCGATTCTTTTCTTACTTGTTTTTTATATGACAGTGTGTATGTGTGAGTTTTAATTTTCATTAGGTTGTTGTTTTTTTCTCTTATTTTGTTTCAAATAGAAAATTGTAATTTTTGTATATTTCAAATGTTTTTAAGTGTGTAATTACAAAAAGGCAAAAACGACAACAACTACAACAACAACAAAAAATAAGAATAAAATAAAATGTAAAATAATCCCCACCATCACAAAAACCAAAAACAAAAAAAAAACAAATTTGTGTACATTCTTTTTTCTGTTTTTTTTTTTTTTTTTTTTGTTTAAACATATTCTCACACACACTCACACCCACATACCTCACACTACTCACCCGCACTCATATCTACAATGTATTTTCACATTCATTTGCACTGTGTAATTATAAGATAACAACAATTACAACTAAAGCTTAAATAGCATTTGTAAGTGTATTTGTACATGTTTTATGTGTTTGTGTCTGTTACACGTTCACATGTACATAAATTCACACATTTGAAGACATAAACATATATTTTCACTCACATTTTGCTCCATAAACATTTAAACATTTTAAATCAACGTTAATACTTAAACTTTTTTAATTTAATTTAATTTTATTTTATTTTATTTCATTTCAGCTTTTTGATACCCTTCACCATCTCAAAATGAGGGTATATTTACTTTGTCGTTCCTCATAAAGTATATATATTCTTGCATAATATCAAAAAACTGAATCGATTTAGCTATATCTGTCTATTGGACCACAATAATGAAACAAATCTAAAAAAATTTGTCCTGAATGTTTGTAAAATTTGCAATTTAAAACCTGAATTTTAACAGATTTTATCCATAAAATACAACTTCATGAACCGTACTAAACTTTATAATAACGTACTAAAAATCTAAATATGCTTAAATATGTAAATAAATTAAAATAAAAAATAAAATTTTGATACACCCCAAAGTTGCAATTTTAAAGATAATTTTCTGAAATTTGACACATGTAAAAAATTGTACTGAAGCCTTTCTTTGCACAAGCTCCCATATACAATTTCTCATAAAATTAAGCACATTTATTTTTAACTACATAAATGTATTTCTCTATAGCTTCCATATAAGGTCTCTCTTCAGAAAACAGGTTTGAGTTTATAAAACTTTTAAATATTAACAAATTTTATTAAAATTCGATAAAATTACGAAAACTTCAATGAGGCCTTTTTCCGGAATCGGGATTGAAGCTCTAAATATTAAAAATAATTTTTTTTCTCATATATATTCAACTCATGGCAATATTTCTCTAATATAAGTGGCTATTTAACATTCGCACATCCTATAGCATTCTTTCTTGCTTTTATTGTGCATGTTCCTTTTTGAACTTATTTTCCTTATTTTTCAAATATCAACCGAAATATAAAGTTAATTATAGCGAAATTTAGACGGTACCTACTTCCAAGAGAGCAAACAGTTGTACAAATCTATGTAAAGCTTGGAGTGAGATCAAAAAAGTTTTAACATACTTTTGTCTCATAATTTTTCCAAAAAAATATTGAAATTCTATTATGATCTGATTACGTCTGAAAATCTGTGAAAATGTTGTAGTCGATAAGAGTGCAAAACACTATTATTTCTTATTATTTTCAGTAACTTAGTCTAATGTGAATATATTTTTGTTTAGATCCTATATAAGGCCCTTTTCCGAAACAGCAATTAAAGCTTATAATACCAAATAACTACTAATATCTGAATTTTTCTGAAGAAGACCCTTTTCCTGAAGTGAGGTTTAAACTTCAAAATATATTTAACATACGGAACAGCCGACTAAGAACCACAAAATAAGTCTCAAATAAAATAATAATCACAGAAGATAAAGTCCTCAGTGCTACCGAAGAAAGAATTTTCTTAGCGAAGGTGGTTTTTTATTATCAATGGTTTCCAGGTAGATATTTGGAATTATTCAACGGTCGGCTTAAGTTTCTAAACGTATTCTTTCTTAGGAATGTTTATAGAAATCTTTCTCTCATTTAATATTTAAAACTCCAGATCATTCATGTGTTTTTCCATGGAAACTATTTCAATATATTTGGAACTTATTCAGTGGGTGATATTCCATTAAGTTTTGCATATTTTAAATTTTAAAATTTATTTAAAATTTAATTTGTTTTCGTTTATGTCTTAGGGAGTTATTTCATTTTCTTTTAAATTGGGTGTTTTTTTCATTCCGACGAAAAACTTATAATTGGGAACTATTTCATTTTCTCCATTGAGATGTATTTCGTGGTGCCTACCATTGCATTCAGTTATGTACATTAAAGAAATTTTCGACGTTTTTGAAATTTGGCAGGAGTGTTTGGACTGATATAAATTCATTTCTATAAAATTTATTTGTAAATAATTTCATACCTTTTTTTGGTTGTTGAAATTGATTCTGATTGGGCCAATATTTTAGGTAGCCCCACAACTACACCACTATTGATGGTGGGGTGTTATGAGAGCCGTACATTTATAACCAATATTGTGGTGTAGGGTATTAAATAGTCGGGCTTGACTGACATTTTTACTTGTTATTTATATATAACCAGACAACACAATCGAGAATGGGCTCACAATTTCCTTTAGTTCTCACGTAAACCCTACTTCCTTAAATCACCTCACATGACAAAAAGAAATAAATAAGATAAATCTATAATAAAAATCAGTATAATTGTTTTGCACAACCAAATGTATTAGAATCAAATTCTAGAAAGAAAGATTCATATAGGCCCCATAAAAATGTCCCCCGTTTTTTTGTCCATAAAATTCCTAAATATAAAACTTTATAAACCAACTTTTGTGAAAATAAGTCTTGTTATATTCTGAAATGATGTGCCAAATAATACCAGGATCGATCCATTATTTTTCATAGGTCCCACACAACCACCCTTAATAATTATAAGCCAAAACTACTTTGCGAAATTATAATTTTTTTCTGATTCCCATATAACCCTTCAGAAAAAAATCCTCTAAAAATGCATTAATTTCACATAAAATGGGGTGTAGGATATTGCACAGTCGGGCTTGACAGACTATGACATTTTTACTTGTTTTGCTATTTTTACTTCAAATTACTAAAGAAAGAAATTTATAAAATTTAGAAAGTTCTTCTTTAACTTGGTGGACTCAAAAGGGTTATAAATACTCTAGAATATTGGACAAATTAATAAGTCAAAATAATAACTTGTGAAAGTAAAATATATATTTCTTTCAGTGTAAAAAGAAATATACATTTTACTTCTAATACACTTACACATACTCATATATTTCGAGTTAATATGTCAGTTTATTTAAAACTTATTAATCCAAACAATTTTTAAAAATATTTATTTAATAATATTTTCAATAATAATTAAATGAGAATATCAAAATTAATTCGTAAATATTAAATATAAAATATTTAACCAACGTGTCATAAACAATTTTATGAAAAACAAAATATTTTTTTAAAGTAAATATTTTGTTTTTAAATATTTTCTTTTTATTATATTTTGTGGTTTCTTTTGGAAATATCTTCTTGCTTTTTTAATATTTTTTCTTAATAAATTCAAGATTTTTATAAAATGTAATGACATTTTATGAGGAATCACAAAATCATGAATATAAAATAAAAGTATTATGTCCATATTATGTACAATATAATATAAAATTATATTTGTAATCTGAAAACCCAAATCAAGAAATCAAGAATGAAAAATATTTTCATGAAATAAAATAAAAGAGAATGAAAATAAATTAAGAATTATTTAATTACAAGAATATTTTTCATAACTTTGTTTATATATAATAAGAAAGGAGTTATTGCAGTTTTAGTCTGTCCAGTTCTAAATCAACAATATTTCAGTTCTAGTTGAAGTTCTCACTCCGATAGTCATGCAAAGTCTCTTTCTTATATCAATTCAAATTCTAATTCAATTTCAAGTTTAGATGCTTGTTTAAAGTCCAATTTAGGTTGTAGTACAAATTACAACTTAAGAAGTGAGATTGAAAAATTCTTAACACACAATTATGCAAAAAATGAAACAACTAAACTTGAAGTTTTAATATCTTTTTTCTTCAATTAAAACAATTGTTATAATTTACAAAACAAAAATATTTTTAAAGTGTTAATCACTACTGATGAAATTTTGAACATTTTTCGAAATCCCTACCATTAACTTTTTATGGTGCTTTTTGTCGCTTTGCCCATTAAAATCTACCAAAATTTTTGTGCTTTTCAATTATCTTTTAACAAGAGCCAAATATCTTACCACTTATCTTAGCTGTGAATAGTTTGGAAGATTTGCCTCTCTTGAAAAATACCACTTTTTCTCTTGTGCCACTAATGGCTTTTTACCATATTTACAGGTTGTCAAGTCAGGCCAAACATAAGTGGATACATTACGAAGTCTTATGAATGGAAGCAGCTTTTTTATGAACATGTCTTTAGTATTTTTTTCTTCTTTTGTCGCAACTGCATATTGCTCGCCGCACCGAAAACTTTTTGGTTAATTATGACTGCTTTTGGGCCCTAAACTTTCCTTCTCTCTAGCAACAGCAATATAAAATTGTTGACCAGAAAATTTCGAAAATAACAAACGTCGTCACTTATTATAGAGCTCTTCTGAAAATGCTTTCTAATTTTTGGCTTTAGAAAATTCATGTTGACCATTCCTTCTACCTGAACAAGAGTGGAAATAGTTTGTCGACAGGCCTAAGTATAATTGGCCATCTTTTTGTAGAACCAAGATGCGTTTTGTTAATAATTTTATTAAGCACTTTTTCTGGTCACTCACTTTAATCAGATAAACAATATATTCACATGTTTTCAAAGGAAACTTGTCTAACAAAAAATAAAAAAATAATTGATTTAACAGCATAACGACTCTAGATTTTAATTTAGATTCTATTTTAGGTTTAAGTTTAGATTTAGTTCAAGTTTAAATTCATATTTCAGTTCAGAATCTAAACCAATTTCTTGATTAGTTTTTAGTAATATCGGAGCTGGTATCAGAACTGAAGTCTGGGCTATAATTTGGTTTGGATTTCAAGCTGAAATCTAAACTGAAATAAATAGAACTTGAGCTATGAACTGAATACTAAATTGAATTAGTATCTGAGTTAGAATCTGAAGTTTAAACTGAACTTAAAATAACAATTCAGATTATATCTCTGATTAGTTTAGATCCCAACTCAGTTTCTATTTTTAAATAGTTCAGACTTATTTTAACCTTTTAACTTTTTAGTTCAGGTTATCATTCATATTTATTACAGATTTTAGTTCTGATTATGTTTATTATTATTCAGATTCAGATTCCAATATAAATTCTTATGCAGATTAGTTTGCTGATTTCATTCCTTTGTTTAGATTCTCTTTCATTAATTTTGGACTTATGAATCATCCACTCTACTATTTAAGCTACAAATAGATAAGTATGGTCTTTTAAAGGCTTCATTTCTGCTTAAATTAAGTGCAACAGTTCATTTTGTTGAAAGTTTTGATAAAAATCTTAAATATTTTTATTGCACCATTAAACAGAAACGTCCATTAAGTAAGTTAAGAATTTAAATAAATAAACTTTTACATTTTCTTTTATCTAAGTTTATCAAACTACATAAATAACTATTTAACTTTCTTTACTTGTTACATGTTTCCTACAAAAGGAGGGCAACTATGGCGAAAAAAAGGTTAAACGTTTTTTTCACGTTTAACTAACCAAATTGCTCTTCATTGAGTGTAATATTTGTCCTAACTGGAGCTTGTCACATTTCTCTTCAATTTCCATTTTAATAGAAATTATAAATTCCAAAGACCAACAAACATTTTGTATGTTTACTCATCTGTAACAAATTTTCACGATAAAACAAAACGTTAAGAAAATATAAATTATATTTAAACAGTTTAAATTGGTTATTTACCTGTAGTTGAAAATTAAACTTAAACTAAATTTAGTTAGTCAGTTTAGATTTCCTTTTTTTATTATGTTTTAAATAAATATTTATCTTTCTTTTTTTCTTTAAATATTAAGTTCAAGTCTATTTTTAGAAAGAGCAACTACAGGAATATATTTATTATAAAGAAAGATAAATAAAATTTATTCTAAAACAAGTAAGAATGATATATTCGGCTATGCGAAATCTGCAATACCCTCCATCACAAATGGGTTGGAAGTGAATACGTTATGTATCATACATACACACTCATACAAATACAAAATGTTTTGTATTTTTGGCTATAGCTTTTTCTGAGCCTTTTTTCTACTTTTCAACTGAACTGAAGTTCATGCAGCTTATTATTAGGGCTAAATTTCATTCTAATTTATAATTGCTAGAACTAAGATCTTGCCTCAGATATGGATCTATATCTTATAACATAATAAACCGATTTTGTTGGTTTTAAACTTTCTAGGACTATAACTCATAATCAGGTCAAATTTGATTAAGTTCTGTAAATTATTGTGGATGTGAGCGTGCAAATATTAGACAGACAGACTAACATAGCTAAATCTACTCAGTTTTTGATTTGATGCAAGAATATATATACATTATGGGATCCGAGATGATTCGTTTTTAACGTTACACACAGAATAACGAAGTAAATACACCCTCTTCATCACTTGTGTTGGTGGAGGGTATAATAAAAGAGAAATGCTAGAGTAATATAAACCATGGTAAGAATTTGCACTTATTCTATTATCGATTTATTTTCTCTAACCATCTCAAATTCAATACTTAAGTGCTGCATTTTAAAATACCTGTTCGAAACACACAAATGCACATACATCTAAACATAGAGCTACTTATAACAACTACATGTACAAATACTCTTTATATATATTTGTACAAAAGGTGCAAGACTAGAATATATTGAAAGAAAGAGAGAAAGAAAGAAAAAATTTATTGAACTACACAAACGTGGGCACAAATACGAAACAATTCAATTGTAGTAGTTGTAAATCTTCTATGAATAAATCTTGCCTACCATTTTCAGAGTATGGTTATGTGTGTGTATGAGTGACAGAGAGAAAGGAAAATAAAATATAATATGAGTAATATTCTACAATTTACAGAGATTCTAAGCATGAAGTTAGTTGGGTCTGTTTTAATTCTGATTCTATCTCAGATCTTATTAAAGTTCTATTGCAAGTTTAGTTCATTTATAATTAAAATTTTAGTTCAGATTCTAATCAAAATTTTATTTTTTCCCTTTTAGCTGATAGTTCACTTCTTGTTCAGATTCTGTTTTAGATATTAGCTCAAATTTCAGTTAAGATTCTCGTTCGGACAGGCTAGGTCACCATAGCAGTTCAAAGAGCTCATAACCTTTCAAGTAGATTCGGAATGACTCCGTTTTGTCTTGATCATACAACACGTAAGGCAATAAGTACTAAATATATGTTTGTCACTAGGTGGAAGTACTCAGAAGTAATCTCGAATGTCACAGGTTGAAAGAGGCCACATCTCCTTGGCGTTTCTCCATGTTCCTAGTTCAGTATTTGTGAAAATAGATGAAAACACTGCTCCTTATATAACAAAGCGGAATTTCAACTGACTCGGTGTTAGATCTATTAAATGCAGAATCTTCCTCGGCTAGCTCATCGGCCTGCTCATTACCAAAGTGGTCCTTATGCGTCGGGATCCAAACTAGAGCAATAACAGATGTCCGAGATAGCCTTGTCAGCTGTTCTTTTTCTATAAAAGTTTATATATGGCGTAACATGGTAGAATGAGGTATATTGTAGAATTCTAGCAATCCACAATTTTGAGCCTCACCGCTCTACTTGCATATATGGCCATTATATACAAATCAACGGATATAAAATGTAGTACGGTATTCACAACAACCGAATGTCTGGTCCGAAGTGCACTTCGTGAATTCTTTTCTTTATAGCAGTTCACCATTCTAAAGATCCATTAATAAGAATACGTATGTTTACTTAACAATGTTGGGAAAAAGTGTCCACTTTATTTCAAACATCTAGCGACATGTATAATATCGTAGCCTTACTAACTTTGTGGTGTGTTTAGTTTCCAAAATAATTTCGGGTCTAGAATAATACAAAATAATTCGGACTCTTCGAAAAAGTGATCTTGGATAGTTCGTACAGATTTTATTCCTGATTCAAGTTCAGAAACGAGTTCAGATTCTAGTTTATATATAAATTTAGAGTCTAATTCGGATTTTATATCAGACTCTGGTTAAAACTGTTGTTCAGATTTTTGTTCAACCTCTTGATCAAATTCTAATACAGATTTTAGCTTAGATTCATGCTCAAATGATAACGATATTTGTAGTTTAAATTCAAATTGTGACTCCAGTTTAGATTCTAGTTTTGTTAATTCAGATTCTGGTTCCGATTATGGTCAAGATTCATGTCTAGATTCAATTTAGTTCATATTTTTCTTCGTATTCTAATTAAAATTCTAGTTCAGTTTCTTGTCAAAATTCTAAACCGGATTCTGATTCAGATTCTGCTTTAGATTCCAAATCAAATTCTACTTTAGATTTTAGTCCAAGTTCTGGTTCAAATATTAATTCAGATACTACATCAATATTAGTTCAGTTTCTAGTTTATAATCCTGTTCAGACTGTAGTTAAGTTTCTAGTTCAGATTTTAGTTCATATCTAGTCCAGAGTTAAGATTGCAGTTTAGATTCTAATACAGATTGTAGTTCTATATAATTGCTAATTACGATATTTGAGAACGTCTGTTTTCTATCATTCAATATAATTTCAATGAACATAATTTTGTTCTTGTTATGGTGCCTTAATGGAGGGAAAGCAAAAATATACAGAATCTAAATTTCTAGTTTATTATAGAACAGTTCCTATAGAATATGAGAACTTGTAGTTCAATACCTGTAGAATATTATATATTTGCATAACAATGATTGAATATATAAAATAGTTAAGGTGTGAGAAAAAGTTTTGTATATCATTTATTAAATTTGGGTTAAAAGGAAAGTTAAAACTTAACAAAAAGGCAAATCATTTTTTTTATTGTATTTTAACACCGGAAAACAAAAATTAAAAGGTAAAAAATATGTGTTCGGCTGTGCCAATTCTTATATACCCTCCACCGCTTAGACGAAATTAAAATTAATTAAATCAATTAAGAATAATCTATTCTGAGAAAAATTACACTACAGTTAGTGACCTGGAATTTCGTTATAAATTGGTTTGCTTGGAAACTGAAATCAAAATAATGAAACTTACAAAATAAGAAAACTATGGACTGATGAGCTTAAAATTGACTTCACACATTAACGTAAAAGCAAAAAGTATTATTGCATCAAAGCATATATAATGCAGAATTTCAACATCGACTCAGATTTTTATTAATATTTACTGAAACTGCTTCTCTTTTAAGTATAAAAATTAAGAAACTAAATCTTATTTCTTATCTACACAGATAATAATACAATAATAAAAATAATTAAAAAGTTCAGGATTGCACCCTACACCGTCATAGGTGGTGGGGTATAATGTGTTTGTGCAGATTTTTTAAAGGGAAGAAATAATAGTGTTACCACCACTTCTAAGATACCGTGCGACTCAGAATCACTTTCTGAGTCGATTTAACCATGTCCGTTTTAAGTATACAATTCGAGTCTTAAACACTTTATGAGTCAGTGTTCGTCCGTTGTGAAATTTGGTACATGTTATTATTAGTTATTGTTTTATTTTAATGATTATTTGTTTTTTTTTTTTTTTGCTTAAAAATGAAGCATATTGAAATTGGTCGTATTTGGTCCTTTATTTCATATAGCTCTCATAAAAATGTCCTCCCTTAAGGTTATAAAATTCCTAATTATAAAGCAGAAATAAATACTCAGCCGATGTGCCAAATTATGTGGGGGTCGGTCCATTAATTCTCATAACTCCCATACAACCTCCTTCCAAATTTCACTTTGAAGTTCATAAATCCCACATACATGTTGGTTTTGTAATAACAACTGCTTAAATTGAGATAATTGTAATCTAAAATCGATGTTCCAAATTTTACGTTGGTCGATCCATCATTTCTTCTAACTCCGATACAACCCCCCATAAAAATCCTTTACAAACGCGTAAACATCACTTAATTTATTATCATTTTAATGTACTTCACCCTTAATCACACAATGAAAAACACGAAGTAGTTCGTAAATTTTTTCTAGCTGTCATTTACAAATAAAAAACAAAATTTTACTTGTTTTTTTAATTAATTTTGTAACTGAAAAGTTTTAGAAATATTTTTTTGTGTAGGAAGATCTGATTTCAATTGGCCAGCACAACCTTGAAACTGTCTGTAAGATGTTTGGCAATCGGAATAGAATAAATCCTTAGCCCTCATTAATATACCCTTGGTTTCTATATGGCGCCGCCATGATAATCGCCTATCCAAATTAATACAGAGGAATGTAACATAATCACATTGAGGGATGTTAACACCATTAAAAGTAACTGATGGACAGTTTCCTCTTCCAATAGCTAAGAAGACTAGTTTACTATCTTGTTCGTTGTCCAGTATTTCAACAATGTTTCCAAATGCCTTATATTATTAATGTATAAGGTGAGAGATGCTATGTAAAGATCCTCGTTTGTACTTTTTTAATTCAACTGATTTCTGTAGTTAAGCTGCAGACTGGATAAATTATATTGAAATTCGACTTATGTCTATGCTTTCCATAACATACAGCTATATATCATTATATTAACGAAAATCATCAAAATCGTGTCAGTAGAAAAGCTTAAGGCAAAAATATTCATTATTTCGACATTTCCCAATGTGTCATATTGGTCGGAATATTTAAGATATTTTTTTCCTGAAATTTGCCACACAAAAATTAACCCAAAAGAACTATATTTTGCTAGATCCATTACTTGACCTAGATACCTTATAAGGACACATTCCAGAATATGGTTTTAAGCTTTAAAAACTCTTAAATAGGAAATAATTCTATTGAAAATCGGTACAATAATTTTTCTTACTGTCTAATGCATGTTATTAATTTGACCAATGTAATTCTATATTTTGATGTAGCTTCCACATAAGGCACTTTTTATTTTTTGTTTTGATCTCATAAAAACTTTATATATGAAGCAATTTTCTATAAAATCATCAAAAATTATATTTCTAACTGTCTTTTATATAATTTATTAATTCAATGAATATCGTTCATATAAGACCATTACCCGGAATATGATTTTGATCTTGTCAAACTTTTAATGCTATTGAAATTCGACACAATCAGATTATTATCAACAATTATAGATAATTTCAAGAATATATTCCAATACTTCAACTCACGCAAATGTATCAAAAATGTAAGTGATGGAGGGTATTTAGGATTCGACACAGACGAACATTTTATTTTTACAGATTTCTAATTAATTCTTATATAAAATATTTCACGAATATCGATTAATATCTGGTTATAGGACCATCCTTCAATAGGGCTTTAATAAAAAAATCTTAAATAAGAATCAATTCTATAATAATTCAGAACAATTATTTGTCCAATTATCCTGAATATACCAATTTCATGAACATTGGTCGTCATTAGCTTTCAAACTCTTTATAAACTGCCATTTTTCTGAAGAATGTCTTAAGTCTTAATCATTTTTGAATTTTACTTTATGTGGGACCAATTTGAAGAACATCAACCAAAATTATACGTTATACGAATTCGACTTGAGCGACCAGCATTTCGCTGTTACTTGAACATATGGCTTCTTCCAAGGAAGAGTAAAAATAAGATCTTAAATAACATTTAATTCGTGTATATTTGTCTAAAATAAAGCTGGTGGAGAATACATGAGATCCAGCATAGCTGAATATATAATTCTTTATTGGTTTGGTTTATTTAATGAACTGAAAAACAGGCTTCTCTTTATTAAACATTTAAAGCTTTTGTATTAGGAAAAGAAATAGAGAAATACTTTCTCAACTTTCAGACACATTACCTTGCACCACAGTAAGGGGTAATCATAATATTGACGGTAACTAGTTCTTATACAAGTTCAATATTTTTTCATAAAGATATAAAAATGAAAATTGACTCACAAAGAGTTGTTTTCTTATATAAACTTCTCAGAAATAAAACTATTAACTCCAAAAAATGGATACGAATATAATAAGATCAAAATTATTAGAGGAAAAAGTCTACTACGATGAAATCTTAATATTTTTTTATACATTTATTTTATATACTACATAACTGATATTTCTCTTTATTTATTTAGTTTTTTTTTTCTCAAAAATAATTTCATAAATTGAAATTTATTTTCATCAAAGCAAAACCATATTTTTCTGGTTTTTCTTTACTTGAAAAGAAAATATTAAGATTTAAAATTTTCAAACTATAAATTAAATTCTGTAAAGGTTTTTAAAAGTTACTTTAAATTATAACGCACCTTTTAAATAAAAGTTTTAATGCTTCAGAGGAAATATGGTGCATTATACAGCGTATGATTAATATTGCTTAATGAACCTGAAATATTAATCATACTCTTCGTTTTTAGATTTTTCTTATTTATTCAAAATTACTTGCATTTTTACTTAACTTTTCTGCATTTTGATTTTAATTAAAAAAATATGAAATTTTCGTTTTCTTACTTGGAATATGAGTTCAGTCAGAAATAATAACAAAAGTAACTTTAATTAACAATTTTTTGTTATTTTTCTTATCATTTATTTTACTCAACACTCAACTTGAAAAAAGTTTTTGTTTTATTTATTCAAACTAATTTATTTATTCGGTACTAAATTTTTTTCAATTTTGGAAAACTTTTTTTCAATATACCCGAAGTTTGGGCTTAATTTTAACTTATTTATTATGTTCACAATGTTTGATCCGAATACCTAAAAATAAATATAATAAACTATTGGCTCCAGAACAATTAGTTACACAGATTTCCTTAACAAAAGTCATTAATTTTTTTTTTTTTTGTATCATCATGGCACCCATGACAAAAGTCATTGAAAGCAAATAATTTTTTCAAGCATGATACGCAGTGTTTGGACCAGCTAAAACGAGTAGTAGTTCACACATATGCAGTCTAGCTAGTATATCTAAATTGTCATTCCCAGCACTGAAATAAAGATATCTATCTCATTTATAGAAAACTGGCATTTAACTGCTTGATGTTATTTAGACGTATGCTTTGCTTGACTTTATCGACATAGTGTGACACCGGGACAAAAGGGAAAAGGCGAACGTAACGAAAAAGACACACAAATAGTACCACAAAGGGCACTCACATTCTTCTAACAAAAACTACACACGCAAAATCGCAATCTTTATGTATCGTGAAGAAGAATCAGATTGAACTTGCCCCTTGGTTAGTCAAGGTTTCACAAATAGACCTATTTGCAACTTGGGTTACCAATATATAACCGAGTTGAGCACTGCCTGTTGACTTTTCATATTAAGAGAAACCAATTTAAAGAAAACCTTGAACAGCGTTTTTTGCAGCAAATTTATAACGCCATAGATTTAACCGAAAATATATTTTCGAGTGATAAATCAAAGAAACCGATATTTCAAAAATTTTAATTTTGCCCCACAGTAAGTTGTAGAAATTTTTAAATTACATTGTTTGCACTCAATATCGTAGTGAAGTCAGTAAATTGTGTGCAGCAACAACAACATCTTCATCGTCGTCATCATCATCATCAGCTGCAACTCTCTTATCCTCATCATTATCATCACTATTCTTGTCAGCATTAAATGGCCAAAACCCATTAACTTGGAAAATATTTCATAATGAATTTAAGTGTGTCACATAGTATGTATGAATGTGTTGGTGGAGAGGAAAAGTTTATGTGGACAATGTTAACTTCACAAATGGATGACAAATAACTGCAGTTTTTGGGGAAAATATTTTTATTTTTTCTTTGCAAAAAAAAACTGAGCACGATTTTATACAAGGAATTTTTATATATAAATGGAAAAATCTTTTTATATTTATATTTCCATGTCAACAATTCTATCAGTTTAAAAATATTTTAATTGGTAGAAAATACATACAAACGTATACACATGGATGTATAAATATTTTTATGTAATCAAGTCATAAAATTGTAGAGAACAATTTCGAATATAATTAATTGCTGAAAATTCGAATGTAAAAATTTAAATCAAAAATTTTTTTCGAATATTTTCTTAATAATTCACAACTTTAAATCCGTTTCTTTAATTAGAAATGCAAAATACTTTGAAGAAAATATTAGTAAAATAAAAAAGTGTGTAAATTTTAAATTAGTTTATGGATTTCAAAGACATTTCTCAAAATTCAATTTCAAGTTGTCTGTAACATATTTTATACTCATATGAATACCTACAGCAAACTACAGCTGCAAGAAAAAAAACAGATGACTTTTCATTTTCAAAATGAAAGTCTGAAAATGAAAAAGAAGAAAGAAATAAAGAAAAAAATGAAAATCATCGTTGACACAAACTACTTTCTTTTGAATAAACACTTAATGTTGACACCTATTCTGTTGTATGTCACCCCAAAAATTTGAACTTTGTAGGAGGCAACAAGCAGCATTTACAATTCAAGTTTTTCAACTTTAAGAATTTTTGCATATGAATACTTGGCTAATACTCGCTTAACAACTACTTGTATTTATTTACACAACCACACATATACACACATACATACATCCACATTTAGTAATTTCTTATATGTATATGAAACATTCATATGTAAATTTCCCTTTCCGTTTTTTTCTAACACACTATTTTTGTTTTCGGTTTTTATTTCTTGTTTTGCTTCCTGTGCCTTTTGGTGAATTTATTTTAATTTATGCATTCCATGCAACCATTTCAATATTACACCATTTCATAGCAACAACTTGCAAATACAACTGTGTTGCAATAGCAAATGACAATTGCAACGTCATATACATTTAAAAGTTAAACATTGTAAAACTTATTTACTTAGAGAATGCACACATACGTATAAACTAGGGATGTCAATCCCATAATTCCGATTTCCGAGACTCATTTATTCCGATTTTTACGAGAAATCCCGCATAATATAATAATGTTTTATGTTTAGTTTATTGTCATAAATATGCAAAACAGTGTTTTATTATAGAATAGAAAATTCCGAAATCCCAAAAAATACCGAATCTGAATCCCGAGATTTACAAAAAACCTGTACCGTTTGGCATCTCTTGTATATGCATTTATATGTGTAGCAACTACGGGGGCATATGTGAAAGTTTTAACAATTAAAATGAGGTCAGTGCTCAAAAGTTGTCATGTAATTCTTGTAATTCTTTTACTTCTTACGAAACATCCGTTTATTTGATATTCCGTTATGTTTTTATCATTTTAAAGAGAGAAAGAGAGTAAAGTCAAGTAAGAACATTACAGTCGGCAACGCAGAATCATCAAATATCTTTCAACATAAAAACTAGTAAAACAAATTATTAACAATTTTATCTTTTAATGGAGTCAACTTTATTGAGTACACAAGTCAAAAATGTAGATTTAAAAAATAGAGTTTGAGTCAATATCGGTCAATACAAAATGAAAAAAATTGAAGTAAAACGTTGAACATGGTTGATTTTATCCAATTTTTAATATGAACAATATTATTTCACCACAAACTTATTTAAATTGAATGAAAAAAATAGTTAATCTAAAATCAACTACGTATTCAACGATGTTTTTCTGTGTGTTCCCAAAATACAAATCCGAATAAAAAACTTACCTCTTTCATACATTTCACCACTACAAGTGGCAATGAGGGTATATTAATTTTGTCATTCCATATACAATGCCAGAAAGAATCATCTAAAACCACATAATGTATATACATATATTCTTGCATTAAATCAACATCTGAGGCGATTTAGATAAGTCTGTATATACGTCTGTTGTCCAATTGAAATGAAAAAATAAAAAATTTGATATTAATATTTTTTATCGCCCTGAAAAACCAGCAAAATCCATTGATATTAAAAAATATAAACCGGTATCTGATAAATATTGGATCTGAAGGTACCACACATTTTTTGCTTTATGTGGTAAAAACAATTGAGATTGATACGAAATTTTGATGCTCCTACTTCTATAGATACTTGATTATCAATCCTATCCTTCCTTAATTTTTTCCAGTAAAATAGTTCCTTGAGAAAGCTAATGGAACTTAAATTTAAACCTCTCGCTGTAATAGTTCTTTAGGTATTAGGCAATGCATTGTATGGGTGTACCCCGTCCTTTCATCCTATCCGCCTACATTTTTTCTAGTAAAAAGTGTCTTAAGAAAGCGAATGCGACTAAATTTAAAACTCTCGTCAACAAAGTCGGACTAGTAGTTTAGTCTATAAGATCCATCTACACCACATTGCTGATTATAAATGGTAGTTTCAAAGATTTAATGAACAACTTTCGTATAGTTATAATGAATTTTTCTAAGAGGTCATATGTGAGCTACAAGAAATTATGTACCGACCCTCGTATAATTTTACATATAGCATTTTGCTTACACTTATCTTAATTTTACCTTTAATTATTATAATATTATCGTATATGTGAAATTTATGCTTTTTAAAATAATATTTGGAAGACGGTTTGTATATGGTCAATGAAAAAATTATTTGCTCCAACAGGTATAGTCCACCTTCTAGTCTAGCATAGTGACACATAAGGCCAAAAATAAGTAGACATATAATGAAGTCTCATGAATAGTCTGAGCTAATCGGGCTGATTTCCTGCCGGATGTGTTGGTAGCCCGTTTGAAAATGCTTTTAATTTTTTGGCTTTAAAAGTATTATGTGGTCCATTCCATTTACCTGAGTCAGATTTGCTATCAGCGGGCAAGTTCCAATACCGTTCAATAACATTGGAAACAATTTGACGGCAGACCTTTTCTTGGCCAACTTTTTGTAGGATCAAATCGGGTGTTATTGAAAATATTTAAGAATTTTAGTACGCATTTTTTCTTGTCACTCATTAAAATCTGATTGTTTTACAAAAGTAACTTAATAAAAATCAAATAATACATGTCTTAAAAGTTTTCTAAAAAACGTGTGTTAAGACTTTTTGATCTCACTCCTTACTACAATACAAAAAAATAAGTTATGGTTTTAAATCCCAATTTCAGGAAAAGCACTACTTGGAAACTGCAAGTATGGTCTACAGCTCTTAAAATATATGTAATGTTATTATACTTATAAAATAAAGTATAAAACCATTCCGATATTTAAATCACATTAATAAAACTAATTCATAGTTATGCCCTTTTTCTCTTTTTTTTATTTATATGTACATAATTTACATATATGATGTACATGTACATACATGTAAATAAATATACGTACATAAGTTTATATTTATACAGGTGTGATCAAGAAAAATACACATAAAATGAGATCCAAATTACAATAAAAACTAAATAAACTAACGAATATAGAAGCGGAAACACAACTTCTGGATTAATTAGTCTTAAACTAGAGTTTATGCGAAAATATCTAAAAACTAACAAATAATGAAGAGACAAACAAGCGCAATTATAAACAATTATGTAAACGCTTGTTTGAAATAATAATTATATAAGGTTAGAACTTCTTAATGTATTGTTATGACAATAGATTCATCTACAGACATCATTCTAGACTGTGATGCGAGTCTAAGACACAGAATCTGGGGTAACAGTGAAATCAATGAGCGAGTTGAAGGTAAATTAGATTTCATTAATATTAACAGACTAGATATATATTATATGTAATTCCGGAACAATAAAAACAATTATTATTCCTAGAACGAAAACTATAATGAATGGGAGGAGGTACTAGATATTACACTCATAAATACTAGATATCACTTGATTGGTGGAAAGTATTCAATATTAGGTTCATAATTGGATACTTTTCAATATTAGATTTCATGGCGACAAAATGCCTCAAAAATCCAAGACAAACTGACTAGTTTAAGTTCAATGGTGAAACGTAAATTAAAGAAACTTACAGATATCGAAGTCTCGAAGGCTGATATCGTTGGCATCTTTCAGTAACGCAACTGCTCTGGAGAGAAGCTCGCAGATCTTTTAATGATAGCTATAGGAATAGATCGTGACAGCCATGTCAAGGAGAACATAGAGCCTACAATAAAGCTATAGCAGTCGGGAAAAGAAGCTCATCGGGAACCTTCTGCGTATCTATAGGTAACTCGAAGGTCTCACCGAAACTGACTATGGGACATACAAATTCACTATACGTTAAAAGGATGTATGTAATCCTCTGCTGAAACCCCTGATGCTCTAATCGAAACTTAATTTCCTATAGTCGACAAGAGGGCGTTTTCCAAAGCATGTTACAATGTGCCAAAGTATCTATTTTCCCTTGGCTTCTTTATGTCCTGTTCAGATAATCTTAGTTTCTTTTACAGCAAAGTTTCAAGGAACTAGAGAAAGTTGACAAAAATCACGATAATTCATAGGCATTCAGACCTATTAGTCTTCCTATTGAAGACATTTGAAAGATTCATTAATCTGCACTCAAATGGCAACAACTAGAGGGCACAAATTGCCAATTGGTCAACCTAATGTAACTCTATTTCATGAAGTGTTGAGGGTGATAGGAAAATCTTTAGAATATAAACTTCATAGACTTTTCAACAACGTTATCAGATTGTAAGCTGCTACAAATAAAGTATACAAATATCAACTTATATAACAATCATTGATGTACATGAGGTTAGGATCATAACACTAATTTCTACACTGATGGGTCCAGAAAGAGCTATAGAGTTGGAGCTGGTGTTTTTCAGAAGGTATGCGAAGGCAGTGTTTTTCAATCTTTTAGATGGCAGAAATATTTCTGGAAGTATCAGAATATTTTTTACAGTCAAGATGCACTTCTGTTACTGAAAGTCCATGTAACTAAATTCCTATTAAAAGGCCGATGTAGAGAAAAGTTAACAGGGCATTCAGGGCATCTGACACTTCGGTAACACATCCATATATCAAACAGGCAGAAAAAAATTGAATGCAAAGTTACCAAGAAAATGTGGGCTGCTTTCAACTTGCAAGGTACGAGGCAACTCCAGAATCGCAGTCGTAAAGATGTATTAAGGGCAAGTACCTAATGATATAATTGATTATATACCTCACAACAGGATCATTATTACTCAACTTGACAGTTCATGAGAATTGAACTATAAAAGAAATCCTATCTAACTTCGTCCAACATTTTGGAAGTTCTTCTTTTCTTCCTCTTCCTCTAAAACTCAAGTTTTTCCAGAGGATCACATTAACATTCTTGAAATACTTATTTCAAAAATGTGGTAACACAATCATCGATTTATGTCTTGATTTTCCCTCATTTACCATTTGTAATGGTTCTGGATAAAAAATGGTGTATACACTTTAAACAGACAAGCCAATTTTAGTTGGAACTGCAAACAAATAATGACGCATATATGAGGGTGTTTAAAAAAGTTCAAATTATAATTTGACATACAAATTATTTTTGTCACTGCAAAATAATTCTGCTAATTTGTGTGTATTTGTTCCCGCACTCACACAAATAGTTTGAACTTTATTATTTACGCTTTGATTATAATTTCGTCGAATGACAGTAGTTGTTGTTTTTGTAATTATTTTTTAAATTATTTTTCTGCAGAAAAACAAAAATGTTAAAATGCAAAAACAACAACGACTGCAACGTCATCAAATAAAACGAAAATGGAAAAAGTCCTTTGTAAAAGTTTATCTGTGTGTTAAGAGTTTAAAACAAAATAACTAACAAAAAATACTACTTGTGGGTGTGTTTGTGTGTGGGTATTTGGGTATTTCAATTGTGCACATATGAAATTGCTTACTATTTTTATTCATTCATAGACTTGTCCATGTATGCAATCTCAGCCCTACAGTGTCTATAAAATGTATTTTTTCCAAATTGGGACTCTTAATCCAAAGTTTCGAAATATAGATAAAATACCACTGTTTTTAAATTTTAAGAAAAAAAGCTGGGTATGATAGACAGTCAGTTGTTATCGGATTTCAAAAGCTCTGTTGAGATGCCACTTCATACCAGGAGATTTGTTTCGCAGAACTCTTTGCAGGTAACTAAACAACCTGTTTATTCTAACGGTATTATTAGTACTTCCTGTGACCTGTCCTTATCTGAAGACTTTATTCAGCCATCATTTTTTCAATGCCAACACTTCACCGTCAATTTTATTGTAAAAAGCGAACTTTATGTAACCTGATTCCAAACACTTCTACAGCCCAATAGCTCGCTTTTGACTACGTATTTAGGGTGACACTAATTTTTATATATATTTTCCACCATCTCAAGTGGTGATGTGGTTAAATTATTCCGAGTATAACGCCAAGAACAAATCATCTAGAACCACATAAAATATATTTATTCTTGCATCAAAATCGATTTAGTTCTCACATCTAGAATAATTACCGAAACTCAATGAAACTTGTTCATATTATTTACTGTTATCCTTATCAGTTTCCTATTTAAAATACAACAAAACGGTTAAAACCCATAACTGATATAACCTAAAAATTCCTCAAGAGATCTCTTCATAATTTTTCAACAAAAAATATATGTTTTAAGACGGCATTTATTCATGACATTTAATTATATACATATATGTACTTCATCATCGTACAAAAAATCATTGAAATCGGATGAATAGAAAAAAATTACAGACTTCTCATAAAGTTCGCAATATTGACGATATTTTCTTAAATATGCCACATATATTTATTTTGATGTAAAAACAAACTTAAATAAAGTAGATTGTATTAGATCCGTTATTAGCTTATCTTTATAAATTCCGAAAAAAGCACCCATAAAAGGAATATGGTTTTAAGAATAAAAAACTCTCAAATATGGATCAATTCTATAGAAATATAATACAATTAGAATTATAAATATTTTAAATATATGTAATTAATTTGACTATTTTTGTTGCATATTCAACCATTTCAGAAGAAAGGTTTCAGGCCGTATATAGTTAAAACATCCTTATAATCTCACTTCCCGCAATAGTATTTTTTCCTGAATATGGACCACTTCCAATAAAAATTTTCACATTTGTTCTAAATATTATTAAGATATGGCATCAATATTAAGAAGTTATTTTTTTAAGATGATACAGGAATAATCAGTTTTCTGATGCAATATCTTCCTCTTATCCTTTCAGATTCTGTTTATTTATTATATTTATTATAAAAACTACAATAAATATATTATATACATAATGCGAACAGAGTTGCTCTAAGTTGTTCCAAAGAATGTATAAACTATTAAATCATGATCATCTTATATTACAAAATCTAATCATAATGTACGCATTTTGATCGTACGCTTCACAAATTCTCCGACATTTTTTCCATATCATTCATTTTACATTAACAATTAGTTTAAAATGAAACAACAAAATTAACTTATTGTCAACATATTTATTAATCGTTTATAAAATCTTGTTTGCCAAAAATATCCTTTGGCCTTAATTTTTTATTGCTACACTGTCGAGATCTTGTTGCATACACCCACATTACAAACACAGTTACATTTAAAATAGTACTAATAATAGTAACAATAAAAACTAAATATATACCTACATATACATTTAGATCTGTCATTTACATGTGTATGTACTCAGTTTGTTAAAATCAACTACTTTTGTATTTAGATTTTATATGGATGTTTTAGTACTTAACTCTCTTGTTCTTGAAATTTTCTCGCTGCAGTTATTTTTAAAATTTGTTGTATTCACATTTGGTGATGGATTTTACTTGTATGTTTTTTACACATGTATGGCTTTGTAGCCTTTTCAGAGTAACCGACACAAGCAGAAGCAACTTATCATTTAATATCTTTAATCCCGATTTAGGTATATGATTGAAATTTAAAAGGAACCAATTCGAAATCGAAATACTACAAATTAATACCTGTCATTAATTCTCATTCTAAATGGGTTTCCTTTTGTAGCCCAAAATTAGTTTTATTATTTTAATACTATGACGTAAAGAGCGTATACTTAATATAATTGATCAATTGTCATATATCATACGCACCGATATAATTGATTTTTTTCATACCCTCCACCTCACCAATGTTGACTAAGCAATCAAAAGTCTGCCGTCAAACTGTTTCCAATTCCATTCAAGCATAACTCGTCCATTGATGGAAAACCTGGTTCAGGTAGAAGAAATGGTTTATATGATGTTACTTAAGCCAAAAAAAATAGAAAGCATTTTCAAAGAGCTCCCAACACATTCTATAGGAAAGCTGCCCATTAAGCTCAGTGCTCGGAATATTTGGTACAAAAGTAAAGCTATTGCAGGTTTAAAATATACAAGGCTCATAAGTTCCCGACTTGAATGCTGCTAAAAATTTAGAGAAAAAACAGCACGGAAATTGAAGTCAAGTTTTGTAAACAAATATTTTTGCTGCATAATTGATGCCAAATATATGTTATGATGGATTTTTGACAATTTCCTGGTTAAACATTTTATGTTGCTGATGCTCTTATTTTTGACCTGACTTGGCGTTCTGTCACTTTTGTAAACAAGCCCTTGAGTGCTACAAAAACAAACCTTCAAGCTGCCCAGAGCTAAGGCCAGCAGAGAGATATTGGGCTCCTCTTTGGTAGATTTAAAGCGGAGATGATTCATGTTTTTGGTACAACTTTATTACTACAATTAGTAGAGAGTGTATATTAACTTTGTCATTCCGTATGTAACGCCAAAAATAAATCGTTAAAATCTTAGTCGATTTGAATAGCTCCGTCTGTCTGTCTGTTTGTCTTTTCATCAGTCTGTCGTTGGCTCGTTCACATCCAAACTTATTCACCTTCCTTATTGGTTCAAATGGCTGGTATAAGATAGAGAATTAAGAAAGTGACTGTTTGGAGTCTAAGAAGAAAAATTTATTATTTCAACAAACCTTAGACTATAAAATTTTTAAACATGGGTTTTAAGCAGCCGTACACCATATGTACATTTGACTTAGATCCTTACAGGTCACATTCTAATTACTACATATGAAACTGAAATAAATTTTCTAAAGATTCTTATTCATACTTAAATCAAAGCAATAAAAGCTTTAATAAAGATGTTGATGCTTCTATTAGACTCCTAGTGAAAATTGGAAAATGGGTTTCTTAAAACTAAGAGATTGGAAAAAGTTAAGGAAAAGCTTAATCATCTCCTCCGCAGCTTCTGTAAAAATTGTTAATTAGAAAATTTTTTCTCCTTCATATATATACTCATCACAAAATGACTAGTAATCAGAGTGTGAAGTCTCTTATTTAAAATTATGTTTGATTTCATGTGACTATAAAATAATCATATTAAACAAAATTTTTAACAGGCCAATTCTGTTGATAAGCTCCCTTAACTAACGATAGCAAAAGTTAAAGAAATAAGATTTCCTATGATAAAATGTCCTTAACCCTGGCAAAATTAAAGGAAATTATAGGTGACCCCTAAGCTCCAGGTTGGAATGTTTGTGTCTAGCATCCACATGCATGTTTATTTTGAAATATTTGTCAATAATAGGAAGAAGCTTAAAGACTTTTCAAAATGTCCACATCACTGTATATAAAAATAATTGCAAACGAAATAAATTTTATTTTCAGACAAAACGAATGTCTTCTCGGAATGAGATTTTATTTAGTCATAATATTTCTAAACACTCAGCACTAAAGGTAAACATTTCCAAAATATTGTATGGAAAATACTATCTTAATTCTTAAGCATGTTTCAGATATCGGAATATAACAAATTTTTTTAGCTTTAAGAAAAAAATTTGGTCCCAACAACAGACAGACGGTGGGGCAGGTAGATATAGCTAAATCAACTTTGCTTTTGATGTGAGGGAAGAATATAAATATTTCATTTGGTTTAATACGGATCTTTGTTAGCGTCTTCAATGAAGTGACAAAGTCGATATAATAAATATAACTTTAATATGAAAATCATGTCCAGCACACTGTATTTTTTAAGTTCCATATTTCTTTACCCTATCGACCGTAAACTTTTGAGTTCCGTGGATATCTGAACAAAATTATTAGATTAGTAATATTTACCTTGCATTGATCATACCCTTTCCAATTATGTAAAGCAATTTCTTAATCTGAATTCCGAATTTTAAATGAAAAATAATATCAACATGTTCGGGAACCCTGCCTTTTTATTTTTTGAATATATTTTGAATGTGTTTTCAAATGTAAATTTTTCGTTTGTTTTTCATGTCCTTTCTATTTCCTTTTTAAACTATGTTTTTTCTTTAATTTATTGCTTTTTTGTTGTTTCTGAATGCGCGTAATGAATGAACATTTAGCCAGCCAACCAGCCATGTGGCAGGAACAGAAAGTGGCTTTTCTCTCTTTTAGTTTTAGTTTTATTTATAAAATGGTGCCTTTTTATGATGTATTTCAATGAAATGAATAGAATAAGTGCAATTAAAAGTATTTAAATTTAATTAATACTTGTATGTATGTGTCTATATCCAACAATTTGCAGTACCTTCAACTATACAAATTATGATGTTTATTTTGTAGTTTTGAATAGATTTTCAGATTCATCTTCAGTATGAAAAAAATAGAAATAATAAAAAACTCATTATTCTACATAAAAGTTAAAAGGTCAATTAAAATAAAAACAACTAACTGATTTTAATTACAACAATTTAGAACTAATTAAAATAATAACAAAAACAGTTGGAATTTAGAAAAATATAAGTCAGTAGTTAAAATAAAACTTCATCAAATTATATTTTTAAAGTTTAATTTTTGAATTTATTTATAATTTTTGTAGTTTTTTTATAACAAATTGAATCATTTCATAACATTTTTGTTTCTTTAATCAAAATTAACTTCACTCAATTAAACTTGTTTTTCATGATTGAACATTATTATAATAATTATAAATGTTATTTGTATTGTTTTATTTAAAAAGTAAGATCGAAAATTTCTTAACACACATATACAATAATAAAAAGTTAGGATGTTATAGTCGTTAAAGTCTGACTATGTAAAACCCTACCCCACAATGTTGGTTATAAATAGTAGTTACAAATTATTAATGAATGACCCTCGTATAATTCAATTTTCTAATTTATTCTTAACTTACATTACTGTGACACTTATATTTTTATGAAGTTTATGCGTTTTAAAAAGAATTTTGCTGAAGGGTCATATAAGAGCCGGAAGAAATTGTAGACCGACTCTCGTATAACTTGTTTGTATTTATCTTAATTTGAGCTGTCATTATTACAATACCGGTGTATTTGTAAGATTTCTACCCTAAGAGAATATTTGGAAGGGTGTTTGGATGGGACCTATGAGAAATAATGAACCGACCCTTGCATATTTTATAACATTGTTTAAGAACATTATAAGATTTAAAAAATATTGGACCAAACATCCAATTTCAGCAGGTTTTGTCCTTTGGCCAAAATAATAATATGTATTCAATTTCATCGAGATAAAAAATTCGAAAACTGCAACCTGTATAGTGTTTACAACACATGGACAGACAGCCGGACAGACAGACGGACATAGTTAAATCGACTCAGCAAATGATTCTGAGCCGAACGGTATACTTAAACATCAGTACAAGCGCATAATTCCCCAAACACCTATGGTCGTGTAAAAACGAAATCACTAAAATTGCAGTTTTTTTCGATTAAAACAATTATTACAATTTACAAAAAAAAAATAATACTTTTATCTTTTGAATCACTAGTGATGAAATTTCGATCCTTTTTCGGAAACGCTTTATAGTGCTTTCTATTTCTATGCTCTACCACACTTTTTGACACTTCTTTCATGCTTTTTAAATCCCTTTTAGTAAGAACGCTTAGCTTTGAGAAGTTTGAATGATTTATCTCTCTTAGTACAAAAATCACATTATTGTCCTTTCCAATCCAATCAAGGACTCGTTTACCATTAGCGACAAAATGCCAAATCAGGCAAAAAATAAATGGACACGTTATGAAGTCTTTTGAGTGGAAGTTCCCTTTTTTGTAACAAATTATTGACTTTATTGCCAATGATATGAATGTATAAAACTGTGAGTTAAGAATTTTTTGAGCTGACTTTTTAACATTTTGCATTTCACATTTTATTATTCGAAATATAAATAAAATACTGTTAATTATCTTATTTTACTTTACTTCACCTTTAAACTTTTTTAAGGATTTTGTTTTTGGTTACATTTTTAAGCCAATTATAAAAATATATTAATTACTATCGATTCTTGGTATCGTTAAAAAAAAGAATCCTGGAAAATCGATTTGCAAGATAAACACAAACAAAGATAAACAAAATATTAAAATAAATTTTCGAAAGAAATAAGTTAAGGAAAAACAAACACTTAAGTATGGAAAACTTTTCAATCTCTTTTATAGACGCAATTCATAATTAAAGGTGTGTTAAGTTTGCCACTCCATATGCAACATTAAGAAAAAATCTTGTTATATTCTACAAATTATTAATAAATGTAGAAGTTTGTCCTTTCAAGAATTATCTTGGCCTAAACACAGTGGTCTAAAACTGATATCTGTGTAAATTGTTTTGTAATTTTATAATGATTAAGTAAATTTTTAAATGGATATTTTAAGGTGTCTTCAAAATGATTTTGAAAAATTCAAGTTCTAAATGACTACGAGGTAGGATCGTGAACCTCCAAAGTTGGTCAATATTCACCTTGAATAAAAGAAACATGTTACATATACTAATATTTCTTTACAAAATATATGGTTGCGTGTGGCATATCTCTTATAATTTAAGAGATCCTTATATCAAGATAATACTTTGAATCGTTTTTATATCCTATATCAGCGCAGGTGATTGTGGTATTATGCGTTTGTGCTGATGTTTAAAGCATACTGAAAAATGCTGTTTTACCCACCTTGAAGTATACCATTCCTGATACAATTTTTTTTTTGACCTAAGGACGAATCCTATTAAAATTAACCATACATTACCATACCATAACCATTAAATCAAATTATACGAGGGTAGTTCGTAAATTTTTTTAACAACATTTTTAACCAACAAAGTGTTGTAGGGTATTAGATAGTCATACAATTAGGGTATTAGATAGTAAATACAATTACAACGTATATAAATATTTTGAAGTGGAGGTTATATGGGAGCTGTGAATAATAGTGGATCGATCTTTAAGAATTTTTCACGTCGTTTAAGATTAAAGCAAAACTTGTTGGTTTACCGTCTGTATTTTCTTCCACAGTACACAGTACGATTTTATTGAAAATTGACCCGGATGTTTGCTTTAGTTTGCTATTAAAAACTGGTGATTTTGATTAATTATGAAAAAGTTATAGCACGATAACTGAGGAGGTCTTTGTGTACACTTTCATTTATATTATTTATAATAAATTTCATTGAAAACAACATTTTCCAAAGATTTAATATTAATTTTCAGATTTTCCAAATATTTTATTAAGAATTCATGAAAAACTTGTGATGAATATAAATAATTATTTATCTGTCTTTATTTTAAAATAATTTAGAACTTTTAATAATTATTATGCACTAAAAATAGTCCCTTTTTTCTAATATAATTTCATCCTTATTTTCCATCATTAAATTAAATATAATTTTCGTATCCTAAATTTTACGCAAAAGATAAAAAACAAGTAATAAACCTATATCCAGCTGTGACGAATTTTCAACACCCTCCACTACTTTCATTATGTAAAAGTTAGCATGAGTCGAACTAATTACTTAATTTTCAGCTTAAAGACCGATTCCGAAATAAGGCCTTTTTAAAAACTACAGTGCAGTATTGACACCGATCTATAGATTTTAATGTCCGATTTTATTAGAAAGGCTAATTGGTTCATATTTAAGAACCTCGATATCTTAAAATACTTTTTATAAAGAAGTATTAAGAAAATATGGCGTAATAATTACCAAATTTCGTTTATATATTGAAGACAGTTTATAAAATGTAGATCGAATTTTAAACTGAAACGTGGCTTTAAATGGGAAATACAGCAAAAATTTGCGAAATTATAGACCGATATTCGTTAATAAAGTAGCACATATTCAAAACAGTTAAAAATATTGTGACGATTTCAGATGAAATTTGTTCATATTCATATAAAAGTTTATAAAACTTTCAAAAAAGTTTATAAAAGTTCAAACCCGGAAAGGAGCGTTATATAACATATATTCAAGACAGAAAAACTTAGTTTTATGGGCTTAAAACTGCTTTCTGGGAGCAGACCTTATATGGAAGCTATCGCAAAGTATGGACCGAGATTATTCAAGTTAAAAATATATATTAAAAGTAATAAGAAAAATCATTTTGCCGAATTTCAAAAAAAAATCATTTGTTATTTAATTATTTTATAAGCTCAAACCCGTTTTCCGACAGGGGTTGAAAACGGTTAGGAAATTAATTATGGCATTTTCACAAAATTTTTTCATATTTAAGTGCTTTAAAAAGTATACACAATATTCCGCGATATGACTTTATATGGAAATTATTTTACATTTAGTTTCTTTAGGTCTTTTATTACATCAAAATAAATAAATTTGGTAAATTTCTGAAATCTATCTTTAAAACTGAAACCTATATGGAAAACAAATTTTAGGGTGTATCAACATTTCGAATATTTTATCTTTCTATTGATCCGATTTTCATATATTTTTGAAGTACTTATGTCGTAAGTTACGGTTAAATTTTGTCTTAATCCACCTTCTATTCTAATGAGTAACTGAAAAAAGATATTTTTCGGAATTTTAAGATTATTTTAGATATCGGTCTATAACCTTCTTGATAAAAAACCTGATAACAATAGCAAACTGCTAAGGACAACAACAAATAATTTGGCCAAAATTAATTGAATTCGTACACACAGACGTACAATGCTCAATCGATTAAGTTTTTAATTTGCTCCAAGAAAATCTATACTTTATTGGGTCATTGATGAGTCCTTTTCAGCGTAACAAACAAAATGACTAAGTTTATGTACCCCCATCATTTCTTGTTGTGGTGTAGTGTAATAATCTTCTTTTTCACAATTATTAGCAATTATTATACATTTGGATTTAATTTATTTTTTCCTCTATTTTATTTTGTTTCATAAAACATTTTTCAATCTGATATTCAGACTTTAATATTTAATGAGTAAAAGAAAAACACCAGAACCAAAAAAGGAAACAAAAAACAGAAGAAATCTTTTTCATTAAAACCATTAATTTGTAAATTATTTTTCCCATTTTTTTCTTTGTAAAATTTCTCTTAAAGCAAAAATCAAAAAATTTAAAACAAGTCAAAATTCTATATTCGGCTAAGCCAAACCTACAATACCCTTCACCATAAATGAGTGTGAAGTAAAAACTCTATATATCGTACATACACATTCACACGTACGTATTCAAGCCAAATTTTATTGAGCTTTGTCAATTATTGTGGATGTACACGTGCCAACAACAAACAGATAGAAGGAAAGACAGACAGACAGACAGACAGACAGACAGACAAACGACTCAGTTTTTGATTTGATATAAATATTATATATATATACATTATAGGGTCTGCTGTTACTCCTTCTTAGCGTTACTCGCGGAATGACAAAGTTAATGTACCCTCTTCACCACTTGTGGTGGTGGATATTAAAAGTAAAAAATGTTATAGTCGGTCAAGCGTAATTACTAAATACCCTTCACCACATTATTAGTAGAAATTACTGCTCGTTATTTGAATGGCCCACGTTAAATTTGCTTTTCTCATTTATGCTTAAGTGTTCAATAGACTAAAATGATATTAACATTTATGTGAGATTTATGCGTTTTAAATGGATAAATCTCACATGGAAAAAAATATGTGCCTTTGCCCTCTTGGCAATCTTCAAGTTCGTATTTCAAATTCACTCCATAGCTTGAGCCCTGAGTCATTTGTCACAAATACCACATAATCGTACTTGTACCACTTAAGTGCTTGTTTACCAAAATGACAG
Source organism: Cochliomyia hominivorax (assembly GCA_004302925.2). Taxonomy (NCBI): domain Eukaryota; kingdom Metazoa; phylum Arthropoda; class Insecta; order Diptera; family Calliphoridae; genus Cochliomyia; species Cochliomyia hominivorax. Next base: position 43,589,850 of record PYHX02000494.1, on the reverse strand, counting down.
AATACCAAATCAAGTAAGGATTCTGATCCCTTCGTTAAAAAAGCAAGCCGTTTTAATGCGTGTTACAAACGCCAGCTTAGACCCATAATATTAATATCGTTGATGAAAGTAAAAGTTATATAAATGTGCTAACCTATACAATATTTTTATATCAAAACGCACTGGTCAAATATTTTTACAATTCGCTTAATTTGAACATTTCATTTCATATTAACAAAAGACCAGTTTGCTTTGATGCAGTAGATTCTTATTAATAAAGGTGAAACCTTACCCAAAAAGGCTATCAATACTATTATTAAAGTTTTTAATTTTTATCAGACTTACTTCATTTTCTCTCTCTACGCTCTTTCTCTGCAATCAAAAATTAATTGAATTTCTAAAAGTCCACTTTGTACAAACATACTGTTCTCATGGTATATAATATTTTTATATAGATGTACGTGATATTTAAAAATTTATAATTTTCACAACCCTTTCTCACACTTTCTTTTCTTTCCTCTCTCCCTCTCTCTCTCAATTTCACTATCACTACTGCACTTAAATATTAAATGCTATACAATGGTCTATATTTAACACGGTCCATTAATGTTCAAAACTAATTGAATTAACACAGAGCATCTGAAAACAGGAGGCAAAAATATTATTAAATAAGAGAATTAAAATTTATTTTATTTTCCATTTATGTTACTTTACATCTACTTACAAATACACTCACATACACATACAAATTTATATAGAATTATTTTAAAAGAAGACTTCAAGGCCAATTTTCTTTAGTGAATGAATATGAATGAAATAATGAATTCATGCCAGTTTCACTTTTATTATTAAAAATTATCACTTTTTGTTTTGGCAATTATAATAGTCCTTCTCACATAAAAATATAAATAAATATATCTGTTTTTGGAAGAAGACAACGAATATTTTGTACGCTTCTTGAAATATTAAAAATATTTCTTTTATTAAAATGCTTTGAAATTCGTAGTTGATCTTGCAACTGGTATAGACTTTATAAAAATTTATAACCCGGATCTCATAAAATTCGGAACAGTATTTCTCAACTATATAGTTCGTTCTTTTTTGAACAAATGTTTAATTTTCCCTAAAACACATATATACATAAACTGGCCCACATCAAAATATGAGTCGATTTAACTGTGCTCGTCTTTCCGCTTTTAAAACTTTTCTTCATCCACACCAATTTTTGGAGTCCTCCTGAGTTTGCTATTTCCGAACGGCAATATCAGTTCCCTAAAAAAACTGTATATTTAGGAATATGTTTCCAAAGATTATACCCTGGTGAAATTCGGTATATATTTTTACACTACCACCACCATAAGTGATGATAAGGTATATTAACTTGGTCTTTCTGTGTGTAACACCAAGCACAAGTTATTTCACACACCTCATAATGTATATATATTCTTGCATCAAATCAAAATCTAAGTTGTTGAGCTATGCCCGTCTGTCTTTTGGAAATATAATTGCCCGAATTCAGTGAAAAAAATTACCTATATCGAATCATTGGCAAAAGAGTTATAGACCAATGTATGAGACAACCTCAAAATTTCAAAAACTGGATTTTAACAAAAAATTAATTATAAAACTTATATGTTCATCGTCTTCGTAAAAAAATATCAAAAACGGACATTAGGCCTCGTTTCTGCAAAATAAATTTAACTTTAAACAAATCAATTAAATTTCGGCACAATTATGGCTCTAAATATATGTTACTAATTTAAGGTCCCTTCCTAGAAAAGCGGTTTAAATCCGTAAGCATAGCATATTGCATTATTTTGGCCACAGCTTGTTACAACCTCTGACATATCTGTTTCCCTTTATCTACAGTTTCTATTTCGTTCTCCATTTCAAATTTCCTTTCAGGTAACACAAAAGAACCTTCAGAATCCAAGTGAGTCAAATCCTGTAATTCTTCTTATCCGTTACAGCCTATATAGAAAATAACTAAATTTGTCTAGAGGAAGTCCAGTTCGATTTTCAGAGAAATTATATACTTCTTATTTATGCATTTGATGTCCGTGAAACGTTAAGACTTGAGGTTTCACAACTTTTAAACATAAGTCAAGGTCACTTAATATCAACAATTAATGAAAGACTTTAAATTTGAGATTTTGTTGATTTAACGAAAAATAAAAATTAATAAACTTAAATAAAATTAAAACAAAAAATGAAATTTATTTGAACTCCGAATATAATGTATACGAAGTTGTCCTTGAATCAGGAAATTCAAAAAATTCTCACCTTTTCACACAAAAATAACCAAAATCTCAATTCGTGTAAATCATGTATAAATATTTGACTTTTTTAACTTAAATGTCGTCAAACTGTCTTTATAATGACATATGAGTCTACAAGAATGTTAAGAATTTAAGAATGTTTCCAACTTTGTGATTTGAGAGCTTAACAATTTTTTTTCAATTTTAAGTTTTAGAAATTTTTAGTACCTGCAAGGATAAAAATATATTTATATCGACTTGAATATCTCTGAAACTATAAGAGTAATATTAATATATTTTATACTTTTTTAAATAATCAGCATAACCGAGGTGGCAAAATTATGGGTGGTCATGGACTACCTCCCCGACCAAATACTTCAAATGAATTCAGAAGCAACTCAAGTTTAAACGAGTAAAAACTTATTTATATATCACTAGTGGTTCAAAAGAAATCCAATTCCGAATGACATAAATCTTTAAAAAAATTTAGTGTCATAAAGTGGTGGCGATTAAGATCGAATAAAAAGAAAAAAGTTATAGTTAAAAAAATGTAAAATGAAATAATAAAACAGTTTGTTGTTTTAAGTATGAAAGTGTATAAAGTATGTTTGTGTATATTCCGGATCTCCCCAATCTGTTAACTCATATCGACCGCTTTGTTGATGATACATGCAAAGAAAAGTCATGTTCCGAATATGTGAATATGTAAGTGGCGATAGTAATAACTATTCTTATCATGCAAAATTAAAAATCGAAGTTTCTTAGTTGCAGTAACAATACCTCTTAACAATAGTATTTTGCTTCATGTTTATGGTTATCGCAAACATGTTTTTTCTCCGCGTGTAGTATTTGAGAAATCATGAAATCATGAAATGTTTGACTTCTTCCGATAAGCGATCGCAATTGAAGCAGCTTAAAGAAATTTTGTGCATTTTTACCCAAGAAAAAATTAAAATAAACATAAAGTTGCTAACCTCATCCATGTCGTCTATATATTCTTACATATCAGGCTTAAAAACTATATACAATACAAAATATCTAAAACACATCCTTTTCATTAACTCCTAATTTAAGTAAATATATTCTGTCCAAGTAAACGTTGACAACTCTCTACGACTATTATACACTTAAATGCATACATATAAAGTCAATAAATGGTTATGTGTGTGTTTTTTTTAAATACATATAGTTCTATGCGAAACAAAGGTCATTATGTCTGAGACGGAAAGTAGAAAAGACTTAAATGAAAAGACTTTGCAACATGTACGTCTCATAACCAAACACACAGGTTTATGGTTTGTAACATTGAACTTAAATTACCACAATACATAAAACAATCCATATACAGTATTGCACAGTGGGTCAGAATTATGTTTCGTAGTAGAAAAAAACTTATAGACAAAAATATAACAAATTTAATGACTCTTTAAGTATTCCTGTGTTGTATTTGTGGGTGGCACGTGTGAGTGTGTATCTACGAAACATAACGTATATTCCTACACGCATTTGTGGTTGATGGTATTAAGGATTCGGCAGGTTATATTTTTTGAAAAGTTCAGACATATATTTTTATTGTTAAATATTTTATTAGAATTAAACTTTTTTTAGTTTCAAAAAATTTATAAAAAATAGTGAAAATAGTGGAAACAATTTTTAATATATTCACCTCAAATAAATTGTCCATAATAGCAGTACTTAATGTAAATTTTATAAGAACTTCATTGTTCGAATTTTCTTCGGAAATAAATCTGTAATTTCTGATCGGAGAAATGAATTTCCATGGAATTGGATATGATGAAAGTAGAGAAGTGTAGATACATAGAGGCACCATAGGCGGAGTTATAGGAGTGCACCTCAGTTATTAATTTTTTTTTTAACCTCAAATTAAATTTTTGTTTCTAATTCGTTTCTAATTCCCAACCCATTTGACGATTTGTTAACAATTATAATGAAAATACATCCAATATATGATGGCATTTGCTAAATCATAAATCATGTTTATTTTTCCCCAAAAAACTACAGACTTACATACACACTCAAATATTCTATACAAAACAGTGTGTGATAATTTTAAGGATGTTGAGTTAAGACCAAAATAAATAATATTTTATGATAAAATGCTGTGTAACATTTTCGTCTCAAAACAGGTAGGAAAACATTACTCTTTTATCCTTTTTAACTCTTTGTTACTTTTAACAAGAAGAATGACTTGAAAGATTTCCTATTGAAACAAATACAAACGACTATAACCAATACATATATACGTCAATGACATTGTAAACAAAGAAAATGTAGAAAATTTAAACAAAGATGAATTCGAAGTGAAAAAGATAAAAACAGTCAGAATTATACTCGAAATGGAAAAAACAAGTAAAAATTTTATAGCCGATTAAGCCCGACAATGTAATACCCTACACAACATTGTTGGTTTTATATGACTGCTACAACAAATATATTAACGGCTCTCGTATAATTTGATTTTCTTATTTATGCTGATGTGTGTAATAGATTATTATGATGGGATGGATATTAAAATGACCCGAAAGTACCAAATTAGTTTTAACAGGAAAAAATGTTATAGTCGATCAAGTACGACTATATGATACCCTTCATCATATTGTTGGCCATACAAAATATTAATGAACGGCCCTCGTATAATTTGTTTTTCTTATTTATGTTTATCTGTACATTTATATATAATTTATGCGTTTTAAAAGAATTTTTTTCTGGGTAGATATTGGAAGTTGGGAAAAATTATGGACCGACCCTCATATAATTTAGCACAGCCTTTTTGGCTAATATTTATCTTAATTCCACTTAATACTTTTACAAAACCTACATATATGTGCGATTTTTAAATTTCAAAGTGATATTTGGATAAGAGGTTGTATGGGACCCATAATTTGAAACATCGTTTTAGAATATAATAAGTCGTATTTTCGGAAAATTTGGATAAAATCGTTTTATATTTAGATATTTTATAGGCATTTTTGAAGCGCCTAAATAAAAAAAATACCGATTATATCCAATTTCAATAGTAATCGTCCTTGGGCCAAAATTGAGGAATTGATTCTGAGTCGAACGGTATAATAAAAAAAGTTATTACGACTATTACTTTCTACCCGTTACTAACATCTACACAAGAACATAATACCCCCACCTCCTATGGTTGTGTAGGGTATAAAAAGCAAGACAAGACTTGTTGAAATTTTTTTCAGACACGAGAAAAGCAAAAAATTTGTTGTTTTCTTAGAGTTTCTAATAACAGAAAGTAAGAAACATTATTTGTCTTTCTTTTTGGCATGACTGTTTGATTAATTTCTATTCAATCACCTTTAAAGGTGAGGTGGAAGCTTTTTTTGTAACCCTATCAGGAACGTAGTAGATATTGAAATATACAGTAAGAGGATAATTCTTATGAGACGCAGAATTACTTTCTGTCTCGATTAAACGATGTCCATTCGTCTGGTAAAAAAAAAATTGAAAAATATCTTAATAAAATTCGTCACGTGTTATTATTTTGCACTAAGAACGATGCCTATTGAAATTATTAGTGATGGTTGCAATATTTTAGCCATTATAAAAATATTCTTTCCCGGAATGGGATGATAATCTCATAAAAGTCTTAAATATAAAACGGTTTTTTAAGAAATTCGTCATAAATAAGTTGAATGATATTTTAAGTTAATGTGCTTAACTATAATTATCGGTCGATTATTTCTCATAGGTCTCATAAATAACCCATTCCAAATATCACTTTGAAGGGTTTAATTCTCACAAATGCGTTGGAATTGTAGTAATATTTTAATATCATTAATTTTTCGTTATTAACCATTTATAACTAACGTTCTGTTTTAGGGTATTACATAGACGGACCTTACCGACTATAAAATTCCTACTAGTTTTGATGATAAATTTGTTCAAAATCGCAATCTGAAATTGTTGAGATCTGAGAGTTCTGTGTCAGAAAACTGATGTTTAACGACTTGAAATCATCATCATCAATGGTAATTATATTGGAGAAAATTCGTTAAAATACTTAAATGGCGTATTGCTCGAAGTTATATTAGTAAATGGGGATTGTATGGTGCTTATGGTGATTTGTGAATAAATCTGTTTAAAATTTCGCAAGTGGATAATGTACAATTTATTTGTATTATTTTATTCATTTTTTACTTAATTGTGTGAAATTAGTGAGATATCGATCTATAGTTTTGTTACTATGAAAATTTTCCAAATACCATTTAAAATAAGAATATGAACAGTAGCAGTATCGATATTTTACTTTGAAAATATATTTTTTACATAAACTTAACAAAACGATATACAGTGTTTCACATGAAAACTGAAATGGAAGTAACTCTGTAACTTGCGAACGGCTAATTGCTACAGTGATAGCTAAGGTGAAGGCGAGTTTAAATTTTATGCTTGAACTTTGTGAACCTAATGGAGTAAGATGAACTACACAGTCATAGAAAATTTAAAGCGATCCAAATTCCACACATCTGAACAGATTTCAAAAATTTTTATATAAAAAACTAAAAAAAAGCTTGCCAGTGTCATATATTTTATAAAAAACTAATGTCAACATTTTACAAACAGAACAGAAAAATATTGATTAAATTTAGCGAAAACCTATTGATATTGTCCATGTTCATTCCAATAGGATTTGAGCACATAAAAATTACAGATATAATGACATTTTAATTAAATGTTCCACTTATATCAGTATAAACCACATTATCAATCCTCAAGAGATTGTTTATGCATCGGGCATGCATTTATGCACTGCCACACTGAAACATTGATCAAAGCGTTATTTTGCACACAACATAGAGTAACGTAATGTCTCTGAATATTTTGGGATTCCAAATACCACTCCCAAACCAGTCACCGAAATTGGTCAAAGAGTAGTTTTTAGCTATTGAAATACAAGACTTGTATTTGCTACCGCTTTCTCTGGATTTGACCAATTTCAACGCTTTTGGCGTTGAGAGGCGCTTCAGAAGTTACCTGGATCCGATAAACTGCCTAAACTCCAAGACCTACATGTACTTATGCAATTTATGCCCAAAAGTGCGATGAGACACGAAAGATAAAGTTTCGAAACACCTAATTTTCAAATCCGTATTGGTTTTGTTACAGATATTATAGCGAGAGTTAAAAAATGGTCCAAACATTTTCGACAGAGTCAGCAGACGTAAGTTTTAAACTAAAACACAACGCTGAATTAAATTTATCGATATCGGATTATCACATATAATCAATTTGGACTTACTATAATTTTTAAGTTGTTTTTAGAACTTAACTTGTTTCATTAACTACAATTTTATTCCATTACGCTTCTGTTCATCACTAAAGATGATTCTTTTGTATTTTACACCCTTTAGCATATATTCATCATTATCATCATCATCAATATGTATTTATGTATATTTGTATATATTTTTAAGGTTTTCAAGTTTTCACTTTTCTGTGCTTTAATTGCAAAAAAATTAATGAAGCACATCGAAGTGTATTGTATTTCAATGTTGCTGCTGATGCTTTTTCAACATTTTCAGTTTTCTATCCCCCACCCCCTCTTCACAGGTTTTTAGATCTTTTTTATGAAAAAGGCACGTTCTTATTTGCAATGATTAAGTTTTTGTGCTTTTTTTCCTTGTGTTTTTTGTTGTTGTGCCTTTTTCTAATAACTCTTAAGAGTTCGATTTGCTGTTTTGCTGTTGTTTTTATGCCAGAGATCTTACAGAGAGTTTGATGATGATTTTGTTGAACTTAAACAAAAGCATTAATCATTATGTAGCAAAACCTCAATTCAATACAGAAAAGAGTAATTCCGCTTACACAAATATATTTTAAATTGTTTATTTAACTTTTTTTTACCAATTTTTCCATTTAAACATACATATTTACTTTAACACTAACACACACTCACACACACAGACATATATATGAGAATACAAAAGGATGCCACAGAAAAATACAAATAAATATTTGTTCTTTCATTTGGAAAAGTTTACGTGGTAGTGTTGGTGTTATTTTAACATGAAACCACACACACACAAATACATATACACGTACACTCTAATAAATAGATTTTATTTATATAAATGAAATAAATTTTAAAAATTCTTCTTAAATGCTTTTTATATAAATTTCATGGAAGAGTCTTAATTTTAATCATTTGATTGCATTTGTGCACTTTTCGCGTTTCTAAATTGCACCAACAAGAAACCTCAAAATTATTTCAAAAGATTTATGGCATTGAAAATTGTGTGTATGTGTGTTTGTGTGTATATTACATATGAATGAAGCCCAGCAATTTAGTTGAAAATAATTTTGCTCTATCATTTCATTCTTAAGAGTAATTTTGTATCCGGAACTAATAGTAAGTCAACGATGCCATTTTTTTAGAAACGCTAATGAAATTCAACCCTTTTAGGTGTCTTTTAGGTGGTTAACAGTAACGTCCTCATTTATGTTCAACGTTGATTTTGCTTCAAGTTTATTTTTCTTTGTGCATCAAATCAAAACTTTTGTTTGAATTGAATTCGAAAACCTCGACAAAGATTGATTTTAAAGGCGAAAAGAAATTGCACTGTCGTTAAGATTGATACAACAACATATTTTTCAACCTTTTAAAATCTTAAATAGTCTACACGACGATCAATTTATAAATCTTCGTACATCACTCCCCCGTGTCCTATCCAAAAACTATTAAAGTCGTTAATATTTTGCAATTATTGCTTTGTAAATGCGTCAAGTTTCATAAAATTTTCTTTTACAGTTTAAGAGATGTGTGATATTAACAATTTCTTTCCATTCTACTTTCGAGTGAATAGGGTATATACCCTAAGAATGAATCATCTCAGACTCAATAATGTACATATATGCTCTTGCATCAAACCAAAATCTGTGTCGATCAAGCTATGTCCGTCTGTCTGTTCGCTTGTCTGTCTGTTGTTGATACACTCACATCCATAAAAATTGTCAGAGCTCAATGAAATTGAATATTTCTTCTAGTCTTGAGTAGTTTCCTATTAAAAAGAAGCAAATTCGGTTCAGAAAACTAAAAGATATAGACCGATATCTAAGGCATCCTCTAAGTTTAAATGAATATTTTCGTAAAAGTATCACAAATGTACTTGATTCATTTTGTAAAGGTCATTTTTTGGATCAAACGGAAGAATTCAGCATAACGTTCATTGCACAGTACCACTAGATCTTTTATTGGGAATAAAATTATAACTTTTGATCGTTTGGATGAGCGAGATATTAAAAAAATATGCTCACATGTGTTATTTATCCTTGATGGGTTTTAAATTATTTGCATCTGAACGTTCAGTCTTTCAAATTTTGCAGGATCGGAGCATTATCTGTATAATGTCTTATGTTAGGTATTATTTCTTTAGCCCAAGAACGAATCTCGTTGAAATTGGTCATATTCGGTCTAATGTTTCAGGTAGCTCCCACACTCCCAATGTACTGAGGGTTGAAGGTCATGAATGTTTTAAATATAAAGCGATTTCAACGAAGTTCAACAAAAATAAGCCGTATTCTAAATTGATTTTCCAAATTATACCAGGGTCGGACCATAACTTTTCATTGATCCCATACAAGCCCCTTGCAAATATCACTTTTAAGGGCATAAATCTCACATATACTTTGGTATTCTAATAACAACTGGTCAAGTTAAGATAAATATAATCCAAAATCGATTATGCGAAGGTCGGTCCATCATTTATTCTGGCTCTCATTTAATCGCCCCCAGAAAAAATGTTTCCAAACTCATAAATTTCACAAAAATATTAGTATCATAATAATCTACTTTACACTATACTTAATCAGAAAAGCAAATTACACGAGGGTCGTCCATAAAACATTCAATTCGATTCCCTTCGATTTCGTTTTTTTAGGAACAAAATCAAAATCGTTGGGTTTTCATTTATATCGAAATTGTAAATTTTCTTTACAAGACTATAATTTATATTTTATGTCTAATCCAAATATTAAATTACGTCTTTGTATTCTATATGCGAGGGTTGTTTGATTTCCAAATACAAACACTTATACAACTAACATTATTTAATTGATTTAATTCTTCTTGTCTATAAAACATACCTCATATTCACATGAAGAGTATCTAGATATTTGAATATTTGTATGTATGTGTATATACATGTGTAAATGTGTTGGTGCTTGTAAATTACAGACCACATAATTCACAGCTAATTAATATCATAAATGTCATAGATTTAATAGCATCACGATTATATCGGTTATTCACACCACACACACAATTACAGTCATTATTTTACTTAGAATTGAAAAGCCACAACGTAAATGCGGATTAAATTGTTCAAGAAATAATTAAAGATAAATCATTTAAATTATATTGTTTCTAAATTTAGCACTCATAATTGAAGTTAGAAGTTAAAATTAACAAAATTTTAAAGAGATATCGACATGACTGTGACTAAGTTTGAAATAAATATTAAAATGTAAATAAATGTTTAGTTCGTTTTTAATATTGTTCGATTTGTTTATCTATCGGAATCGACTTTTTTAATAGTTTTTGACATATTTAATAATAAATATGATTTTGATACAACTGGTCACTTTGGTATTTGTTTAAAAAAATGTTTTCCAAAAATTTAATTGAAGAACCAGTTTTTTATTCTACAAATAATTTGCTTGATTAACATTTTTGTTGCCCAAAAATTAGGACAAATAATTTGGAAAGAATAGAAGATAAATAATATATGAAAGTCTATTTCTAAAGGGATCAATTTCAGACACCAAATTGAGCCATATATTAACCAAATATTATTATTAATTCGGAAGATGACGGGCCGATTAGTGTGTTTTTCAATGAATTCCTTCTTATGCATAGAATGTCCATTGATTTGCACACATTCATGACTTTTTAAATAAAGCATGTGGTGTCATTTCATATGTTCAATATTCAGTCGATCTTTTTTAAATTTTTATATCTCCCACCACTACAAGTGGTCATGTGTAACGTGTAAGATGAAATCATCTAAGAACCCATAAAATATTTGTACATCCTTGCATCAAATCGAAAACAGAATTGTTTGAGCTATATCCGTAAAGCAAGAAAGCTATAGACCGACTTTTGAGACAAACTAAAAAATACTTTTATAAATTTTTTAATCAAAAAGTATCAAGATTTAACTATAATATAGGATATATCTTTTATCATCGTACAAAAAACATGAAAATCGGATCAATAGAAAGAAGGTTGTAGGCTAAAATATGCAAAATTTTGATACACCCCAAAATCAATATCGGATCATATTTTGATATAGCTCCCATATTATAACTCTTCCCGAAAAACACTTTTCCACACATAAAAATCTTAAATATGGACCAATTTTTTTTGGAATTTAACACTATTATTAATCTAACACCATTTGAGATTTAAAAAATGTCGGTCATATTTTGATAAAGCTCCAATACAGGATGAAATTTTATAACTAGTGAGACTTTTATACGTTCCATCATCACAAGTGGTGAAGAGATATTTCTCATTTTGCATGTTACGCTAAAAAGAAATAATTTCAAATTCAATAATGGATATGTGTTTTTGCATCAAATAAATATCTAAGTCGATTTAGCCATATCCGTCTGTGTGTTGCTTTTTGGCACGCTCAGGTCCACAATAATTGATGGAATATGGCCTGAGTATATAGTTCTGAAAGTTTCCTATTTAAAACCAACATATAAAAGATTTAGACCGATATCTGAGGTAACCTCAAAATTCAAGCGATGAACTTTCGTAAAATTTTCAATTATTAACTGACAAATTAGCATGAAATTTTGTCATAATATTAAGTATTATAAACCAAAACATTACAGTTTCAAAAATAATCAATCGGTTCGGTAGAATAAAATTATAGCTAAAAATATAACTAATTTTATGACTCACTAAATGTTCCTGTGTTATATTTAAGAAGAAAATATTTAATGTATGCGTGTATATTTAAGTGTGTAAGTGCATACACAGTATATCAACGAAATACATTGCATTTACTTCACATGCATTTGTGGTGGAGGGTATCAATAATTCAGTGTATACTAATATCGCATTTTTATATTTTAACATTATTTATACCGTTTAAGCAGATATTTGACACCCCTCTAAATATCACTTTGAGACTCAATAATTGCACATATACGAGGTTATTGTGAAATTATTTAGTCAAATTAAGATAAATATAACCCTAATCCGATGTGCCAAATTGTACGTGGGTTGGTCCATAATATATTCTATCTCTCTAACCTTCCAGAAAAAGTTCCGTTAGTATTTCTTAGACTATAACAGTTTTACTTGTTTTTTTTTTATAAAGTTGATCAAAGACTCGGTAGCAACATTTGTAGAGAATTTCATTATTTTTTTCATTATAGTTTTCATATGAGGTATTTTTCTGGAGAATGCTATTAGACTAGGAACTATTGTATAAATTTCATATCTCTGGCTATATGCATCCAGTACTGAAGCAATAAATTTATTTATTTTATATTATCAATATGAATTCTCTGACTTACTAAATTATTTAAACTAATGGATTTTTAAAATTAATATTTTAACCAAACAATTTCAATAATTAAATAATTTATACTAAAAACTTAAATCCAAAATTCCTAAACCAATATTTTAATGAAAATATCTTGTATCTTATGGAATAAATCTAATAAATCCCAATGAAAAATCTTTACTTAATAAATAAAAGATTTAAAGATTTTTTAGAATTTAAATCGAATACATAAATACAAATACAAAATAAATACACAAATATTTTAGTATTTACATTATATTCTCTCTTATACACATACATACATACATACTTACTTACACACTTACATCCATACATACGCCCACCCACATTTATAACTAACACAAATACTCATATACATATGTATTTGCTAATATACAAATAAATGTAAATACATGTAAACCCTTCCTTATGGATAAGACATTTTTAGGAGGGATTTAACACAAAATTGTAGTTTATGTCATGGAAAAAAATAACAACAACAGAAAAATGAAAAAATGAAAAAAAAACACCCAAATGATTTCAACAAAAACTAAAGTTTATATTAAGTAAACAAGAAAAAAGCCATAATACAACACAATGACATACATGATCAAGTAAAAATATTATAGTCGGTAAAGCGCAACTATGAAATATGCTACACCACATTGTTAGTTATAAATGACAACTACGAAAAATTTGTGAACGACCCTCGCATAATATGCTCTTCCGATTTATGATTAAGTGTGAAGAACATTATTACGATACTTACCCGAAGGATTTTATCTGGGAGGTTATATCGGAAGAAATGATGGATCCACCCTGTTATAACATGTAACATCGATTTAAGATTACATTTATCTTAATTTGACCAGTTTTTATTACAATACCAAAGTATATGTGAGATTTATGTCCTTCAAAGTGATATTTGGAAGGTGGCTTGTACGGTACTTATAAGAAGCAATGGACCGATCCTTGTGTAATTTGCATATCGATTTTAAATATATAATTTATTTTTGTTGAATTTTGTTAAAATCGCCTTATATTTAGGACTTTTTGATCTTTAAACACAATTCTGAGAGAACATTATGAACGATTTCAATAGGCTTTGTAACTAGATCAAAAAATAATACGCACAAAATTTCATCAAGATATCTCGAAAATTGCGACCTGTAAAATGTTAAAATCGTTTTCATTGTTACAACGTTTACATGGACAACCAACCGGGCGGACAAACAGACAAATGGACATGTGAAATTGACCCAGAAAATGATTCTGCGTCAAGCTTAAAAGTGGGTGTCACACTTCTGTATGTTCAAAACATCTGCACAAACGCATATCACTCCAACCACCTACGGTAATGTAGGGTCTAACAATAATGATGATTTCCAAATAATAATCCAAACAGATAAACAAAAACAACAAAAAAACCAAAACCAAACAAATATTTAGTAAAAGACCAGAAAAAATAACAAAAATTATATACGAGGTTCACAGGGGAATATTAAATTTATGATGAATTTTTGTTTTGTTTTAGTTTAGTTCAGAAAGGATGTTTTCAAGGATGTTTTTATAAAAAGGACATTTAAGTATCAGATATTTTAAAATAACTATATAATATTTAATATTGGATTTGTATCCAATATTTGGTGTTAAACATATACAAGATACTGACAAGCATCCAAGAAAAATCTACAGGATCTGCGTTGACTATGCCAACACCCTACGCATTATAATAAAATCATCTCTTGAATGCCTTATTCCACTGTACATACTCTTCGTATATTTTAAGAAAGCTTTTGATACCATCAGAGAACTATGGGAACCTGACGAGCTGTATGGAAGGAACAAATGCTTTAGTAAAACAAGGATGTTCCCCATAACCTCAATTATTCTCCATAGCACTTGTTTATTAATGAACGAAGTCTGTTCAGATAGAAAAATAATTACATGAAATATCCCACGTTGGATGATATTTGTTTACTCTTGTACAAGATATTCAACCTTAAAGCTAAATACGAAGACTTAGAAAAACTCAAAGAACTAAAGTTATGATAAATAGAAACATAAACACCGACGACATCGTGATATTTTGATTACCAATTTCATTAAAGGTATATATCATGCGTCTGCTGTTTCTAGAATCGACTTTTCATTTTTCCTTTAAACCGAAGAAGAAGGATGATAAGGTTGTGATTATCTTTGCAAATACTACAACAACTGATCCTAAGGATTCTCTCGAACATTCGTCGACAATATCATGAGTATCTTAAGAGCGATAATGTGAAAAATGTGTTGTTTCCGGACACATCACAAATTTTAACCCTACAAGACTGCAATTCCTCCACCATCTGAACTACAGAGTTTAATACAAATTTAAATTTAGGCACCACTGCAGATAGGATCCAAATTCTGACTGACCAGTTGGAAGTTCTTGGGGCAAAGATAAAGAACACTTACTAGCTACTTAGCCGAACAGTGATAAATTATGCTGCTCCAGTGTAGACTTCAATACACGATTTATATGAGTAGACGAAGATGTTGCCTTCAATGGAAGCAGTTCCTTCTTGCATGTCATCGAAGACATCATCCTAACTTCAGTATCACACTGTTGAAGATTTCTCCGAGGCATGTTGGAAAATATGTATACTCCGATGCAATATTCTTTTAATCGCGATTTGTATAGACTTAGACCACCGGCATTGTAGTGAAGAACAAATTTAACTACAAACATGGCCTGCCAAAGTCAAGGAGGAGTGACTTATTTTTTTAATTTAACCTCTGTTAGTAAACTAGTTTGAAGTAGTTGATTCCCAGATTCAAAACTGATTCCAGCAAATATTTGTCACTTCCAAAATGAAACATCTAAAAAGCGTCCTGAACTTTCCGTCTTCAGAGAAAACTTAATAAAAAAGAAACACCAAAGGATAATCAGTTAGAGCCGTTTCATCAATTTCCGGGAATTTTCTTTGTTGTACAACTGTATTTACAAATTATGGAAAATAAAACCTCTGAAACACCTCAACATAAAATTACACCCTCGTAGCAATTTACAAACAACAAGTCCTTTATTGTTGTATTTAAGTAAATAGTTTTTCTTTGTTTCCTTCTTTCCTTGTAATTCACACACGCACAAAAAGTGTCCTGACAATTTGCATATATAGCAGGTATTTATCTCTTTTGCCGATCAGTAGTTTTGTTGTTTCACAATCAAAATTCATATGTTTGTAAAATTTTTCATAAACATCTGTCATTTAACATAAATTGAAATGATGTTTTAGCATAAATTTTCGGAAAAAGTCAAATATGCATATGGAATACAAAATAAGCCGGAACAAAAAAATACATTAAATACTTTAGACAGTTGAAGGATGGAAAGGTCCAATTTTTAGAATCTACAAACAAATGGAAAAAAGAAATTTTTAAAGAAAAATCGAAAAAAATAAAATTCAGTTTTATAGAGGCATTTTATTTTCTGAACTATAAATTTGGACTTCGCATTATTTTATTAAGAATTATTTTAACATTTCAAAAGGTTTATTTCAACTCTTTTCAAAGTGAGAAAAAAAATATTAGAGTTTTTTATAATTATAGGACTTCTATGTTGTTATGGTGCTTTTCTGCTGGTTTATCTTAAGATAATTAAAAGGCTTAATGGGCAGTTTAGACCAAGGTCATTAAAAAAGTACACTTTCTTGAACTTCTTTTGTTTTTTCTAAGGAATTTTCTTTTAGTTGAATTCCTGTTTTCGTCTAGAATAAATTTTTAAATCAAATTGCTTGACTGAGTCCACCTGCTTATCGCATAATTATTAACATTAATTTCCATATTCAGTAGAATGTTATAAAAGATTGCAATAGATGAGAAATTCGGAAATCAATAGTCTCTATGGGTACCGATCTACATTAAATTTTATACAGGGGAATTTTTATCGATAGAAGTATTCAAACTTTTAGTAGGCATGTTGATCAGGTACCCTGTGATTAGATGTGTGTTTGTGAGCATGATTAATAATATAGGTATATATCTAGATATATGATCCGCATCAGAGATACCAAACATTCTGATTTCCCTACTCGAGATGTAAGGCTACAAAACATACAATTTGCGAAATGTTTCATAAAAACTGTTACTTTCTTTACTTAGAACTTTAATGGGAATTTGCATGGAATAATATTGGTCATATACATTCTATAAATGAAGATTTTATCAGTGTCAAATTTAGCTGCATTAACTGTTTGTTGCTTCGTACACAAAGATAAACTGTATAGTAGTATGACTTGTACCTCTGATTTAGATACAAACGCTGATTTGTATAACTTTTGATAAAAATTAAAATGTTTTAAAATACCAAAACCATAAAAATAAAAATATCCATATATCCGAATCCAAACAAACGTTTAATGAAAATTTTTTTGAGAGTCAAATAACAATCCAATTTTCTCCGTTTTAAAACATTACAAAACATTATGTATCATGGATTGAAGCTGGGAGACATTTAAGTGCAATTTTGCATATCGAAAATTATGCTAGAATTCTTTAACACTTGTGCACTATGTAACACCAAACCATACAAATTAAAACCGTCTGTCAAAAAAGTTAAATTACTGTTCTGTATTTGGGATATCAAAATGACTTTTTGTATTTCGATATCTTAAAATCAGACCGAATAACAGAGGTTCTGTAGCAAAACAAAATTTATTTACTTGAATGGAGAAATCAACTTAAAATTGGTGGTTTCTAGCAAGACAGTGGATAATAAGTTTTGGCTTACCCATCATTCGGAACGAACCTTGGTCCCTTTTGATATTATTTATTTCGATCCAAAATATCGCACATTTCTTTTAGCTTTTTTAAGTAAGTTAAAAATGAAGCCAGATTCCTCATAAAATTTAAAAAAATACTGATGTGATTGCTATACAAACATACGTATAAATTCGTTAAAATATATCTCTATGAATTTGCGCAGTGTGTTCAAACCGATTTTGTTGAAACAATTCTGTAACTTTTTAAACGATACAAATATCCTTTTGAAATTACAATGGTGAATGCAAAAGTATTTTAGAGTTGATCTAGGAAGTTCAGCATATATGTCGTGAAGGCAAATTGGTTATGTCGATTTCTTAAAATTTACCTAAATATTCATTTCCGAATTGTGCCGAAAGTCAAAATATGTGTCCTAAAATTAAAACCACTTAAAGTATGTAAACATTGGCGTAGGTTGAAAATGGTTTCATAGAAAATACTAAAGTAAAATTGGTCCATTTTTTCAATGAAATCGGTCGATATTTCAAAATCTTTTGAGCCTTAAATATTATTTGAGTTATAATGACAGTTAAAACAAAAGCTTGCATAGTGTTTTAAGCTTAAACTCACTTTCGGGAAAGGGGCTATAAATGAATATTATTAAAAAAAGCATGGATCGATATTCTTCAGATCTTCTATTAGTTATACCATTATTAGACATTAAATCGCGATGTTTTTCAATAAAATTTGCTGAAATATAACAATATTTGTGGAAGGGGAGCTTTATCAATATATGAACCGATATTCACCAAATTAGTTACGTATATGAAAGACTGTTAGAAAAATAATAAATAAGTCTAAATATAAGAATTTTATAAACTCAAACACGTTTTCTGGGGAGGAGTCTTATATGGGAGCCATATCGAAACATGACCCAATATTGGTTGAATTAATAATTGGTCTATATTTAAGATGTTTATTAGCTTAAAACCATATTCCGGAATGGGGCCTTACACACTAACAAAAAGGTAGTAAATATCAGCCAACTAAACCTTATTCATCATAACGAAAATTTGCGTTAAATTTTTATAAGTTCTTCAAATTGACGAAAAAATTATTGAAATTGACAAAAGTAAATTTTTTTATATAAATGAATATTAATCAATGTAAATACCATATTTAAGTAAAATTTACGAAATTTTAATTGAATTGAGGAACTGTAACAGTGAAAATTTTCAAATTTGGTCCCAATGACTTCCTCAAGGAACTGTTTTACTGGTCAAAATGTAAGTCGGATAGGATCAGCCTCATATATCTAAGGATCTGTTACAGATGAATTTTGTCCCAATTTCTTTCCAGATCTAGGACTAAGGAGAATTAGATAATAATAAAGAAAACTTAATAGACAACTAAAAATAGTGCAATGTCAAAGGCAATGGTGAGCCGATGAAAAGTTATTTAAGCAAAATATTTCTTTAATTTTAATCAAATTAATTAATATGTTCCATTAAATAAATTTCTCCTGCATGTACACTTATATTTAGTTTATATTTATATTTTTATTTTATTATTTTATTTTAATCTGTAGAATTGAATAAATTTGTGTGTTATTTTACTCGTGGTTCGTTACTCCCGTTTTCACTAAATATCTGTTGATATAACATATTTTTCGTTATTTTTTAACAAAATTTTATTCAATTTAACATATTTTACCAAATAATTTTCTTTATTATTTTTTTTTTTTTTTTATTTTTTTTTTTTTTTTGAAGAAAATTCTTCAATTTAAACAAAAATTTTGTTTATTAGAATAAAAATCTCTTTATTTAACACCTTTTTTCATTAAAGTTCTACGAAAAATTTTCCTTAATATTACCTGCGACATTTGTTTCAGTGTATGTAAGAGCTTGGATAAATAAATATCAAATATATAAATCTCCAAAAATGTATTCTGAAATTATTCTATCATTTGAAGATTTATATATCTAAAAATTCAAATTACATCAGGGACGGCTCCTTGGTGTAGGGTAGTTTGTAGTAAGTATAAACCAACTACATATTACAGTTTTACTAGTTTTCTTTAATTCCCGAAAAGTACCACTGTGAAACGGTTCTAATATTACCGAATTATTTAAAGACATTTTATATCCGCTGTGCGTATAAATAATATTAAAAAAATTAAGTATACGGCATGATTCCCCTAAAATCTCACCAGGTGAATACTTGAAAAAAATTACAACGATTTTTACTGGAAAGCTTTGAAATTTGGCTTTCAAAAAATAAGAGAAAATAAGATTTAGATCAAGTTTTTATTAAATCTTTTGAAAGTTTTCAAAAGTCAACTTTTGAAGCCAAATCAAATTTTGAAATTTGTTTATTTTCCGAAAATGAAAGACATTTTAATTTGAAAATGATGCAAAAAACTCATTTAAGAAAATGTTTACCGAATAAACAAATTTGTTTTTTTTTTTTCTCATATAAAAATAAACACAACAAAGTCAGAGAAGGGTCATAATATTTTTTTCTTCCTCCCATGTTTCTTTAAATTTATCTTCATTTTTGTTTTTGTTTTTAAAAAAGAAGGTATGAAAATTGATTGTCCCTGTTTGTAAAAGTATGCACGATATCTCAACATAATGATGTGTATTTGATGATGATAAAATACAGATGTATCTATAAAATACTAAACAAACAGTGGCATTTGTTTACTTGCCACAATGGGTCAAATGTTCAAGGGGTTGATAAGAGCAGAGTGACAGACTCCTGTAAGTTTATAGTTGGGACCAAGGAGGTGATGAGGTTTTCAGACAGCAAACAGCAATTGTTTACTTGATTATACATCTAAGATAAATTGATACGTATGTGTAGTTTGAATATACGAAAAAAGGAGGCAAACAATGATAGTGACCCTCTATTAAAATGAAATCATATCTCCCCTTGCACCACAATCATTGTGTTGCTGTTAGAGTCTCGATTTCGACTCATTAAATATTACAACATGTCAATGTTAAGAATTTTTGCTAAACTTAACAGATTAGTTAGATATAAACATGTTTGTGTTTGTATAAATGAATGAATGTACTGTACTGTATATATGTATGAGTAAATGATAAATATGTGTTTGTGTTAAATATCTTAATAGTTTGTTGACACATTTTTTGTTTTTGTTTTTTATTTTTGTTTGCCTCAGTTTTGCTGTTTGCATTATTGTTTTCTATTTAAACTAAAAGGAAAAAAGTAGTTTAATGGATGATCATACTACCACACATACATTCACACACATATATATATACTTACTTAAAGACATATAAAAACATGTTGGTAAAAAAGCTTTTCCATCTAATATTTGCTAGAAATTTACACTAAAGGACAACCGAAGGATAACAAATTTAATAATAACAAATAAAAGTAAATAAGTAAATTAAATAATCACACATACACATAATCATACATATACAACTTTTAACATTATATTCAAAATATATTAAACAATGGAATAAAAAAGTGGAAACTACTTTCCAAATGGTTTTCAATTTGTAAAAAAATCGATTTTTAATCAAATGAATATTTATTTGGATGATAAGAAGGTTAGTGTTTATATGTATATGTGCAATTTATTTAAAAACAATGGACTTAGATTTACTTTTATACCCTCCATCACCACAAGTGATGAAGAGAGAGAGAAATTATCTCACCATGTATATATCTATATTCTTGCATAAAATCAAAATCTGAGTCGATTAAGATATGTCCGTCTGTCTGTCCGTCGTGAGCCTGAGTATTTGATATAACTCCTATTTAAAATCAGCGAAATTGGTTAAGTCTGGAAAAGTGTTCCGTACCCGTATAATAAAGGGACTTCTGTAAATGTACTTCCTCAATACCTTCAACTTCACTCTTCAAAGTAAGGTTATGGCTTCTAAGGTGTCATCCAAAAAATTTCGGGATGTCAGAATCGTGAAGGCAGGTCAATGGCAAAGAAATTGTTATATATATAACATTTTCTTTGCCATTGACCTGCCTTCACGACTCCGAGATCCCGAATTTTTGCTCTCATCTGGATCTTCCAAAGTATCTTTGTTAATGCGGCGACTGTTTCAACGTTTATTTTACCCAATCTTGTAACCTCGTCCTTATTGCTTAAAAAGTATTTCATTTTGTAAACTTATATCCTGGAGCTTTTAATGATATTATTTCTACATTATTTGCTTCCTCGTCAAGGTATTAAGTTTACACTTCCATCCTTGGTGCGTTCAACTAGACTTAACTTCCATTTGGCTATCAGTGAAAATATTGAAATCTTTATATCGCCGGTTTGTCTGATGCTTGGTCGAGATTTCGACTTCTGTAATAGAACGTACCTCCACTTAAATAATTCATACTTGTTTCGATAGTCGAACATAAATACTATGGATACGTTCATCCAGGACTTACGATCTAGTATCAATGTATTACAATTGGCGTTAACCTACTTCCCAGGTATCTTATTGGATGTTTCTGCACTTTGGGATTTCTCACCCAGAATCCGTGTTATATTCTGGTAATATGATTTGTATCCCCTGTTTATCCACTCTTCCATTGTATGGAGTCGATATGATGTCAGTGCAACCTCATATATTACCCGAAATTTTATCGTTTCTAGTTGGTGTTATCCTCATATCACCGCTTACGCCAAAGTAGCACATTCTTTGAACCTATCGTATTTCTTTCCAATAGCTATTTTCTATAACAATCGGAATAAAGGCCTTATAACTCTTAAGTATGTAGCAACCCACATTAATGGTAATAGAATGCCTTCCCGTGACGTACCCTTAGGACATTGACTTTATCTATCTATTCCTTTACATATGATCGATCTAGTTAAGGATTAGATAATTTTATGGGTGGTAATACTATTGAAAGTCTCCCCCTCCTTTTTTAATGCATATCGCTACTGAAATCACCATTTTATCCAAGGGCTTTTCTAAAAAGAAGAAAATATAATTATTTATAGATTATATAATAAGTTAGTCACTCATTTTGTAACTTCAAAAAGGAATAAATATGTACTTTTTCCATCAAATCTTAAGTTGACTAAATTTTGCTATGTCCGTCTGTCTGTCTGCATATCTGTAAATTCGTCTGTTGTTAGTAGACCCACAGAAAAAATTATTGACAAACCTAAATTAAAATTGGACTTATTTAATGCTATCGCCTTGAGAAGTTTCTTATTTAAAACCGGCAAGAAGCAAGTAAGAAGTTGTGGTCGGTCTCTCTTGTATAACTTGACTTTCTAATCAACACCTAAGAGTAGAATATATTATTTTGGTAATAACATATATGTGAGATTTATGCGTTTTTATAGGATTTTTTGGTCTGGGAAAACTTTTGAACATGAAAGTGAGCTATGAAAAATAATGGACCGATTTGGATAATTTAGTACATCGTTTCAGCATAATTCAAGACTTATTTGTGTCAAATATTTTAAAACCCTTTTAAACATTTGTTTGGGGGCTAGTCGAAATCATCTATCCGTCATCACCATTTCACTAGCCGAAATTTTAACACAAGGTTTACTGAACAGTCAGGCAGTCGATGAGAGAGACGGACGAATATCCTTAAGTCATTTAAGAAGGGGATTATAGGTCAAATGTTGTACTTAAAAGCGGTGGTAGTAAAATATTTGTCTGCTCTAGAGCGCTCCTTGCAAATATCAACCAAACAGATTTTCTCTTAAGCGTAATACACGATATATTGTAGTCTGCAGCATTAAATAAAGATTCGGCACAGACAAATGTAGCATTCTTACTTGTTATACCCTCTACCACCACAAGTGATGAAGAGAGTATATTAACTTTGTCATTCCGTATGTAACGCAAAGAAGGAAATGCCTTACATCCCATAATGAATGTTTTTTCTTGCATAAAAACAAAATCTGAGTCGATTTAGTATGTGTGTCTGTCTGTCTGTTGATGGCACGCTAAC
Organism: Cochliomyia hominivorax; assembly: GCA_004302925.2. Classification (NCBI taxonomy): domain Eukaryota; kingdom Metazoa; phylum Arthropoda; class Insecta; order Diptera; family Calliphoridae; genus Cochliomyia; species Cochliomyia hominivorax. The sequence continues at coordinate 43,566,350 of PYHX02000494.1, read as the reverse complement.
ATCCACAATTATTGACAGAGCTCAATGAAATTTGGCCTGAGTATTCCTGATAAAATTTTAATTAAAAATCAGTAAAATCAAAATCAAATTACAATACAATTTTCCCGTAATATTAGTTTTAATGTACTTTATTACCATTCCAAAAATTATTAATATCGGTTCAGTTGAAAAAGTTATAATCAAAAATATAAGCAATTTTATTACTCATTAAGTGTTCCGTGTCATATTTAAGAGAAACTTGTATATAATGTATACGTCTGTGAGTACATGTGAGTGTGTATGTACGATAAATAACGTATTTCTTTACACGCATTGTGGTGGAGGGTATTGAAGATTCGGCATAGCCGAATATTGAATTCTTACTTGTTTTCAATTAAAATAAAACAAATTTTAACCAACTTTAATCAATGAATGCTTTTATAATGTCTTCATCACTTCGCAAAAAAAATTCGAAATCGGATCAAATTACGTTTTATGAGTGGGAGGTATTGAAGATTCAGGAGACATCGATATAAATTGGTTTTCAAACTTCAACAATTTCCATTACTCATCGTTAATTTATTTTAAAGAAAATAAAACATGATTTACTTTAAGTGATAAATAATTTATGTATAAAATTAAATTTCATTATCGCTGAAACCAAAGTGCATTCTCATTTTTAGAAATCTCTTTTCAATCATTCTTAACTTTTTCTTGGTTTTCCTCTTGTCTTTCTTTTCTAAAAACACAAAACTTTAAAACATTTTGTGATTCTGTTTAACATTATCTGTCCTAAATTTACTTCTTTTTGGAACGCTACACAAAAATAAATGGAATGTTGTGAACTGAATGAATGTTTGAAATTTAGCTGCGCTTATTTGTTTTTTTATGTATTTATTCGTGGTTTGGTATGGATTGACCCACGTATTATTTCTCAAATCGATTGAGGGTTATATTTATCTTAACTTTACTAATATAATTCAAATGTATGTGTGAGATTTGGAAGGAAGTTGTATAGAATCTATGAGAAGCAATGGACCGATTCTCACAAATTTTTGGCACATCGTTTTATAATTTCAAAAAGCTTATTTTGGTTGAATATTGTTAAAATCCCTTTATATAAAACCGGGAAGAATTTAAATGGAAGCTACATGAAATATTGCACTGAACATGTAAAAAAAATACTAAAATCGGAGAACATATACTGATTGCTATTAGTTTAATAGATTTTGATCCCTTGGGCTTATATAAAATTTGACAGAGGAAAGAAGTTTGGGAAGAATCCATTTTTTTAATATATAAGGAGTGAGATCGAAAAATTCTTAATATACATATAACATATCTTTCAACAATATCCCCATATCAATCTACTGCTCATGACCGGTTGGGGCAATTGCCTCTCTTTGTACAAATACCACATCATTGTTCCTGTATCACCCAAGGGTTGTTTACCATTATGATCCTCGATTAATTTATCGCATCATTTTAGAATATTATAAGACTAATTTATTCACCTTCCGAAGGAACATTTGTACAAGGACTTGAAATAATGAGCCTTTTATAACTACAACCATCTTAAATAAAAATATCTTTAATAGCACCTCCTTTGAGATCTAGGAAGTAACCTCCAATGTGATCAGTTTCTCAGGTTTTCCCCCGGTCCCAAGAAGAGCTAGAAACTTATGCTCTTCCAAATAAATCCAAAAATAATTTGAAATAATCTGTTTTCAATAAAATATGTTTAACGGTAATAAAGTTATGCAACATTGTTTATAAACATGTTGAAATTATTATTCACTTATTCGTAGAATACTTCAATACATATTTACAAGGGAAATATGCTAATTTCTATGAAGTGGACCAAATTTCAGTTAATTTTTTGAAGGTAACACTTTAATAAAAGTATTTAGCATCACTGGAAATATAACTACTTGAAAACTAATATGTAAAAAATAGAGCCCCTTTACTAATAAAATCAAGAAAATATTTTTTTCGAAATTTAATAACTTTTGATAGATCTTGTAGGCATATAATTGCCCAATTCCATTCGGATTAAGTTTTCATATGTTCTCGTTAAGTTTTTCTATATAAAACATAAAAAAATATAAAGTACAAAACAAAAACATGGTTTTATAATTAAAAAAATGTTGCCACCTTCTGGTAAAGAATTCCAAAAATATATTTTTTTAAATTTCTAATTCAGATTGATATAACTTTTTATCAGTTTAACGGATTGTAGGGATCTGGATTGTTTGGACCTACAGTAAGTCCGTTATCCTAAAAGAAACAAAAAATAAAAATTGGTTAAAAATTTATTTAATTTGAATATTTCCAAAACTATAAAAGATAACCGAAATACAAAAAACGTATTTATACCCTACATGCCTTCCATGTACCCTATTATGAGTTTTGCTGATGTTTGTAACATACATAAAAACTGTTTTACATTCACAATGGTTTTACACCTATCTTCAAGTGTACGGTCCGATTCAGAATCACCTTCTGAGTTGATTTAACGATGTTCGTCCGTGTGTCCAGCTGGTTGTCCATGTTAACGTAGTGAAACGTCAACAGGACGCATTTTTTGAAGTATAACGATGAAACTTGGTACATATTATTATTTTGGCCAAAGGATGAAGCATTTTAAAATTGTTCGGTCAAATATTTCAGGTACTGCCTGAAATATTTTCTTCCCGGAATAGCGTTTCAAGGTCATAAAAGTCAGTTCATTATTTCTCATAGTTTCCAAACTCCTTTACAAATATCAATTTTAAGGACAAAAATCTCACACATACGTTGGTATTCTAATAGTATAAATAAAATAAATCAGAAAATCACAGAAATACGAGAGTCATTCACTCATTTTTCGTAACCATTTTTGACCGACGATGAGGTGGGTGTTAGATAGTCAGACTTGACCGACTCTTCTTACTTGTTTAAAAAAGATATTTACAGGGACTATATATATACATTTTTTTTCTCTCATTTCATAAATGGATATTTGGCGAATTTTTTAAAAATCAACATACTCGGGACTACGCCCCCACCAGATAGGGCGTATATTTCTCTAGATAAGCTCAAAAACATCTCTGACTATGTGATGTGTTCGTTAAGATATCTGTAACGGTTCAAAAGTTACAGAATTTTTCTTAAAAATCGATGTGGATACGCTATGTCTTGTAAGAACCCCAGAAGTAGACTTTTCGGTCTGCAATATCAATTAAATTTTATTGGAATTCAATAATTCATTTTAAAGTTTTTGAGGCATTTAAAATTCGTTCTCGCCGAAAACTCAAATTTGTATATATATATATATATATATTTTTTTTTGGTTTTAGTCCTTTTTTAATTTTTAGTTTCTGTTTTTTGATGCAAAAACTTTTAATCAACATGAACATAAAGTTCTTTTTTTTGTATATTTAAAAACTTTTTATTTATAATTTTTTCCGTTGCGCTCACAAAATAAGTAAAAAATGTTATGAACGTTGGATTTTTTCCTTTTTTTGTAATTTTGTTCTTAAGTTTTGAAAATAATACTGTTTTGCTATTTCGCTACTCATAAGTAGGCAACAAATACAACAAAAGCAAAAACAACAACAAAAAAGTTGTAACAAAACAACTCAAAAGTAAATTTGTGAAAAACTTTACTAAAAACTGAAATAAGTTTAACGTACTCCTTTTTACAGTTTCTTCTTTAAATAATAAAGTTTCTTTACTTCACTTTTACCTCTTATTTATTTGTTGTTCTCGTTCTTATTCTTGTTAAATTTTGTTCCTGTTTTCCTTTTTATGTTGTATAAAATACAGGAAGGAAATATAAGTTGGATATTTCATTTGTGATTATTATTAATTATTAAATAATTTATTAAAATTGGGAGAATATATTTTGAAACAAGTAAGAATAACATATTCGGCTATGCCGAATCTTCACTACCCTACGCCACAAATGCATGTTAAGAGAATACGTTTCGTTCATACACACTCACAGACATATACACTATATACAAGTATAATTTTATGCAACTTAATGTGTCATAAAATTAGTTATATTTTTGGTTATAACTATTTTCTACTTAACCGATTTTTATAATGTTTGGAATGTATATATATCCTGATATTGTAGGAAAATTAAATCATAAGTTGTCGATATATAATTGACAATTTTTACTTCAACTTAGAGGTTTCTACAGATATCGGTTTATATCTTTTTATAAAGAGAAACGATTTTGCTGGTTTAATATAGGAAACTTCTCAGGACTATAAAAAATACTCGGGCCAAATTTTATTAATTTTTGTGGATATGAGCGGGCCAACAACAGACAGACGTACAATACTAAATGGACTCATATTTTAAATTGATGCAAACATTTATGTACACTATGCAGTCTGAAGTGATTCTTTCTTAGCGTTATACACAGAGTGGCGTCTTAATAAATTCAATATGGTTATAGCTAAAGTGTTTTTCAGAATATTTGAGAAATACAGGACTTTTTTTGTGTTCTGGAGCGTAGTCGGTCAGAAGATCAGGGAAAATCTTTTAAAATAATTTTCTCATACTACACCACTATGAATGGATGAAGTAATTTACATTTGAGCTGATGTTCTTAACATACAAATAAAATGGAATTATACAAAGTTTTTAATAATCCGATCCACTCAGAATTACTTTCTTAATCTGTCTGGCTAATTGTCCATGTACAAATTTTAAAGCTCACAAATATGAAGATAATATATTAGTCCTAAACTAGACACAAAACTTCTAGAATTTCGGTGCACGAAAGTTCCCACACTTACCCACTTTAGAATCTTCATTTAAGATTTATAGAAGCATATACACCTATAGCTTTAACATAAGACCCAAACTGGCATTAATAACTCAGCATAAATCATAAAATTGAATTCCCCGACTGTCGGTCCGTAATATTTCATACCTGAGTTATGCTGTAGGGTCGGTGGACTTTTACTCTTCTTCTCTTCCTTCTTTTAGTATGAAAATTTAATAAATAATTTCATAGAAAGAGTTTTTGTAAATATAAAAGAGAAGTGTGATCTCATATACCAAAGAAGCTGGTGTGGTATAACTGATTCTGGTTAATATTAATTAATTTCCAAAAGTATCTCTGACACCAAATATACATTGATCATACAAGTAGCTTATCTAACTTTTAATAGGCTGGACGGATTTAAATTCTACAATTATTTAATTTCTAAAAAAGACAATTACCAAACGTTTTTAAATTCAGTCTTTATGACTTTAAAATATAGAGGACAAATTCAAAATTGAAAAAAGGTCAAATTCAAGAGGGTCTGGACATAGCCCTATTTGGATTTTCGTTATAAAATTCAAACAAAAATCAGTGAAGACACTTTTTCCTTCACTTTTTCTGTTTGAGAGATAATTCTATTTTTAAGAGATAAATATTACATCAGAATATATTTTAAAGGTCTTAGCGGCTATAAAATGGTGATTAAATATCCGAAGTACTCCATTTTGCAAGAGATTTTTAAACTCTTAAAATGCAAAAGATTCAAATATTTGTGAATATATCATACCTGCAGTCTAGCCGAGAACCTATTGGAAAGAACGGGCCAACAACAAACAACATACAAATTTCAGTTCATAAAGCTACTTTATGATAATAATTTAAAACCAGTAAAAATACAACAATCGGTTAACATCTACTACATAATACCTCCATTATGAGACAGGTATAAAAAAATATGAACTGACCCAATTTTATACATTAGCTTAATGTGGTTGTGGAAACCTAATTCGAGAGGCAACATATTGTGGTTAACTATTAGACCATACTATTTTATTGACCCCACCAAAAAAATCATTATGCCACCACAACATTTTAATTTAAAATGATAACATAATCTTAATTTTGACCATAATATAGTTGTAAGATAACTAAATATGGTTGTAATTTAACAAATAATGGTTATTCCACAATAAAATATGATTGCAACGCATTATATTATTTATTATTTTATTAATTTTTATCATTATTTTTATCATCTACTAGTATTGACACACAGCCGGTACCAGTATTAAGCACTAACAGCTAAAGTCAAAACATCGTCATATAAAACTGCTGTAAATTTTATGATTATCAAAATAAAACGAAAACTTATTTTTATTCTATAAAAATTGTTTTGAAAAAATTATTTTCTTTCAATAAAAATAGTTCTGTTCTGAGTCTTTATCAGCAACAATATGTTGGTCAGTCGAACATATTTCTTAACATATTGCGACAAACATATTATTGTTAGATTATTAGATAACTAAATGATTGTCCCGAAAATAGAAAAGTTGTGATGAACATATAAGAAAAGTGACTCTTTGTGCGATTATTATTTTTGACAAATCCTTCAACGTAAGAATTTTTATTTAGTGCATCCTTAAATCTACACAAACTACTTTTATCCAAATAATGTTATTTACTTAGAAAAACTATCACCAGAGCTACATTTAACTACTAGTTGAGCTATTGTTTTTGCCATTCCTGACGTGCTTCCTTAGATTGCACTTAATAAAGTAAGACTTTTTTAATCTACTTTACTTATATACGCCGTTGCCTTAAAATAAACTGTTATAACAGCGACCAAAAAAGGACGAACATTTTAAAACTAGTTGCTCTTTCCTCTCGATGGTCTTTTTTCATGAAAAAATGGCCAAAAGCCTTTTAAAGTTAACATTTTGTAGATTTAAGTTTCACATTTATACAATTTGCCCCCCGTTTTTATGCAATAAAAGAAATTGCACGTAATTTGAAATCTCGTTGATAATGAAAAAACAGAAAAAAAAACTCAGAAAAAACATGGATTTATTACAATTTTCTACACAACATGGTCAGGCAAAACCAACCGCAGTGATTTCTGGGAAAAAATGTAAAATATTTTTATATCACGATTAATATTTATTTATTTTTTTCCTCTATTCCATTTTTCTATTTCTATTTCAGTTTTAGTTTTTATATTTTAGTAGATAGAAGATTAGTTATTTGTTTTTGTATTTATACCCTACACCACCGTAGGTGTTTGGGGTATTATGCGTTTGTGCTAATGTTTGTAACATAAAGGAAAAATAGTGTTATACCCTCCTATAAATATACCATTCGACTTAGAACCGCTTTCTAAGTCGATTTAACGATGTCCGTCCTTCGTCAGTCCATCTGCCTGGCTGTCTATGAAAATGTTGTGAACACTCTACAAGTCGCAATTTTTGAAATATCTTGATGATATTTGGTGAATTTATTTTCGACTAAGAACGAAGCCTATTGAAGTTGGCCATGTCCGGATTAGCATTTCAGGTACCTCCCATTTCCTAAAAAAGTCCTTAACATAAATAATTTAAGGAAATCGATGTGTCAAATTTTGCTCTTGCAAAATATCACTTTAAATCTAAATCTTACATATACGTTGGTAATGTATTAACAACTTAAAAGTATCTTTTAAAACGCTTAAATGTTAAGTCCACAATAATCTACTGCAAAATTAAGAATGAATGAAGAACTACCATTTATAACCAACATTGTGGTGTAGGGTATTACATAGTCGGGATTTACCGTCTGTAATATTCTTACTTGTTTTAATATTTATATTTTGTACGTTGTACATTTTTCCCATTTTGTTTAAAGTGCAACAGTTATTTCAATGTATTTGTATGACAAACAAACGAAAAAACAAATAGAATATTATCGCCTGCACCGAAATACAAGTACCTTACAGCAAACACATGTGTGAAGTAACCTAAAAATCTGAGTCGATTTAGATATCTCCAATGAAAAATATCAACATTGTTACTTTTTTGTTGTTGGACTATATTTGTACTTCTAAGTTTCTTAAATGGAGCATACTAATGTTAGAGGGTCATAAAATATTTTTTTTTTATATTTTGACTATAACTTATTTATACTGGTCCGATTTTGATCACTTTGTGCATATAAAGTTAAGAAAGTAAAAAAATAAAAAGTTCTTTGTTGAGATTTTGATATTGTCGCAGATATCGGTCTATAATTTAGCGATCTGCGTTATTGTGCCATTTATTTAAAAAAAATGAGCGTGTTCTATGAAAGCTGCAAGATTTGGATAAATACGAAGAAATAAAAAGGATTTTTGAAAGGTGAATAGATGAAAATATTATCAACACATCAATATCTTTGCTGGAGTCTATGCCTTATAGCTGATAATCCTTTAAACTGACACTAAAGGAAATTTTTTTAATCTTCTCCAAAACACAGAAATATGAAGCAGACGTGAAAATATTAATTATTATCCTCTTTCATCTATCTTTATAAAAATATATATAAAAATGTATCTTTGTTTGTTTATTTTTTCTTTGTTTATTTGGAACTTATAAACAGCTAAACTACTGGACCGATTTTGCTGAAATTTTCACAGAATGATCCAAATATATCCGAAAGTAACATAGACTTTAAAAAATTTCGACCAGGGCCAGATAGGTACCCTCATACAAAGAAAATTTTGATTAACGAATATCTAAAAAATATAACAGCGAGAATTTTAAAATTTGATCTTAAAGAACGGATAGGGATCAGGTGAAGAGGTAGCCTCCATACCAATATAATATTGACAATCAAATATCTAAAAAACTCTACACGAGAGTTTGGTCCCAACCAATTTTTCAAGTAAGTGTTTTACTGGACAGATAGAAGGGCGGATAGAATCATGGGGGGAGGTGTCCCCCATACATAGAAAATGTTGATTATCGAATAAATAAAAACCTATAACAGCAAAAGTTCTCAAATTTTGCGTAGAATAACAATGAACACTTCTCAAGAATTTTTTCAAGAATTGGTTTTATTGATCAAAATATAAGGCGGGTAGGATCAAGGGGAAAGTTACTCGCATATAAAGTAAATATTAATTATCGAATATCTAAAGAACTGTAAAAGCGGAAGTATTCAAATTGGTTCCAGTTACTTTCCCAAGGATGTTTTTTACTGGCCAAAATGTAGGACGGATAGAACAAGGTTGGGGGGTACCGACCACTTTATAAGGGCGGCAAAACGCACCAGCTCTTAACTAGTTCCTTCTGTCAATGGAAAGATATTTAATGTCTCTGACTTCATATATCATCTGGAATGACAGACTTAATATCTTCTATCATTGGTGATGGTAGAGGGTACATAAATAAAACAACTGTGACAACAACAACAACAACAAAAGTAGAAATTGTAACTAAAATAAAAACCATTTTTACATCACGTACTTTTAGATACGAACATTTTAACTATCATTACTACAGTCGTATGAATGTATGTACGAATGTATATTTGTAAACAGAAAAAATAGCGTTTTATAACGCGTTTTGATTTTTCCATTTATTCTCTATTAGGTATGAAAATTAGAATTTTCCATGAGTTACAAAAGTATTTAAGAAATTAAAATAAAACAAATATTCTACGTCACAACAACTTGCGGTAAACTCCAAAATGTGTAATAATTATATCCTACACGACCTTAGGTGGTTGGGTTATTATACGTATTTGCTAATTTATTTGAAGAATAATGAATAAATGATCTAACACCCACTTTTATGTAATAAAACATTTTCTGTGTCGATTTAATGATGTCCGTCTGTCTGCCTGTCTGGCTGGTTGTCTATGGAACACTCTACAGATCGCAATTTTAGAGATATCTTGATCAAATTTGGTATATATTATTTTATTTGGCTCAATGACTAAGCCTATTGAAATTGGGCATATTCAGTCCAATATTTCAGGTAGCTTCCATTCAAATGTCCCCCCGGGGGTGGAGTCTTAAGGTAATAAAATTGTTAATATAAAAAGATTTCAACGAAATTCAACACAAATATGTCTTATGATATTTTAAATTGAAGGTCGATCCATTACCTCTCATAGGTCCCATACAAGACCCCTTTCAAATATCACTTCAAAGGGCATAAAATATCTCATAAATATTGGTATCTGTAGCTGTCATTTACAACCAACAATGTGGTGTGGGGAATTACAAAATCGAGTTTGACCGACTTTAACATTTTTACTTGTTTTTAATTATAATTAAAATCACAATTGATGACTTATATTTCACTATTGAAAAATAATGGAACCATCATCGAAAATAAGTCTTTTTAATTTTCATTAAAGTAAAACATTTTGTATCTCAACCAATAAGTGACAACGAAAAAAATCGCTCACAGAACGAAATAGAAAAATTCTAAATGAACAAAATGAAAATAATCAAGAAAATATAAAAAAGTCTAAATTAAAAATATAAAAAAAATAAATCAAAAGTTATAAAACAAATAAATTGAAATGAATTTCTACTTTTTTCCACAAATGTGAACTTCAGATGAAAAACTGATATTTTATATAGAAAATATTTATGGTTCTATAATTTATGAAAATAATTTTCTGATTTATTAGGTTGGACTGTAAGCAAAATATTAATATATAAATTTTATATATTTAATCTAGAAAATAAGACAAACATATGACGACTCCAGGACAATCACTAAAAACTGCTGGGTTATTGAAGATTTAATACAACTGAATATACAGGCGTTTGGGGTATCATGAGTTTGTGCTGGTGTTTGTAACATAAAAAATATATAACATTACATCCATCTTTAAGTTTACCATTCGACTAAGAATCACTTTTGGAGCCATTTAATTTTAACGATGTCTGTCTATGTGACCATCCGACAGGATGGCCATATAAACGTTATGAACACTCGACAGGTCGCAATTTTTCAGATATCTTGATGAAATTTTGTAATGTTATTATTTTGGAACATGGACGAAATCTATTAAAATTGGTCCTCTCGGAATGAGAGGACCAATTCATAAAAGCTTTAATTCCTTTGATATTTCAAAACGATTTGCCAAACTATGCGAGGGCCAGTACATTACTTCCTTTAGGTCTCCTTCAAGATATCAAATCTTACAAATACCTTTATAATGCATTAACATCTGCCCAAATTAAAATAAATATAAGCAAAAATCGATGTACAAAATTATAAGTGGGTCAATCGATAATTTCTTCCAGCTCCCATATGACCCTTTAGCAATTATCAATTGCAAACTTAAAAATAAACTGGAAAATCAAATTGTACGAGGGTCGAGTATGACTATAAAATTCTTTATAGTTTTTATTGATTTCATGTAATAAATTAGAATTGAGTTTCTAAAATAAATTTCTCTAACGAAATTTAAGAGTTTTAGCTGGATCTTCGACGTCCACCAGTAGAATTTCTGTTGGTATTCCATCTTAGTCTGCTACTTTGTTATTTTTTGACCTTTTCAATTATTTCCTATATCTTATACAGGGAGAGTCGCATGAAAACGTATTCTTTCTTGAGTTGATGTTATTAATTAACTCGAAATATTCTCTCAACCACTGTATCTGTGCTTCGTCATTAGTATTTTAAGAAGTGTCAGCGACACCGTTTAATTTTTCTGACTCTTCTGAACTTAATGCCAGTCATTCTGAAAACTTTCCTTTTTTGCTTTTCATCTTGAATCGGGACTTTATTTACCGATCTAATAACGAGGACTTCGATTACTTAGACTATTATTTGATGTTCTAGTTATTAGTCTTTAATGCATTACGAAGATTTCTTGCATTCCATTGTGTTATATAGATTTATTACGTCCTTATCTTCATGTTATGTTGTTTATTTCCAGTGGTTGAGGGGTCTATTTGACTCAATTTTATTGAAGGAAGATATTTAAGTTGATGATTATTGCTTCTATATTTTAGGTAACACTCATTTCCATGTTTTTCAATAAAAATAACTTTGCTGAAATATTTAGAACTAATAAGAATTGTTTTGATTTGAGATTTTTACTCCCCGAAATCGATTAGAAAGATATAGCAGAAAATGTGAAAAAACATTTATTTTTAATTTTCGGAAGCTTTTTAGGAATTACGGGATTTATTTTAAGTAAAATAAAATTATGTTTATAGTTTCGGATTAAATATCAAAAACTGATATTTTACCGGATATCGAATTTAAAAATTAATATTGAATAATTTGCAAGAAAACATAACTTTTCATTTTTCCGTAAAAAAATTACAACGGATTTATTTATCGTCAATAACGTCATATATTTTTGAAAAATATACATAATTTCCGATATCCGATGTCTCATAAATAAGTTTACTTTACAAAACTGGTGCAGAAATAAGATATCTGGATCGTTTTAAATATTTTTGTGACCCGAGATGAACAATTTTGGGACCCTGTAGACTGACCGCCGTTAGGTCCACAAAATTCAAACACAAAACTTCAACTAGCCTACCTAAACTCTACAATTTGAGTAGGAAGTATTAACAATTTTACTTATTACAAAACCAACATGTATTTATATGTATATGAACGTATACTTAATATGTCTCACATATAACTCATACGCATAAAGAAATAAGACTCACTACATAAATGATTTAAATTCAAATATTTATTCTCTAAATATTTAACTGTAACTTATTATACATTAATTCATGGACACATGTAACCTTCGAAAATTTTAAATTAATTAAAAAATCATGATTTTGAACTTATCAAATTTTCGAACAATTTTCTATAAAAAAGTTTATTGTTTCCCGTTCCATTTTTTCATTGTCACCTAAATATTTTACGAGTAACAAAAAACTGTTTTACAACAAAAAAAAACAAGTTTTAAATTGAAACAAATTCTATTTGATAAGTTTTCATACTAAATAAGTTCCAAAGAAGGACAATGATTTTATTTCTTGAAAATTAACATTAGAGGCGATAATGGAGGGATAAAACGTTTTATTTTAATTTTACCATGAATATACCCTACACCATAGGTGGGAGGTAAAAGCGTTTGTGCAGATGTTTGCAGTATACCGTTCAACTCAAAATCACTTCCTGAGTAGATTTAGCCATGTTCGACCATCTGTAAAGCTTGTTCGCCAAATACAAGTCGCAGTTTTAAAGATATTTCAATGAAATTTGGTACATGCTATTATTTAAGCCCAAAGACGATGCCTATTGAGTTAGATAAATCCCATAAAATTCCTAAATATAAAACGATTTTAACTAAGTTCTGCGAAAATAAGTCAAATAATATTCTAAAACGATGTACCAAATTATACGAGGGTCGGTCTATTATTTCTCATATACAACTCATAGGTCATACATATACGTTGCTATTGAAATAATATGTAGTCAAATTGAAGTAAATAAAAGTCAAAACCACTGTGTAAAATTATACGAGGATATTTCCATAAATTTTTCCAACTCTCATATTGCCCTCCAGAAAAAAAAACCTTTTCAAATACATAAATATTAGAATCAAAGTAATCTATAGCATATATAAACATAAATAAGAAAATCAAATTTTACAATTATACAAACAATGTGGTATAGAGTATTATATAGTCGATCTTGAGGGACTTCAACTTACTTGTGAAAACTAATTTTGTACTTTCAGGTCATTTTAATACCCATCTCTAATGTAGAAACCTCTTATATATTTCTACTTATTTCTTTATGTCCTTATAACTTGTTTTCGTGTAAGTGCGCGTGTGTGTGTGTATATGTGTGAGTGGGTGTGTATGCGTATTTTGTCGGGTATGACACTCTTGTCTACAATTTGAAATTTTTGATGTTGACGAGAATGTTGTTGATGATGATGATGATGATGAAGTAGTTGATAGCGTTAGCTGATTGTGCACAATCTCTGATGGCTATTGCTCACTTCGTTTATAAAGATTTAACAGAAACAAAAAAACAAGATAAACTGGAAAAAGTTACTTAAAATGCAAACAAGTTATTTACTTTTTTCTATCAAATTTTTTTATAAAATTACTAATTTGTTGTGTTTAATAGAACAACAATGGCGTCTTTGTAAAAAGTTCAAAACTAAAGAAAAAAATAAAATTATGATTTACTATCTGAAAGATAATAGTGGACGTTTAGTTGTTGACGAAGTAAAGAAAAAGAAAAAAAATTAATGCAGAGTTCACTTACTCTATAAAAATGGATTCCTCTCGGCTATTCATTTTGGAATTCCCTTGATATAAAACTTCTAGGACTTTCCCGCTTTTCGAAAAATCTATTAAAACGATTTTAATAATATTATTTTAAGTTTAAAACCCTTTTGAGATATTTTTTATACTCCTAAATTATTTTAAAGAAGAAAAGCTGGAAAAAATCATTGATATCTGCCAATAAGGAGTGAGTTCAAAAAAGTTCATTACATTTGTTTAAACAGAATCGGGAGAACTAACTCGTTGAAAAAAACGTAGTTCAGGTAAAATGAATAGTCCGTATGATGTTTCCTAAATCCATAAAATTGAAAGCATTTTCAAAAACCTTCCAACACATCCAGTAAAGATGTAGTCCGGGTAGCTCAATGCTCGGACTATTTGGTACGAAAAATTAAAACTAATGCATGTTCAAAACCATAAAAAGCTCAAAAAGTTTCTGATAGAAACGAAGAAAGAGTACGAAAATTGAAGTCAAGTTTTCATAAACACAATGAAGAATAGAACATGCATTCTTCATTGTATTTATGAAAACTTGACTTCAAGTTGCAGGTTTTCGCAACTTTCTAGTCAAAAATTGTATGTTGCAGAAGCTGGAGATAATGGTAAAGAGAAGTTTAGCATTCAAAATTTTCCATAAATACTTGGTATGGTAAATAATATGCAGTTGCGGCAAAAGAATCCAATCATTTGTCACAACGGGCTCTATAAATACCGAAATTTATATCAAAGAAAAAATGCTGCTTTCATTCAAAAGACCTCATTACGTGTCTACGTTTTCTTGGACTGACTTAGTATTCAGTTGCTATGAGAGAGAGCAAATCTTATCAATTGCCCGGAGCTAAGGCCATAGAACAGATTTTGTCTTCTTTTTTAAAGAGAAATGAAGAGCATAAAAGTGGAGTCCACAATTCACTTCTATCGTTATGTTGAGTTTAATGCAAATCCATATAACTGAAAAGCTACAAATATATTTCCAAAAAATCTCACCACCATAATACAGTTTTGAACGATAACACACCCACATTTTTTACTTTATTATGATTTTGGTATATCAGAGTATGGTTATGCAACCACAAAATATGGTTGTAAACCACCCAGTGGATCAAAAATTACAGATTTATTAAAAAATATATATAGTCCTCACCACAAACAGTGGTTGTTTTTAAAACCACATTATTGTTGTGAGCGCTGACATACCCATGTTGTTGGCTATGATATGGTTATGGAACAAAAAAAAATATACACAACAATATTACTGTCAAAATATCGGTGTGTCAGTATTCTAAATCATAATATGGTTATGAGACAACCATACTTATTGGAATGGAAGATAATTTTTTATGATATAACAAGAAGAGTATAGAAAATAAAGAGAATAAGAAATTGGATGAGAAGTATTTGTCACACTGTTAATAAAATTTTGTATTGAGATTTTGTATCAAAGCTTTTCAATAGACCTTGAGGTTTTAATTGAATTCGTGTTATTTTTATTTGAGTTCAAAAAATAACAAAATCTAATGCAATAATATTTCTTAAACTAAAGATTTTGGAAATCTTGGCTTTTAAATAAAGATGCTGGGTGCCCCTGTATTATCCAAAATGTGAATAACCTAAAAATAACCAGCATAAGTTAAATATCTGGATAAGGCAGATAAAATACACCACTTCGCTGGCATTGGCCTAACATAACACATTTTAATATGTTTCGTCCATGGCCAATATAATAATATTTACCAAATTTCATTTAGATATCTCAAAAATTGCGATCCGTTGAATGTTCACAATATTGACAGGCAAACAGACAGACAAACAGACGCACATCATGAAATCGACTAAGAATGCGATCCTGAGTAATAAGTGTGTGTAACACCATTTTTCTATATGTTACAAACATCAGTATAAACGCATAATACCCCAACTCTTTATACCGCACCAAAAGATTGAGAACCTTATAAGGTTCTTAACTTAGATAAATATAGAATTAACAAGTATTTGTAATGTTTTAATCCCCATTTGGGTACAAATCCCAAATAAGTGTTGATGGTTATGTCATACATCATCAGTGTAGAGGAAATTATGTATATTTTTCAAAAACGTTTAACAATTTAGATAACAAAATAATCGTTGCACACTTTTTGCAGAAATATGCGGCGAAAATGTTGAATAGGTTTTTTTCAAATTGATTTTCAAATATAAATAGAGCGAAAAAAACATTCCCATTTTTTCATTCCTAAATACCGAATTTCTTCCTCGAAAAGATGTTTGATGCATAACGGATTTCCTGAGTAAAAGCCAACACATGAAGCCTTTTAATCAAGATACATTTTGCACTCAAAATTTACAAAATTAAAAAATTAAAAAAAAAACACAATTTTGCAACCGGGGAAAATGTTTCTCCTCATGCCTCCGTATTAGCTTTATATGCACTAACGATAAGAATTCGTTCAGAATTAAAAAAGTATATATATAGTACAGAGGGAATTGGTTGAAAAAAATCACAAAAAAAATCTTTTCTTTTTTTAAATTTTCTATTAAATAATCAAACTTTTTATTGAATTCACATAATTGTAGACTCCTGCACTGAATTGGAATTATGCACAGAATCCAGACAATATTTTAAACATTTTATCCAAAAATGGGTTAAAATTTGGTCAAAATATCTCTTAAACTATAAGAAGAACGAATACATGTAAGCGCATTTTTTATATAGACCCGGTGCGCTTTGCCGCCCTTATAAAGTGAGTGGTACTCTTCCCCATGGTTCTATCCGTCCTACATTTTGGCCAGTAGACAAGTCCCTTGGGAAAGTAATTGGAACCAATTTGAATACTCCCGCTTTTACAGTTCTTTAAATTTTCGATAATTAATATTTGCTTTGTATGGGAGTAACTTTCCTCTTCATCCTACCAGTCCTATATTTTTATCAGTAAAACAAATTCTTCAGAAAGTGATTTGGGTCGAATTAAACGAAAACTATTGCTGTTATAGTTCTTAAGATATTCGATTATCAAAATTTTTCTTGTATGAAGGCTACCTCTCCACTTGATCCTATCCGTCCTTTATTTTGTCTAGTAAAGAAGTTGGGACCATATTCGTAAATTCTCAATGTTATAATTTTTTAAATATTCAATGATTAATATTTGATTTGTATGGGGGGCACCTCTCCCCCTGGTGCTATCGAAATTTTGTATAGCCTATGTTATTTTCGGGAATATGAGGATCATTCTGTGAAAGTAGATGTTATAGTTCTATAGTGAAATCCGCCTATTTTCAAAAGATTTGGATCCCAAGTCATCTTATAAGAACTTGTAGAGTATAAAACAAGTCCAATACAATTTGTGAAATTTAACTTCAATTCAGTTTTAATTAAACAACAAAAAAAAACTCTTCCATCTCCTCCACTCAGTCATTCATTGTCTTTAGTCTTTTACTTATAATTTCAAGTACATACAGTTGTATGTGTGTGTCTACTCAGATACTTGTTCTGAACTTATATTGTATAGTTGTTATGAGTACTTTACAACAACAACAACAATAAGAAACATAAAAAATAATAATCAGAGCAAAGGAATAACGAACTATTGTTAAACATAACTGTCTGGATTTAAGATTGGCTGTCATACTTTTGCTTTATTCTTAATTTTTTTCTTCACTCTTGTTCTTTTTTATTATTTTATAGTTCTTTTTCTTTTTCTTCCAAATGTCAGTTTGTTAAGAAGGAAATAAAAATGAATAAAAACTTTTGATTTATCGCATACAAACTCACATATATACATACACTCACATAACTATAAAATACATAAATATAGAAAATCAAACGGATAAAAAATGAAATGAAACTATAAATGTATTTCAAAGAAATAAAGACTAAAAATAAGAAATACACTCAAATTAAGTACTTAAGTTTAAATATCAGGATAAAAAAATCCTGGCATATAACAATGATATGTAACGATGATATGTATCATTGTTGCATCATCATCAACAACATGTATCTTAAGGATTAATAGTTTCATAAAACTATCAGCATTGTTTTCCTTCTTTTTTGCGGTAGAAAGTTCCACATAAAGAATTAATAATAATAAAAATATCTTTTGAATGAAATACTCATGCAGTACTTGAGTTTTGTCTTAAAACATTTTAACAAAACAAAACACTCTTTCCACTACTTTACCCAAGCGACACTAGGATCGATTAGTTGTATAGTGGAATCAGTTGGTTGAAAAGCGACGCCAAACGAAAGAAATAGTCAAATCGGTTAGGAATGGTTGTAGTGTATAAATTGTGATCGACTGTACCGATTGCAATAATATTATCACCAACAAGATGGATTGATCACGAGCTTTTGAATACTACAACTTATTAGGAATCCAAAGTGACAAAGGACCTGTAAGAAGTGTTGTCCGCAAACTTTACCATTTTTTTGTCATGCACACTAATCTACCATTCACCCAAGGGAAGTTAAGAAGCCCACCAGTTCCGCTAAAATGTTGAGTACTTGACAAACATGTTTAATCTGTCAATGAGAAACTCTTATAGAGTCATCCTAATACAGAAACCTGAGAAAAGCGAAATTGAGGGACAATCCTACAGGGCGATTTCCCTCTTATTACCAGTCGCGAAGCTTAAGGCCCTTTTTTTACACAATCTGAACTGTAATCTTACAAAAACTCATCATTGGACTGGATTCCGTATAATACATGAAATAATAACAGTCATCATTGTCAAACAACATGAAAAGTTATGTTGTGAAAATAATCAGTTGATTATTGAGTTCCGAGACAAAGATCAAAACCTCATAGACTAAAACATGGTATTTCATAGAACGGCACTTTGTTATCACTCATACTTAACTTCTATCTCTCTAAATTCACAGCACATCCACCGGGAGTAGGCAGAAGATCCTTAAAGCATAATCAGAAGGTACTTAAAGCATACTACAGCCATAAGGGTGCTGTAGTAAAGTGTGATCTAATGTACTCGCAATTCGCAAGATACAATAAAATAATAAAAAGTCCAAAATTATTATTACGTTACTTAGGAGTTCATATTTAAGGGCTTTCAAAATTTAAAACAATTTTTTCAGAAGGAGCGTCATGTGATTGCTAAATATAGACCGACATTTGTCGATTACCGAATTTCAATATGTTTTTTTTTTTTATTTTTATAAGCTTTTCCGCTTCTGGCAATCTTAACCATTTTATCTAGTTATGGCCAAGATGTCATTGAATCCGTGGTATAAATGTGAATCTAAGAATGTTTCCAACAGACAAACGGACATGGCTAAATCGTATGGAACAAGAATATACAAATACTTTACTGGGTCTTAGAAGATTATGGAAGGCATAAATATCGTTATTAAACCCATATAAAGCATAGGTAGAAGGAATGCTCCACATGATGTTTTAAAAGCCAAAGAAATATCAACACATGCAGTAGGAAAGCAGCCCGCTTTCAATGCTCGAACTATTTGGAACAAAAAGTTAAAGTTATAAAATGGAAGTCATTAAAAAAAATTATCTGCACAATCGATGACGAAACGTATGTTCTTGCAGATTTTTCGTAATTTTCTGTTCAAAAGTTTTATGTTTCTGATGATCGAGGGAATGTTAAAGAAAAGTTTTGAATTCAGATGCAGTCAAAATTTCCTAAAAGAATTTCGATATGGCATGCAATATGCAGTTGCAACAAAAGATGCCAATCATATGTTATAAGGGAAATTTACACCAAAGAAAGCTTACCAGAAAGGCTGTTTGCTTTCATAAGAATTAGTAATTTTTTGAATTCTCTTGGCATCCTGTTACTATAGTAAACAAGCCCTTGAATGGTACAAGACCAATAATGTGGTATTTTAACCATGAAGTTTTCTTTAACACATTCGCTCATTTACTGCAAGGTCGTCATAACTCAAAATTCGGAAGTTTCGACTTAAATAATATGTTTTATTACCTGGCGTATTTTTGTGAACGAAAATTCATATATTAGATGAAACCTTGAAATATGTCTTCTGGAAAAAAATGATTTTTAGAGTTATGACTACCTTGCAGCAAATGAACGATATGTGTTTTTAAGAATATTTCGATCTCACTTCTTAGTCTCAATATTTATAATAAACAAATGGTTCCAAATTGATCGATAACAACTTCTGCATTATTTAATAATTTATGGAAAACTGATAATTAAGCAAAATTTCTATACATAATTAAAATTCTGTATTCGAATGATTTATATTTCAGGGAAAATCTTATAACGATAAATCACGGACACTATTTTATTTGTTTTATCTCTTTAATTTCTTATTTTCTTCATTCATTTGTTTCAAAAAATTTCATTTTTCAGAAACCATTATTGCTAAATATAGAACATTTGTGAACTATGTTTTTTTTTTTTATTTTTATAAGCTTTTCCGCTTCTGGCAATCTTAACCATTTTATCTAGTTATGGCCAAGATGTCATTGAATCCGTGGTATAAATGTGAATCTAAGAATGTTTCCAACAGACAAACGGACATGGCTAAATCGTATGGAACAAGAATATACAAATACTTTACTGGGTCTTAGAAGATTATGGAAGGCATAAATATCGTTATTAAACCCATATAAAGCATAGGTAGAAGGAATGCTCCACATGATGTTTTAAAAGCCAAAGAAATATCAACACATGCAGTAGGAAAGCAGCCCGCTTTCAATGCTCGAACTATTTGGAACAAAAAGTTAAAGTTATAAAATGGAAGTCATTAAAAAAAATTATCTGCACAATCGATGACGAAACGTATGTTCTTGCAGATTTTTCGTAATTTTCTGTTCAAAGTTTTATGTTTCTGATGATCGAGGGAATGTTAAAGAAAAGTTTTGAATTCAGATGCAGTCAAAATTTCCTAAAAGAATTTCGATATGGCATGCAATATGCAGTTGCAACAAAAGATGCCAATCATATGTTATAAGGGAAATTTACACCAAAGAAAGCTTACCAGAAAGGCTGTTTGCTTTCATAAGAATTAGTAATTTTTTGAATTCTCTTGGCATCCTGTTACTATAGTAAACAAGCCCTTGAATGGTACAAGACCAATAATGTGGTATTTTAACCATGAAGTTTTCTTTAACACATTTCGCTCATTTACTGCAAGGTCGTCATAACTCAAAATTCGGAAGTTTCGACTTAAATAATATGTTTTATTACCTGGCGTATTTTTGTGAACGAAAAATTCATATATTAGATGAAACCTTGGAAATATGTCTTCTGGAAAAAAATGATTTTTAGAGTTATGACTACCTTGCAGCAAATGAACGATATGTGTTTTAAGAATATTTCGATCTCACTTCTTAGTCTCAATATTTATAATAACACAAATGGTTCCAAATTGATCGATAACAACTTCTGCATTATTTTAATAATTTATGGAAAACTGATAATTAAGCAAAAATTCTATACATAATTAAAATTCTGTATTCGAATGATTTATATTTCAGGGAAAATCTTATAACGATAAATCACGGACACTATTTTATTTGTTTTATCTCTTTAATTTCTTATTTTCTTCATTCATTGTGTTGTGACAATAAAATGTTCATCTTTTTTGTTTCATGAAACCAATTATTACCGGGATACAATTTTGATTTATGAACATGTGTGTGAACATATTTTCCAAAGCCAGCGAACGTGTTATTTATCCTTTCTCTTTTTTAATTATGGAACTAAGTAGTTGGTCACAGTCCAATAATATTTTCAATTTCCTCTCACACACACAGTCATACACATTTAGAATGCGAAATGTTACTTTATGAATAATGAAAATGAAAAAAAAAATAGAAAAAAATCTGCAACTGATGACAGAAAATGCGTAATAATCTTTGGTCATGAGAAAACTAAATACAGAAATTTATTTTTATGAATGTTTTCTATTAGAATTTGATGGTGTTGGTGTTTACTGATGTACATAGTTATAGCAACACTTGTTTATCTTTTAATGAATATATGAATATACGCATATATGTACATTAGGGTGGGTCGGTTTCCATACATGAAAAATTGTTGTGCCAGTCACCCTCTAGATGAAAGAATAGTTGATGCTGTTTTCAGTGCAAAAATTATTTTTTTTGCCACGCCCCGAAATGCAGTCCTTTTTCTTTTTTATTTATATAGCACCGTCATTCTTAATCCGATCGATATTGAAATCATCTTCTAGTACTCTCTTCTCTAATGCCCTACTATTTATAGATGAAGGAAATCGCCTTTCTTTTTATCATAAAGGAATTTTAGAACGATTTAAGGATGGTTCATTCATTGTACCATGTAAAACGTTATAGAATTAATTTATTTGGTTTGTCAAAATAGTTACTCGTACCAGCAGGTCTAAAATACAAAAAAATAGTAATAGTCACCGCATATAATGAATGAATAATTCAAGTTGTTTGCAGAAGCGCTAAAACTATTATTTCCACGCCCTAAAATACAACACTTAATGTTTTTATTGTAAATGGGTTAAGATCTAAATGATGATTTTTGAACTTGTTGTCAATTTCTAGAATTCACTTTTGAAACTTCGGTTTCTTCCCCTCTTAGGTGCTTTTATTTTTATATAAAGAAAAAGCTCCTTAAAAATCAAAAATTTATCGCATTTAATGGAAATGGTACGAAGGACAAGAAGTGAATACTAGAAATTGACAAAGATTTCAAAAATTTTCAAAGAAAAAATTTTAGCTCTTTTGAAACCATTAACATACATTTCGATCGGACTGAAAGTGGCGGCGTTATACGGAGCTTTTTTATTTTTGCAGCATTTTAGGGCTGTCCATTTCTGTAAACAGCTTTAACTATTAATTTATTCTAGAGTGATCACTGTTGTTATTTTATTATTTTAAGGTCACTGGCACCAGTTACTATTATAACAAAAGAAATTAATTAGTTAAAACAATTTTTGTATGGTGTAATAAATCAACATTCCCGATATCGTCTTAAAATTCGTTTATGATTGAAAAAACTTATTTTACTATGTTGTAGTGTCGAAGAATCCGAAATGTGAGATGTGAATATTAGAAGATGATGTCGGATTCAAAATCTATCAAAGGATCAAATGAAGCCGGTTTCAAATCATAAACAACAATATATAAATTGTTCCATTAGGACTTAAAAATATACAAAAAACAAAAGGTCTATTTTTGGGGGAAGAGCAAAAAAATAAATTTTGCATTTCTGAAAACAGCATTAACTATTCTTTCATTCTATGGGGTGACTGATACAAACATTTTTTTACCCACCTTAATGTACATACATTCATGATTTGTATACAAAAAATATATTTACTTTTATACATGTGTATAAACTCATACTAATACTATATAAAAAAAGTTTGTTCATACCGAATCTTAAATACCTTCCACCACAAATGCATGGAAGTTAAAAATATATTCCTGTTTTATCTATATCAGGGCATACAATTTTTCAAAGCAATCTTATCATATTGTCCATATATATATAAAAAAATATCCCACAGACATAATCTATGTCATCACTGCTATTATTCGTCCATGATTTCACTTAACTTTTAATCTTGATGTTACCTATATTGGTCCCATGTGCCTATTTACTTAATCTGTTAAGAGATTTGTGGAATTCCTGAAAGGTTTTATGAGATGTTTTATGTAGGTGGCCTATACATAGAGTCTCCGGTATATGCATGAATACTTAACCACTTAGTTGTCTTTTTACTGGCTGAGATTTCAGTCTGTTATAAGTTACAATCGTCAAGTAGCCTGAATGACATATGCATGTCGATATACTTTAATCAGCTTTATTCCCGATTTTAGATACATAAATAAAGAAGCGAAGTGTATTTTAGATAAGGCATGGTAGTATTTGTGATTTTCTCCATTCAGAAAGGCAATTTTCCGACTCCTTTAAAATTCGGAAAATCCATGACTTAAACCAATTTGCTGTGTAGTAGAAAATAAAGAAATATATGAGGACCTTAATAGGTTTTTTTAAACGTTTTATCCTGCAAAAAAAAATTACATCGAATTTGAGCAACTTCTTTTCCATTTGCACCAGAAAAGTGAATGGTTTGAATTACCACCTCATAGATCGAATTTACTCTCATATTTTCATTAGCACTTAAAGCCTTAATCGACACCAGATATCATTGCGAGTATGTTTCCTACTTAATACATTTCAATTAAAATGTTCAATTTGTCAGCTCCAGATGGACATGGTAGCATAATTCAATCTGTGCTGTATGTTACACACATCTCCTCGTGTTGTAGGGTATAATAACAGAAAAAAATATTAAAAGTTCTTATTTTATTGTCATTAACTAGGATCAATGTCACATTTGTTCTGCTAATGCGACAACATGGCCGTTGTCCATACTTTATGGAATGAGTATGTTTATGGAGAAAACATTTAGTGGATCATTTTCACAATTTAATGTCTTAGAGTTAACAATATAGAAAACGTTATATATTTGGGCACGTATTATTTAAATGGTTAATCGACGTATTCCAACATTCACCTCGTGACTGGCAACCCACAGCTTGAAAATAAACAGAACTTTATTTGCATAAAGTTTTAAAAATCCTTTAGAAATCTTAGAGACGAAGGAGAATGGTGCTAAGAATTTTGAGCGAGTTATATGTATAAGGTCTTGAACACTATTGAGAATGCCTTAGTACGACATACAGTGTGACTTATTGCCTGGGCTTAATAAGGTAGCTGTACAGCTAGGTTTTATCTAATGAATTATTAAAGACCGTGAATTTGATCTGGATTAAATTAATAAAAAACTGAAGTAAACGTATTCATGTGACAGTTTTTCCATTTTTGTTATAACTTTTTTATTCATCGACTCATATGGACAAGTTCTTTATTAACTACTACTTGTGTACTTTTGCTTTCTAATTTATGGTTATTAATTATAAAAAAGTGTAAATGTTTTCTTTTAATTAAATCTCCCATTAAAGTGTTAAAAATTGCTGCAGTACACATTTTGCAATAATATACCGAAGTACCCAGTTCCCAAAATGTTTCTTTTATAAAATTCTCTAAGTTTGAACCCCAGATTGTATCTCAATGAAATTTCATGTGAACATTTTGTAGGTCGAGGATATGGAGTGTAGACCTACAAAGTTGGTCTCCTTAAGTTTTGACATATTCGCCAAAATTTTTGACATTTCTTGAAAATTTCTTTCCTTTTTTTCTTGATGGATTCAAAATTGAATTCTGTATTAAATTTAAAGAAATTTTTGTATAAAACATACTTATTTAAAGCATTTTTATAATACTGACATAAGTGAGAGAATTATGTCATTAGCAGTGATATTAGGAAGTGATGGTTATATGAGGATATAAGAAGTTACAACATCGAAACTCTCAGACGTTGGGAAGA
Organism: Cochliomyia hominivorax; assembly: GCA_004302925.2. NCBI lineage: Eukaryota > Metazoa > Arthropoda > Insecta > Diptera > Calliphoridae > Cochliomyia > Cochliomyia hominivorax. The sequence goes on along the minus strand of PYHX02000494.1, from coordinate 43,540,978 downwards.
TGTTTTCCCGTTGTAGAACTCTTAAACAAAATTTATGTCAGTAAGTACTTCTTCTTCTTCTTGCTGATTTATGCACTCTAAACTAATTTCAAGAACTGAGTCTATATAAGGGCTATTTGTAAGTCGATCTTTTTGAAATATGGCACAGGGAGGACAATTATTTATGTCTTCATATCCGTGAGTTTTATGAGAGTGGATACTTGTGTGAAAACTACCTAAAATAATAAACCAAATATAACCTTTATACTTCATTCTTGTCCCAAAATAATTACATGAAGGAATATTATTGAGACACCTCTAAAATTATCGTGTGTTCACAACATTCACGGGAACAATTGGACAAAGAGACTTTAAATCGACTTGGAAAGTGATTTTATGGGAAAACTTTAAAGTGAGTTTTACAACATTTCTTCCGAACGTTACACAAGTTTTAGATACGTATGGATCCAGAAGATCCACCATTAAGAAAAATAAGAGAAATGTATTTTGTATAAAAAAGACAAAAAATTAAATTTTTGCTTTTATTTTTAAAAATAAAACTCATGTTTATATTTAATTATGATATTTAATTGAAATTCGAATTTGATGCATATGAACTTTTCCGTGAATTAGAGAACTAAAAGGATGTTTTCCATGCGAAAAAATCCATAATCTAAATTCGTATAAAATATATTTTTAAAAAATTTTAAAATTTTCGTACAATAAATATAAGCGACGTTTTAAAAATAATTTATTTATTTCTTAAAGTGATTTGTTTTGTTTTTATTTCGAAATCCACTTTGTAATTTCATATGTAACGCTAAGAAGCAATCATCTAAGATCCCATATTGTATATATTTTCTTGATTGTCGATTTAGCTATCACCGTTTGTCTGTCTATCGAAATAATTGTCAGAGCTCAATGAAACTTTGGCCTCATTTTTGTTATAGACCTATTTAAAACTATCGGTTTAGTATTTAAAAAATATAGACCGATACCTCAGGTAACCTCTAAATTCAAGCGAAGAACTTTCGTATAATTATCAATTATAAAACATATTAAGCTATATGTTCTTAATTACCACTACAAAAGTTATTAAAATCGGTACATGAGAAAAAATGTTATAATAATATAACTGATTTTATGGCTCATAAAAACAGTGTTATAATTAAGAAAAAACTTTAATATATTGTATACGTTTGTGAGTGTATGTGTGCATGTATATACATACTTCATATGCATTAGACTTCAGCAGCGTTCCTGTCAGGAAACTTTTGAGCCCTGTGCTTTTTATAATCTGTATTAAATTTAACTTTTCGTAGTAAATAGAACTTTCTATCAACGGACACGTTTTCCCGGTAATGTTTAATAATATTGGAAATGGTTTGACACCAGACCTTTAAATGATTAGCTAACTTTTTGTAGGGCCAAGTTAGGTTTTGTTCAAAATATTTCTGGTCACTCATTTTTATCAGATAAACAATATATTCACCTGTTCGATACTAAACATAAAAACGACATGTTTTAAAAGGGTAACTTGATCGATAAATAAATCAAATAATATCATCCCACAATTTTGTCTTTATTATTCTATTTAAATCATAACAAAGACCATCAAGGCGTATGAGTTTTATATGTTTTCATTACTACAAATTTAAACACAATTATTAAGTAAAAATTAATATTTAAATAGTTTTTAATATACTTGACTAATTGAACGAATTCTGGCAAGATGAAGATAATTTCTAACAAAAACTAACAACAATTAATGAACCATCCGCGTATAAGTATTTGTTATTTATGCCTAAGTGTACAGTGTATTATACTGACACCAACCTCTCATGTGGGATTGCTAATTTCTAAAAGGGTTTTTTCTATGGGCGTTAGATGACAGCTAGAAGAAATTATGGATCGACCCTCGTAAAATGTTGCACATAGATTTTTGCTTATACTTTTTTAGATTTTACTAATTTTTATTACAATACCAACGTATTTGTAAGATTTAAGCCCTTTGAAGTGGGATTGTATGGGACCTATGAGAAATAATGGAACAGCGCTTTAGAATATTATAAAACTAAGTTATGCCAAATTAAAATTTTAAATATTTAACACTTTTGTGACGTTAAATACCCATGTCGGGATGAATATTTGTATGGAGGCTAGATGAAATAATGTATCCATCATCACCAATTTTAATAGGCATTGTCCAAAATAATAGGGCAAAATAATAGCCAAATTTCATTAAGATGTCTTTAAAATTGCAGTATGCATTTTGTTCACAAAATTTACATAGACAGCCAACCAGCCGGCCAGACAGACCTTTGAATTGGGCACTATATATGTCTCCAAATGTGACCACATAAATTAAAAAAGAAAAAGATCAGAATGCGATAATGTTGCTTAAAATTTACTACAAAAAATAGAGATTTTACTAAACATTTGGAAGAATATATTAAATAGAGAGAACATTATAATATTAAAGTTTCTAAAAATATTACGTATACGGATCCAGGAGGAGGCTAGTCAGCACTCTCTTAAATTGCCACAAAAACAAACAAGTATAGAATATAGAATTTTAAAGAATTTTTTAAATATTTTCTTTCAAAAAAATTGAATTTTGTTACAAAATAAAACTCATAATCCCTTCCTAAGTCGATTATAAAAATGTTTCCCATATAATAAAATTTTCGATTTAACGAATAGATCTGACATTATATCATTCGTTAAACCGGGAAACCACTGTACCATTAAGAAAATTCCGTAGCTTCACAGCTACAGATTTTTTTCGAAAAACATCATATAACGAAAAATACTGTTTTCATTTTTAGAGCCCAATTTTCTAGCAAATAATTTTCTCTTAAGTATAAACTTTATCTACAGCACCCATACATATATTATTCCGTTGTAACACATATTTTTATCTAAATTATAAATATTTAATTACTTATTTGTTTTTCCATCAAATGTTCTACATTTTATTGTTAAACATTTTGAAAAATTATGTTCCATTTTCTTTAAGCTCCATCCAAAAGTGCATTCTCAGACTAAAATACTTATTTACAAAGTTTTTAAATACAAAACACAAATAACTTATTACAAAAAAAAACTACGAAAAATATATACATAAATATGTACATATGTACCATATCAACATATACATAAGTATTAGTTACATAGAAATAAGTTGCATATTTGAAATCTTAAATTTGGCCTGAATTAGTCAAGTTGAAAAATATGCAAAAGAAATTCCTTTGATAAACCAGAATAGGAAAAGAGAAGAAAAACTATTTAGAATTATATATTCGGCTGTGCCCAATTTTCAATACCCTCCACTAAAAATTTGTGGGAAATAAATACGTTCTGTTTCGTACATACACACTCACAAATGTTTACATTACATAATCGTTTTTCTTAAATATAAAACAGGAACACATAATGAGTCATAAAATTGGATATATTTTTAGCTATAACTTTTTTTCTACCAAACCTATTTGGATCATTTTTTGAATGGTAATGAAGTTCACATAACTTAATTCATTCTAATTCATTGACTTGTAATTGACAATTTTACAAAAGTTCTTCGCTTGAACTTAGATTTATCGGTCTATATATTTTAACAAACTGAACTGATTTTGCTGTATAAAATAGGAAACTTCTTAGGACTATAAAAAATACACATTCAAAATTTCATTGAACTCTGTCAGCTTTTGTGGATTTGAGCGTGCAAACAACAGACAGACGGACATAACTAAATCGACTCAAATTTTGATTTGATGCAAGAATATATGTACATTATGGGATCTGAGATGATTCTTTCTTTGTGTTACACACGTAATGACAAAGTTAATAAACCCTCTTTTCCAATTGTGCTGGTGCAGGGTATAAAAATAATATAAAATTCCTTCCTCTCATTTTTAAGCGCAATTACTTGAACATTTAGGTCGATTGCTTTGCGTTATATAATCTATTTTCTGATATTCTGATTTAAATTTAAATATTTCTTTATTCATTTTGTTTGCTTTTTTAACAATTTATGAAATATATATGTCAATATACTAAAAGACTTATAATCTGATGTTGATTTTATAATAACGAATTTAAGCAAAAATTTATATACCCTCCTCCACAAGGAATTACAAATTTGCAATTCCATGTATCATGCTAAGAAGGAATCATCTAAGACACCATAATGTATATATATTCCTGCATCACATCAAAATCTGATCTTATAAATTTAAAATAAGATTTTTCGTATAATTATGAACTATAAATCGACAAATTTGAATAAAATTATGTAAAGTAAATTAACATAAAATCGAAAAATATGTATGAGGTACATAGGCCATTTCAAAAATCATCAAAATCGGTTCAGTAGAAAAAAAGATATAACCAACAAGTAAGAATGCTATATTCGTCTATGTCGAATCTTCAATACCCTCCACCACAAATTCCTAAGAAATAAATAAATTATGTTTCGTACATGTATGTTATACGCACATACAAGCTCACATATACACTCACAAATACATACAATATATGAATATATTTCTTATATATAACAAAAAAGCTAAAGGACTACATATCTAAACATACAAAACCGATTTAGCTGGTTTTAAATAAAAAACATCTCAGGACTTTAATTATACTCAGTCCAAATTTTTTTAAGCTCTGTAAATTATTGCGGATATAAGCGAGCCAACAGCAGACAGACAGATGGACATAGCTAAATCGACACATATTTTGAAGCGATGCAAAAATATATTTATATACATAATGGGGTCTTAGGTGATTCCGTTACACACGAAATGACAAGAAAGAGGATCTTCATGACTTGTGGTGGTGGAAGGGTGTAAAATTCATTATATCATGGGATCTGAAGGCGATAAAATAATTTGATCTGATTCCGAAGACTTTTAATTTTAAAACGAAAATAATAGTTTTGTTGTTATTATGCGGCGTCTTTTACTAAAATCATAAATAAAAAAAACATCTAGACGTATGAGTTATATATGTATATATACAAATAGTTTATTAAATATACTATCTGTACTATAAATATAAACACACCATATAATCACGCGACTATCTAATACCCTACACCACTTTGTGGCTTAAAAAAGATAGTTATATTGGAGCAACTAGGTTGTAGCTCCCACAAGAATTTATGAACCGACGCTCGTATAATTTTGCACATCGATTTGTGCTCAGATTTATCTTAATTTTGCCTGTTATTACTAAAATGCCAACGTATATGTGAGATTTATGCCCTTAAAAGACATATTTCAAAAGGGTTTATATGGGACCTATGGAAAATAATAGACCGATAGAATATTATAAGACTTACTTATTGCGATTTTCGCCAAATTTTAAATCGCTTTATATTTAAAACCTTTATGACCTCAAAACCCCATTCCGGGAGAAACATTTGTATAGAAGGTACCTGAAATATTGGATTGAATATGGCCAGTTTCAATAGAAACCGTCTTTGTTGTGCTGCACACGGAATGTCTGATTGTTGTTGGCACGCTTACATCCGCAATAATTGAGAGAGCTTAATGGACTGAGTATTTATTATTGTCCTGAGAAGTTTTCTATTTAAAACCAGCAAAATCGGATCAGTTTATTTAAAGATATAGACCAATATCTGAGGCAAATAAATTTCGTTAAATTATCAATTATAAATCGATAAATTGGAATGAAATGAAAAGTAGAAAAAGAGTTAGTCTTTATGACGGATAAAAAAGGATTTCACTAAAACGTTTATTGTTCAAAAATCAAAATCTGAGTCGATTTAGCTATATCCGGCTGTATGTCCGTCTTTAAAGTTATGACTCAAAAAGTATTCCTGTGTAATATTGAAAAAAATGTTTATGTATTGTATATGCTTGTGAGTGTGTGTGTAGGTGTGTATGTTATAAATATATTTGCTTTACAAGCATTTATAGTGAAGGGCATTGAAGATTCGGCATAGCCGAATGTAACATTCTTACTCGTTCTTTAAAGAAACGCTCTGATAAGGTCATTTCATTTAAAAGAACACTTCATTTAATGAAATCGATGAAAAATGTTCAAAATTTAGCACAATTTTTTTTTATTTAAAAAAATCTGATTCATCTCTTCGAGTATCTTAAAAGTGTTATATTTTTTAGTGTTGACACAACAGTGTCAGGTAAAACCTCTACATATTTATGGTCCATAATTTTTATTATTTCCATATAATTTCTGTTTTGGTTATTTTCTTATTTGTATCTTTTTTTTTTTTTGGTTTTTATAAAAATATTTTCACACATTTAAGTATTTTTAACAAAATTTTCTTGTTAAAAATAATCTGTCCTTAAGGTATCTGAGTAAACAAGATGAAGAAATGGCAAAAATGCATTCATACTCACATATGAATGTGTTTGTGTCTATGTTTAAACACATACAATGTCACTTAAATATGTAAACAATTGCAAATTTTTTTGTGGTTGTGAATTTGTTTCTATAAAATTTGGTGAAAATCAAAACCAGAAACAAAAAACTGAAAATTTTAAAATGAAATTCCAAAACGTAGAAAAAATATAAAAAACGGAAACAGTTGCCAAGTTTAATTTTTGTTCTCCTTCTTATCCAAGAAGATTCATATTTTGAATGAATTGTGAACGAGAGTCTTAAAAGAAAGTGGAAATATGAGTACACAAATCTAAAAGCGAATGATGCTAAGCATTTCAGAGGATTCTTTTTTTTTCTATATTTGTTACAACAATTTTGTTGTTTAAAAATGTGACAATGAATAAAAGATACAGATTTATTTCCTTTAAGAACAAATGATTTATGATTGTATGATTGTATTATATGATTCACATAAATTTAATAACAATTAGACAGTTCTATATGTAACAACAAATTTATATATCTTATTAAATTTGGTACATAAATAATGTTTTGCTGCAAAATATAAAAGAAATGTGAAGTTTTTTCAGGAATTCGTTATACATACGTTCGTTATTGAATAATTATCGAAATTTTAATAGAATTATGAGTACCAAATGTGGCCCTATATTGAAGGAAAACCAAATTTCAATAAAATTCATTCAAATTCAAAAGTCTTATAAGCTTAAAACCCTATACCGAGAATGAAACTTAACATGGCGATATATCCGTCAAATTTATGGCATATTTAACAGATAGAAAAGCATTGTGCATATCATTATGAACAATGTGTGGATAATCCTTTGTTGTAGAAAATCTTAAAAATATGGTTTGACATTGATTCCACAAATTTCTTAAAAAGAAGGGATCCACTTGTTTTATTATTATATTTTAGCTCTTTAAAGTCATTATGCTCTCGTTTTGACCATGTATCCCCATTGGGTTTAAGTCAGACTGCAAGGTGTTCAGTCCAAATTAAAAACATGGTCCACACCATTATCTTGGTGGAATATGCAACCTTATATATTTTTCCATTCATAAAATAGAGATGAGTATCTTCCATCAATTCGTTGTAAATTTTGATATACATTTTTGATGGAACAAAACAAATTTTAGTTTTTCCATCTGCATAAAATGCTGTCAAATCATAACACTACCACCGTCTAAATGACCGTTTTTCCCAATTCTCTACCCATTTAATGTATTTTCGTGCAATGTTTAGCCAATTACAGTTTTTTTAGGTGGGTGGCCAGTAGCTCTATAATCAGGTTAAAAAATTATAGTCCAGAAAGAAATAGTTTTTGAACAAATCAGTCAAAAATTAATCTTTTTTCTAAATTTCTATTTCAAAATGGTATAACTTTTTATTGAATCTACATAGGTATATAATATTTGCACAAAGAAACAAACAAATGGAAAAAAATTTTATGAATTGTCATGATATTGCCTCTCATCAAAAAACTTCAACTTTTATTTTGGATGAGAATAGATTACACACATATAATTCACTTTTGTCCCACGAGCACGTAATCGTATATTGTTCGAAATCTGCAACTTTATCCCCAATAAATATTTAGTGTCTTATACGAATATGTTCTCTTTAAATAAATTAATGAAAACTGATTAATTTATTTACTCTTTTTTTTTTTTTTTTGATGTGTAAAGGTTATACCGCTAGATTTAGGCTTTAACATATAAATCTTAAACACTGTATAAGTACTTCTAATAATGTAGTCTAAAATTTCTTTATTCATCAACTTTCCTCGGATGGTATCCTTATATCATCCTATATTAAAATGATGAAAACTTTTCATCCTTATGAATGTGTCGTTGTATTCTAATGAAATGACTTTCATCCCCATCAGTTTTCGAGGATTAAATTGGGCTTAAGATCAAAGAGCTTGTGAAATTACCACTTTTTCTCTCTACTTTGCACTTTTTCACCCCTCTTTAAAACAACACGTAAAACGTGGTTGTTTTACATATTGAGGTGATTTCGTGATTTATATGAGGGAGGATTAGCTACCTGATAATATTGGAGCGAAACATGAACGATGCCACTCAGCCTTGTTCTTGATCCACATATATATCTTAAATTAATATCTGTCGGATCTTGACTCCATCTTGACAGACGAACGGACGGAAACGTCATTAATTTAAACTGAGCAAAACCACCGTTTTCCGTATATAAGACATATTATATCGATATCGATTATTATCGAAACTCTTCAAAACACCATATTTATTATTGACATTATTAGAATTACCGCCTATAATTAGTAAGTCCTTTTTATATACAATCGAAGGCGAATCAAAAATTCAAGGAACTGAAATTCATAATATTTAATTATTAATAAAAGTGTTGACATTCATTCATAAGTACATCTTCTATTATTTGTAAAAAAGTATCAGACATTTCACTCTGTTAACTCTTTTAAATTCCAAGTAAAATAACATATATCGTTTTATATCTGTTATATATACCAATTGCTCTTATGAGTTTAAGGATAAAAAATGTTCAAGAAATATATTTTATTTTCTATGAGTATAAATTTAACTTTAAAGTAACAAAATGCACTTTAGTCCAAAAAATCTAATTAGATATTTATATCTATATACCTACACATATCTACATATACGCATACATATGAATATGCCATGAATGCTGACAATGAGTTTACAAGAAAAAAGAAAGGAAAAAAAACATCTTTAAATGTGTTTTTCGTTAGACGAAGAAAGCAAAGACAACAACTCAAAAAGCACATTCTTACCACAAGAAAGCAAAATGTTCATATAATTGCAAAGAATCTTATAGAATCTTTTACTCATACAGATACATTTCTAGTATCTTGTCTTTTTGTAGTCACACACACAAAACAGAAAATACTTGTCTCCACATGCATACACACTGATGAAATGCTCAAATACCATTGCCAAGATTCTTTAATGCAGCGGAATCAAGTGAGTGCACTTGGAAAGATGATAGATACAATAACAATTTTTATGGTGGATTTTCTATAAAATAACATTAGACAGAGGTGGGCAATCTTAAAAATGTGTGCTATTTTTATTAAATCTTCAATTTAAACAAAATATATATTTAATTTTCATCTGTTTTTAAAAATTCTTATAAATTACGATTTATATTTTCTTCCCATTAAATCCCATTAACATACATACATGTTTCTTAAGGCCCCCATTATAATTGAAGTTAGTAGAAATCTCCATCAAAAGTCATTATATTCTCATAAGTACTTAAGGGGTTTTCATATGAAATGCACAAAAATTACTGTTTCAAAATTTCCTAAAAAGGGGTGTTTGTAAATATTTAAGAAAAAATATTTAATTGCTTCTTGGTAGTAACGAATAATTGATGAAACTCTATACTTCACAATCCTTGAAAACGAGAAACGTTTTCTTTAAGCGTTAAATGATGAAAATTGTAAAATAAAATTTTATAATTTAAATTTAAATGTTAAATAATTATAATAAATATGGTACTCTGTGCCGTTTAATGCGATATGTGGGATGCACATTATTAATTACTTTATGAATGAAAATGTTGCTAAACATATATAGAGTAAGCAACATGTTGATAATAACGTTTATGTTATTTTTTGTAGAATCATGCGCAAAGAATGAATTGTAAAACTATAATGAGTGACAACAAATTATTGAAATGGAGATTTAAATAAAATATAAAGCGTAAAATTTGAAAAGATAACAAAAAATTTCATAAATATCACAAAGTAGGGTAACACTTACATAAAAAAGTATCATATGTTTTGCTTTATACATTCTGACAAATTTTTTCCTCCGGGAATGGGGTTTATGGTCTGGAAGATCTTAAGTTAAAATCAATTAGCGATTTTCCAAAATATGCGGGGGTCGGTACATTATTTCTCATAGATCCTAAACAAACCCCCTTCAAAATATCAGTTTTAAGGATATAAATCTTACATATTTGTTGGTATTGTTATAATAACTGATCAAATATTCATAAATATAACCCTTCAGGAAAGATAATATTATCACTCTCATACGCACTCTTGTTGTTGCACTTTGAACAAGACGTTCACGGTAATAGAAGAGTTTAAACTTTGTGGACCTCAAGGGCTCGATCCCCAGGATTCCAAAGTTGTTCACATCGGGTGATAAAAATATTTTAAACGATGCAGATTCCTTATATCTGAAACGCTTCTAAAGATTTTTATATGAATGTATTTAAGAGTTTAAAAAATGTTTGATTTCAAAATTAAAAATTTTACTCTTTTACCTCTTTGACAAATTTGAGATCCTGTGAACTGACCCTTATTGGGTTTACAACCTCCCAACTCTAAACTTAAATCTACACATCTACTATCACTATATAAAATACAGATTTACTTCCATTTCATTATAATCTGCACAAATTTGTAGGGTATAATAAAATATATAAAAAATTTTAACTTTCTGTGTGGATTGAACGATATCTGTCCATCTGACCGGGTGGCTGACTGTTCATGTAAACCTTGTAAACAAAATGAGGGGGCAGATTTAAGGATATATCAATAAAATTCTATTACTTCTACTAGCCCCTATACAAATGTCCTTCCCGAAATGGGGATTTAAGTCCACAAAAGTCCTAAATATAACACGATTTAAATTAGTGTTCTAATGTTCTAAATCGATGTGCTAAATTTTATGACGATCGTTTTATTATTTCTTTAAGGTGCCATACAAACTGCTTCCGAATACCTACCAACATTAATATTATAATAATGATAATTAATCAATTAATCAATTAATTTCTTCTTGCTCCCATGTAACAGAAAAAATCCTTTTAGAACGCATTAATTCCACATGAATGTAAGTACCAGTATAAAATACTGTACTCTTAAGCATAAATTAAAAAATTAATGAATCGAGGGTGGTTCATTAATTCTGATGGCTACCACTTTTTACCAACAATGTGATGTAGGGCATTAAATAGTCGGGATTGATCGAATATATGTTCTTACTTCTTTTTCATTTGTAACACTGGTAATAAGAATTTTAAGTTTTGAAAAGATTCTGCCTGCAGCAAAGAAGAGCTGTTAAAATGAAATGCGGACTTTTATTTATTCTTTATAATAATTAAAATATTAAATAAACTTTTAATTTTAATTACACTTTAAATACAAAATTTTATGAAAAATAAACAGAACTTTTATTTACCATTAATACACTAAAGATAACTAATTTATGGGATTATTTACGAACATATTTCCATGTGTATGTATGCGTGTGTGTGATATTCACTTTCATTATATGGAAAACTTTAAAAGGTTATTTAACAAACCACAACAATGACAATAACAATTTGGTTTAACAAATAAAAATATGACTAGACTTTATTTGTTTATTTATTTACCAGAGTTTTTCTGCGAAAATATGAAGAAAAACTCAACAAAAAAATAAAAAAAAAACACAAAAAAGCAATAAAGACAAAAACACATCAACAACATATCATTTTACTTTAAAAAAATTTTTCAAAATGTCAAATAAAATATTTACCTGACTAAAGAAAATGATCTTAAAAATGTTTAAAATTACATTTTGTATGTCGTTTGTGTGTCAGTTAATCCTTTATTTCCTCCATGTTTTTTTCTACTTTTTGTAATGCACATACGAACAAACATATGTATGAACACAATAAGAAGTATTTTAGCAAAATATAAACCCCAAAATAAATAACACAAATACTTACACTAATACACCTACACCCCCAACCCTCGTTATACAAGTTTGCTTACATCCTTTTTCTTACAATTTGGAAAAAAAACTTATTTGTGCAAACACTTGCAAACAAACTGAAATATATACACACACCCTAATACGCCTCCTTACAAACATGTCATGTTAACAATTTTTCTGTCAGTCATGTTTGCAAATAAAAGAAATGCATTGACATACAAACAAACAAACACCCATCAACTTTTAAACTAAACAAGTAAGACTGATATATTCGGTTATGCCGAATCTTTAATACCCTCCACCACAAATGCGTGTTAAGTAAATACGTTAGATTTCGTACATACACACAATCACAAATGTATACAATTAGTTTTTACCCGTTTCGCTTTGCTGCAAAAACATTCTCCTCAGTGCAAGATCTCGAAAGAAATTTTGTCCATTCCAAAATTATATATAATATTTACATTGCATGGGAGCTGTTTCTTTTCTTGATCCTTAACGTCCTACATTTTTTCCAGTTCAAAACTGTTTGAAACCAAATTTTAAAACTTTTGCTTTTATAGTTCTTTAGATATCCCTCCCTCTGGTTTAATCGGTTCAATTGAGACAAAATTTGAGAACTTTCGCTATTATAGATCTTTAGATACTCGATGATCAAAATTTGCTTTATGTGAGGACTAGCTCGCCTCCTGTTCCTAGTGAAATTTTGTATAGCTTATGTTACGGGTATATGTGGATCATTCTGTGAAAATTTCATCAAAATCGGTCCAGTAGTTTAACTGTCTTTGAGTTCCAAACAAAGAAACAGACAGGCTTGCAAACACAGATTCATTTTTATATATATAGAGATTTTTATATCTCTTATATATAAAACTGGAACACTTAATGAACCGTAAATACAGTAACGTTTTTGGCTATAACGTTTTTTCTACTAAAGCGATTTCAATACTTTTTTTCTAATTTATCGATTTATAAATGATTTATAATTTACGAAAGTTCTCTGCTTGAATTTAGAGGTTGCCTCAGATATCGGTCTATTTCTTTTAAAAGACTGAACCGATTTTTCTTGTTTTAAATAGGAAACTTCTCAGGATAAATTTGATCTGAGAGCGCCAACAACAGACAGAAATGATTTCTTCTTAGCATTACACATGGAACGACAATATTAACATACCCTCTTCACGTCTTGTGATTGTGGAGGGTATAAAAAAGTCGAAAAACATGTAAATAAAATGGCAAGAAAATCATGAAACTGAAAATAACGAAAAAGATAAAACTTTTAGGTATCAAAATATTACACCATGTTTGTCAAGACCTAGAAAAAAACTTCACTTTTGCTTATTTGTTTTGTGTCTTTAAAGATTCCAACCGAATGTTTTAAAGTGTCAATATAACAGTTTTGTTTCCTTTTTTTCTATAGAAAAAAATTACAAAAACAGATCGACTAACATGAATGATAAGTAGAAAAACAAGATATTGAACAAAAAGTATATTTAAGAATAAGAATGATATATATTTTTAAAACTCTCCATCGCTAACAAAATGCATGATTAAAAGAAGGCTTCGTAAAAGAAATCCTTAGATAAAATATGGTATTAATCCATAGTTTGAATGTCATCCATATTTAAGGTCCCTGGTAAGCATATTACGGAAGGATCTTATATGATCAAAATATATAAAAATAAATATATTTAAGAAATTTTAGAAAATTATATTCAAAATTACGACCTGTAGGATACACTGTTTTTTGGTGAATTAAAATTTTTCATTTTTAACTCATACTACTTATTTTAAACGCAGGAATTTGTTAGACGACTCCCAGAACATATGTTTAGATATGATTCTCAGATCAAAAATACATGTATAATTTTGCAGAATTATCGGCTCACGACTATAACAATATTTTTTTTAATACTTAATTATAAAAAATTTACCTTTGACCTCCCAAAAAAAACTTGAATTCAAAACTTTTGTCTCTTATCAAGAATATTAATTTCCAATTAATCCAAATTATTTGTCAATGAACCATAATCGTATCCACATTTATTTTTTTTCATCTCTTTAATTATAATTTTTCGCATTATTAAAAATGTTATTTACCTTTAACCTCTAAACATCTTGTTAAGTAAACATATAAATTACAAGGATTTTAAAAATCTTTATGTATGTATTTACAGTTGCGGTTAAAATAAAAGCACCACATACATACGTCTTCTTTAATAAGTCATAAAAGTCATTTGAATAAAAAGTTGATTCTACACTGAACCAAAGAAGGTAATTAAGGTAATTGAAGAAAAGTAGGTTAAATATCAGCCTACGAAATCTTTATTCATCAATACGAAAATTTTTGTTAATTTTTCATAAATTCTTCAAATTGACGAAAAACTGCCAAAATGACTATTTGAATTCGTAAATAAAAATGTTATTAATTCGAATAAATATTATTCAATTTGAATAAATATTATTCAATTCGAATAAATATTATTCAATTTGAATAAATATTATTCAATTTGAAAAAATATTATTCAATTTGAATAATACATTATTCAAATTAACAAAAATAAATTCTTGATATTGATGAATATTATTCAATTTAAATATCATATTTAAATTAAATTTATGAAAGTTTAGTTGAGTTGAGGAAAAAAATACTTTAAATTGTTGTAATAAATTAATACATAAAATATGAAGAATCAAGGGAAGGAGTACTCCCCATAGAAAGCAAATAAGAACTGTAACCGCGAGAATTTTTAAATTGTACCCAATGACTTCCTCAAGGAACTAAGACATATAGGATCAGGGGAAAAGTAGCGTCCATACAAAACAAATATTTATTATCGAATATCTATAGATCTACTACAGTAAGAATTTGGTCCCAATTACATTTTTTAATACACGTCGATATATGATTTGTAAAATTTCTTTCCAGAAGCGTACCGGGCAAAAGCTAGCTTTAGATTATAATTAAATAGTACAGAAAACGTTACAGACAACTGCAAATAGTGTAATGTCAATAGGACTGTGGTGAGCCGAATGACTTGCATTTCTAATGAAAAGTTACTTCCATGTTTATTGTTCAGCTGATCCTCCATTTGCATTTTCATGAATTTAAGCAGAGTATTACTTTATTTTTAATCAAATTAATTAAAATGTTCCATTAAATATTTTATATATGTTGATAAATATATTTTTCGTAAATTTTTACAAAATTTTATTCAATTTAACATCTTTTACTAAGAATTTTTTTTAATAAAATATTTTCTAGTTATTTGAAGAAAATTCTTCAATTTGAAGAAAAATTGTGTTAATTAGAATAAAAATGTGTTTATTTAACAAATTTGTTTTGTTAAAGTTCTGCTAAAATTTTTCGTTAATATTATTAACGACATTTGGTTCAGTGTATATTATGGTTTAATAAAATCAAAAATATGTTAAAAATATAGTGAAGAAGAAACAAAAACATTTCTATTTAATATTTTTAAATTATTTTTTTAAGAAGAATTGATAAAACTTGGCCTCAAAATTATAGCACCAACTACATTTGTAAACAAATCATCGATTGGATTTTCATCAGTAGACTGGGAAGGCCATTTCATTAAAAAAGTGACAGTGACTCCATTATTCTAAAACCACTTTTTAGCTATTTTGCTATTATATTTCAGGACATTGTCTTGTTGAAAATCCCAAAACTCAAGTGGCATTTCTTCAGATGCACACGGTAGCATTGATACCGTTTTAATACTCTAAATAGGTCCAACACTTCAGTATGAAAAACACCTCCATATCATAAGAATTTCTTTCAAAATTATTGTTGTAGATTTTTTATTATATTCTTAATGAGGCCTCCTTACAAATAGAAAATATTAAAGACTCATCGGTCTACAGAGTACTTTTACCCTTTTTTATTGCGACAAACCAAGTAAGTTTTAACAAACTCTTATCTAATAGAGACATACGGAGCAGTTAAGAGGTGGACTTGTCATGGTTTTTGGATTTTCAAATTATATTCCTAAGTCTTCTGATACAGTTTCAATTTTTATTAACAGATTAAAATTATTTTTTTAGTCCCTGCTGCTGAGAAAAATGTCGCCTACATCAATTGAAGTAATAAGCGATGAACCAATAAAAGTGTTCCCAGAGTTTTTCGTCACGACTCCCTTCTTTTAATTTTAAGGTTATGGTATTTCTTATTATTTTATTTGATTATCGAATAGTATTTCTTATTTCGGCATAAGTTTGTTCAATAGAACTACGCTATTTAATGACTTTTCATTTTTCTGAAGTACAGTGTTTAGATAAATCCACCTTTTAAATTCTAATAACACGATTCTTGAAAATCTTGTTTGGGCTTTGTATGACTTTTTCCAAATATAATATAAATAGTGCTATTATTTTGCGAGGTTCCAAACTGAAGATTTGAAGATTTCTTAGAGAATAAATTTTAAATAATTTAACCACAAAATTATGGATAAAAATATTCATGAACAAAAACACAAATAAGCAACGAGAATGTGACATATGATTGGTGCTATTATTTTGACCGCAGCTGTATATAAAAACCGTATCAAAATTTAATACCAAATTTCATTTTATAGACACTCATTAAAATATATAGATTTTTTCAAAAAAAAAGTAAAATGTTTCTGGGTTGTAAGAGAGAAAGAAGATAAAAAGTGAAAAGATATCGTAAAGAATAATAAATATATGAAACGTTTATACATAATTGAATTCCTGGTAAAACACTACATTTAAACCTTATACGTGTCTGTAAATGTGTACACATACGCAAATATGAATACATACTTGCAAAGACATTCCCCTTCAAACATTTGGAAGTTAAAATTATTGCGGACGCCAGTTCTAAGTAACTTCTGGAAGATTGTGAGAAGATTTATGCAAATTTACAAAAACAAAATAGATTACTTCCAGCATCTTCCTAATGATGTTTAGAGGATATAACAAGAATTATAGAACGAAAATACAACACTGTTTCCACTTGATCTTCTCCGTGTATATAAGGAAATGGTTTCTAGAAGTTGTTTAGAAGATATAAATGTAATAACAAAGGCAAATTTCATCGCAATTTTTTTTCTTCTCTTTCTCCATTGTTATATTATTTTTTGCATAAAAATATAAAACCCGTTACGAGATCTTGCTTTTCGATTTTGGACTTGCAGAGTTAAGTAATCTTTTGCCTCTTGAATTAAAAGCGTAAATAATTATTTGTCTTTAATGCGATTGTGACTTTGATTAACTTTGTAATTTAAAAATAATATTATTCTCCTTTGGGATATAAAGGAAATTTTTCATAAATCTTAGGTTTACTAGACATAAGGATATGTAATCGTACAGTGTTTCAAATGAAAAATGAAATGGAAATAAAGCTGTAACTTCCGAAGTCCGATTTAAATGAAATTTCACAAAGTGATAGTTGAAGTGTAGGCGAGTTTAAGTTTTGTGCTTGGACTAACGGGAGTCGGCCCACAGTTCCAAATTAGATCACCTCGGCTCATAAAAATATTGGAAGCGATCCAAATTTCATATATATTTTTTTTTTAATTTAAACTTTTGGGAGAGAGAGTTTCTTAAATTCAACTTATTTTATTCGCAATACTCTAATTTTTGACTTAATTTTGAAAAGTTAACATAATTTGCGATACATTGATATATAATTTACCCAATTTCACCTTTCCATGTATCACAAATAATGATCGAAACATTACAGGGTTGGTAAATTAGATTTATTTATAGTTTTAGCTATAACATTTTTTTCACTGTATTGATTTTGATAATTTTTGGAATGATAATAAAGTATATATTTTGTCATAATATAACAAAACCTAATTCTGATTTGTCGATTTCTCGTTGACAATTTTACTTTGAGGTTGCCTCAGATATCGATCTATGTCTTTTGATATATTGATGTTTTGCTGATTTTAAATAAGAAACTTCTCAAGACTATAGCAAATATTCAGGTCAGAATTTAT
Organism: Cochliomyia hominivorax; assembly: GCA_004302925.2. NCBI lineage: Eukaryota > Metazoa > Arthropoda > Insecta > Diptera > Calliphoridae > Cochliomyia > Cochliomyia hominivorax. The sequence continues at coordinate 43,522,886 of PYHX02000494.1, read as the reverse complement.
TGAACTTTGTGAATTATTGTGGATGTAAGCGTGCCAACAACAGATAGGTAAACAGATTGACAGGCGGACGGCATAGCTAAATAGACTCAGATTTCCAAAAGGTATATATACATTATGGAATCAGAGATGATTCTTTCTTAGCGTTACAAACGGAATGACAAAGTTAATATATCCTCTTAACCACTTGTGGTGGTTGAGGGTATAAATAGTACACATTTTATTTCGGGTGTAAAAATTAAAGTATAAATCACTTCTATTAATGGGTTAGAATGCACTTCTGAAAGTGTCTTAAAAGTGACATCGGGAAGTTTCTTAGAAGAGTATTCGTAGACTCTTTTAAAAATATCGGAAGATGATTTTCAACTTCAGAAAAAACTTCAAAGCCACTTCCACAAAAAATGTTTGCGGGTTTTTTTGCAGTTGTAAATGTGTGAGATAAAAATGAGTCCTTATTGACTTTTTTCTCTCCGTTTTTTTTATGAGTCTTGATATTATTAGTAGGATTTGTTGTCTTTTAGTATAATTTTTCCTGTTAAAAAATATTTCAGAACGACTGTAACGTAGCTTCTTGTCACAGTGTTGAGTAAAAATTGTAAATATACTTTATAGTCATGAAATAATATTATTAGACTGACTTTAGCAAAAAACACACACAATCTCACACACACACACAATCTCAAAGGACGTGCCAAATTTTATAAGGGTCGACTCATTATTTCTCATAGGCCATATACAATCACCTTCTAAATATCACTTTGAAAAGCTCAATGTTACATTAATATAAAAAATCGATTCTTGAAATTTTACGAGGGTCAGCACATAATTTCTTCTAGCTGTCATATAACGCTCCAAAAAAAATAGTCGGACTTGACCGACTATAACTTTTTACAAGCTTTTTTTTTCTTTTTCATTTTATATTTTTATACAGTCCACCACTACAAGTGGTGATGGGGGCATGCTAACTTTGTTACTCCATTCGTAACATAAAGAAAACATCATCTCAGACGCAATAAAGTATATATATATTCTAGCATCTTATCAAAATCTGAATCGATACAGATAAATTCGTCCGACTGTCCGATTTCTAAATTATTAACTGTTGAAATCCATAAGATACATCGGTATATTAGCAAAAAAGTTATAGACTGATATCTGAGGCAACTTCAAAATTCCAAAAATGATTTTCTCTAAATTCAAAAATAAATGGACTTAAACAGAATTTTACCATAATATATAGCTGTGCTATCATCTTTCATAAAAATCGGGTCACTAGAAAATATATATAGGACTTAATGAGCTTAAAACCTCATTCCAAAGGAACATTAGTATAGGAACATTCGTTCTAGGGCTAAAATAATAATATATACCAAATTACATCAAGATATCTCAAAAATTGCAGCCTGAAGATCTGTTCACAACGTTAACATGGACAGACAGCCGGAGACAGACAGTTAAATTGACTCAGAAAATGATTCTGAGTCGAATGGTGTACTTTAAGGTGGGTGTTACGTCATTTCTATTGTATATAACAAACATCAGCACAAACGCAAAATGTAACTTAAAATCTGTTATTAGTTTTATCTGACACTGTATTTGTATTTATCTTTATGCGTTATAACGAAGAATGAAATAATAACAGTATATTTTCACTTTATGTAAATATGTATGTGTATTAATAAAATTCTCCTAAAGAGTACTAGAGTTTGTACATATAGAAAATATTTACAAGTATGTAAGTATAAATATATTTTAATTAATATATACCTACAGATGTACAGTATCCGTCAATCAAAATGGCACCTCCAGAACTTCAAAACTTTTGATGTGAAAGTGGAAAGTGGGTAATAAACAGATAAACTGACAAGTTCATCAAAATTAATTCGCAAGATATTTGTATAAAAAATATAAAGTTCAGAACAAAAAATTGTTTATCAGTATATAAAAATTTTCAATTCTTAAACTATAAAGGATAAGTAATCAAATGGCGTTAAAGAGATTTTCAAGGACTAACTATATACAAGGACTAATTTTATACAATTTCATCAGTCTAAATTTATATATGAATTTTTGGTGAATTTTTAAAATACCAACAAATAACCAAAGTGGTCAATTTGGAAAAAGTCACTGACTACGTCCTTAAATAGATAAGGATGCTATTTTTCTAAATCATTTTGAAAATATCTCAGCTCTATCAAACATTATAGAACTGTTTTCAAAATATTGTACTGTACTCAATTTTTTTTATTGTACTGTACTCAATGTGTGACAATCTTTTAATAGGGTGAATACAATGAGTCTAAATCTAAATGACAGTAGAGCCTATCTAAAGTCCTTTCGATCTTTCGGCATCGGCAAACCAATCTCTACATAGCAAAAATAAATTATATCAAGTACTACCAAAATTTCATAAATGGACAGACATAAATTGGTTACGCCATGAAGAGCGAGTGACATCGAAAAATTCTCAACACACATTTTTCATTAAAATTTTCAACAAATTTGAATTAAGTTACCTTTGTGAAACATAACTTTTGTTATGTTAAATGTCGAACATATGAACATGTTGTTAATCTGATTTAAATATCTTCAACACAACCTTACTTTGTCCTATAAATTTTTGGATAGAAAACCTGGTTTAGGAATGGTCCACATGATAGTAAGCATTAATAAAATAACTCCCAACACATCCGGTAGGAAAGCAGCCCAATTAGCTCAATGAAGGTTTAAAAACATTTAGAGGCCAAAACAAAGCATTGAAATTGTAGTCAGGTTTTGAAGAAAAAAGTTTTTTGCTGTATAATGGATGACGAATGATGTTGCAGACATTTCGCAACATCCTGGTCAAAAATTTTATGTTGTTGATACTCGAGGGAATTTTGAAGAAAAGTTTAGATCCTAAAAGCAGTAAAAATTTCCCAAAATGTTCTTGGTATGGCATCCAATATACAGCCATAGCAATACAGAAGCCAATCATTTGTTACAAGGAATTCATAAGACTTCATAACTTGTCCACTTTTTTCTAACCCGACTATCACTATGGTTAATAAGCCCTTGAGTGATGCAAGTACATTAATGTGATATTTGTACTAAGGGAAGCAAATTCTCCAAACTGCTCGGAACTTAAGCCAATGGAAAAATATTTTGCTCTTATTAAAAGAGATTTAAAGAGCTGAAAAAAAATTTCCAAAAATATGTTAGATTTTAAACGAAGATGTACTTCCTGTTCGAACAAAGTGACAGAAAGTACCTTAAACTTTAATATAAGGGTTTCCGAAAAAGGCTTACAATTTCTTCACTAGAGTTTAAAACTATAAAAATGTTTTTAGGTAAATTGTTGTTATAATAATTTTAATCAAATAAAAAAGTTTGAACTGTAAGTTTATTGGTTTCTACTACTACTGGTACTATTTCATTTCCCACAGCTGTATCTGTTCTCGAATAAAGTTTTGTCTTTTATTTAATTTGTTCAGAGTGTTGTTTTCTGATAAATTTACTTTATTTATTTATTTTTTTCTTCTTCTTCTTCTTGTTTGACGAAACCTAAAGTAAATGTCAGCGTATTTTCAATGAAAATTGCCAAAAGATTTATGATGTGCACAGCAGCAAACAAAGAGAGAGAAATATTAAAGAAACTCACACTTTCTCATTGACTTTTATTTCAATTCATTTGTTCATTCATTGATTCATTCATTCATTCATTCAATTTTGTACCTTATCCACAATTATTACTTTAAGAAATATGGTATTTTACTACTCCTTATTTTCCTCTTAAGAAAATAAAAACTCTGTAAGAATTTGGGGATTTTATACCCTCCACAACCGCAAGTGATGATAACGGTATATTCACTTTATCATTCCGTGCGTAACACCAAGAATTAATCATTTAAGACCCTTTAAAGTGTATATATACTCTTGCATCATATCAAAATTTGAAATGTGTTGGATATATGTCAATAATTTCACCAATATCGTTCCATAATTTGCAATAGCTCCCGTATAAGGCCCCGTAAAAAACTCTTAAATAAACCTCAATTCTATTGAAATTCAACCCAATTATTTTTCTAACTTTTTAATATATAATAATAATTTGGCCAATGTCGGTCCATTTTTTTGATATAGCTCCCATATAAGGTCCTTTCGCATAAAACAGTTTGAGCTTAAAAAACTAGTAAATAAAGATAAATCCTATTGAAATTCTGCCCAATTAACTTTCTAAATCGCTTGAATATGTATTACCAATGTGATCAATATTGGTCCATATTTTGTTATCTAACTGTATTCAATACTTTACTTTTAAACGTGAAATAATTCTACTGAAAATCAGCGCAATTATTGTTCTAACCATCTTAAATATATGTGGCGTTTTTGTGTAATATCGGTCCATAAAATGCTATAATTGACATTTAAGGCCCCTTCCAAAAAATGACTTTTAAATTAGTCTTTAATATATAAATCTGGATTGACAATTATCGCGCCATATTTGGTTTTGGAGGAAGTACCTCATAATTGCACATCCTGGAATATTTCTTTAGACTTAAAGGACGAATCCTATCAAAATTCAGACATATATCTTAATGTTTTTTAATACTTGTGACTAATTTTATGGATATCGCAATATCTTCAACTCATGCTAATTTTTTCATAATATTAGTGGTGGAGGGTATTTATGATTCGGCAAAGCCGAATATAGAATTATTACGTGTTTAACTTTAAAATTTGAGGTTTTGTGCCATAAATACGTGAGGAAATATAAAATATTACTGAAATTTGTTGCTTTTTTGTTAACACTGTTGTAGTCTTAGTTGTAGTTGTTGTAAAAATGTTCCTTTTTTTTTTAAGTAAAGGAGATGAAAATGAAGGTTGTTAATATCAATATGTAACAATTTGTTAAAGAATTTACTAAACAAAAAGTCTAGCAACAACAAGAAAAACAACAAAAAAACCAACAAGTCACACTTTAAAGTTATAAACAACAGGCGGTTAATGAAAATGTATGAGAAAATAATATTAAGATTTGATTTTTAAGAAAAATGCGTCCACACCCTGCAAACATTTTCTTGTGGAAGTGTCTTCTAAAAATTGAAATTTCTTCGCTGAAAATATATTAAAAGTATCATAAAAAATAATCTTCCGTTCGCTAATACTGTTTCTAATCGAAGTGGCTTCCAGTCGATTCTAAAAAGCCACTTCTGAAAGTCCCTCAGAAGTCACTTCCGGGTGTGACTTATAAGAATCTTTTGTAAGTGGATTACACTGAATCAAAAAAGATAGTAAATATAATGAAAAAGGGTGTAGAATTGAAGAAAAGTAGGTTTAATATCAGCCAACGAAACCTTTATTCATCATAATGAAAATTTTCGTTAATTTTTCGTAAATTCTTTAAATTGACGAAAAATTGTTTAATGGTTAATTTAAATAAATATTATTCGATTTGAATAATACATTATTGAAATTGGCAAAAATAAATTATTTATATTGATGAAATTTACGTAATTTCAGTTGAATTGAGAAAAGAACTACGTTAATTAATACATAAACTATTAAGATCAAGTGAAGGAGTACTTCCTATACAAAGCAAATATTAATTATAGAATATATAAGAACTGTAACAGTGCGAATTTTAAATTTGGTCACAATGAATTCCTCAAGGAACTGTTTTATAGGAGAACATAAAAGACGGATCGGATCAGAGGAAATTTGTGAAATTACTTTTCAGATCTAAGACTGAGGAGTATTTTTGTGCAGCAAAGCACACTGGGTAAAAGCCAGTTTTAAATAATAATTAAATAGTGTAGAAAACGAAAACGACAACTGAAAATAGTGCAATGCCAATCGAACAATGGTGAGTCGACTGACTTGTATATCGAGGACGATCAGCTGATCGTCCATTTGCATTTACATTAAATTTATGCAAAATATTTCTTGAATTTCAATCATATTCAATGTTCTATACAATATTTCCATCCTCTTTAAATCTTCTAAGGAACTTCTGGATGACACTTTCATATATTTGCCAAGAAGACTTAGTAGCAATAGCAACGTATTTTGTTTTTGTATCAGTTATAACTAAATCTATACCATTATATTTAAATAATATCAGGAAGTCTCTTCTTTATATATCTTGAAGATCACGTGACAATAGTAATGTATTTTGTTTTTGTAAATCATCTATTATCTTCATTTTAATAACTTTTGGAAGACATTTTCATATATATTACAAAAAGATAAAGTAACAATAAGTAATGTGATTTGTTTTTGTAAATTTGTAAACATTTTCCCACAATCTTCTAGAAGTGACTGAAAAGTCGCTTCCGCAACAATTCTAACTTCCAAATGTTTGAAGGGATATGTAGATTTTTGAATACCTCTATGTACATATATAAGGATGTGTTTATGTTTATATTAAAATAAATTGTTATGATGTGTTTTATTCACTCATAATTATTTAATAATTTATTTTCCCATGAAAACTTCAAATAAATTTCTTTAATAATAATTTACAAAAAAAAAAAGCGACATCTTGAGGAAATTCTATTTTAAATTAAATCAAATTTTTTTCGCGAATTCATGGAAACATATAAAGAAATTCTAAGAACTTATCGTACTTATCTTATCTTATCGTTCAATAGTACTGAAATTTAAATACCAGCTATTTATGAAACAATTACAAAAATTAATAATCAAATATAAATATGATCCATATGTAATCATATTTGGAGTCACTACAGTCAATAATTCTTCCCATAAAAAATCGGCAATAGAAGAAGATATATCCCAGAGTTAAAAAAACAAATTTTGAAGAAAATCGGTTCAAGGATTCACACACCTCCCATATATTCTGAAGTTAAATCTAAAATATTGTCTACAATTATGATTTAATTTTTTTTGCAAAATAATGTAACTTTTAAAATTTATTTTTGTAAGCTTTTAAACCTTGCCAGAATTTGTTAAATTTGGTTTAATATTTGATATATTTAACCAAATTTATTAAAAAAATTATTTCTACTTACTTATTGTGTTATATTAGTAGTGTATGGCGTATACTTAATAATATATATGTGTATACAAACATTTATAACTCATTCGCCTTGGCATTCCTTGTTTATGGTTCAAATAATAGACTACTCATTGAATCAAATGAAATTATATCGTCATCGGTAGATACATCATTAAAACATACATGTTTTGCTTTTTTCCAAATCAGAAATTTGGAATTCTTAAAAATCATTTTTCTCAAAATACTAAAAATACACGTTTTGTCTTTTTTTCCAAATCATGTTATATTCTTACATTTGTGTAGAAAATTAAAGCAAATATTACGTTTATATAAAATCGTTATCTCAAATTTGCAGCTGTTCTCTTATGATTATTAATCTTTAAGTATGTGTAATAAAACTAAATATAAAAATTTAAAAATAATACACGTTTCTCTTTCTTTTTTAAAGGTGAAAATTTGCCTAGTTTAGAAAATTTTATTGAATGTAAAAAATATCGCCTGTTTAAAATACAAATATTTATGTGATTTGTTATTTTTATTTTATTTTATTTATTTATTTATTTTTTTTATAAAAAAGAAAAAACTAACAAAAAATCATTTAAAGTAATCAAATTTTAATTTTATGAATACGTATTTTAAAGCTATATTTTTCAAACACAATATGAATTTAGCGCCATCTGGAGGAGTCTACCATAACTTAGATATTTTTTTGGACGGTTATTAAAATTAACTATCAGATTATTTTAAAAATTTAGTATTTCTGTAAATGAAGTGTACCACTGTGCACCGTAGGTGGTTAGGTTACTACGCTTCCACTTTTAAAGTCGCAAAGTATTCCAAATCGATTTTTTTAAATAATGTTAACTTTAATCAGTAACCCTCCTAAGTTGATCACCTCTGGTGTGTTGATTTTTAAAAATTAGATTTATTTTGTATTTATTATAAATAACTTTATTTTTAAAACCAAATGCATATATAGCAATTCCGAAGATATTAGAAGAAAAAATTTCCCCGCTAGCCCTATTGAAATTTGGCAAATTTTCAAATATTTTGTATTTTATTTGAGGATAAAAAAAATGTCAAAACAAAAATCGCCAAAAAAGTGCCTTATTAATAGTTATAATTATTAGCTACTCATTCAAAAAATTTTTGAACCCAAATAGAACTCACTTTTACTTTGGTGTAGAAAACTCTTAAACTATAAGAGTTATACCACACATGTAAGCGTATCATTTGTAGAGATTTGTAAAGCCTATATGTGGGTTAAATATTTTTCCATCAAATCATTAATAAAATTTTGGAAATTTTTTAAATAAATTTCAAGATCCACTTCCTGACCTCAGGACCTACTAGAAATATATTGGAAAAACCTTAAAAAATTGGAGAAAACCTTAAGAATGTTCATGTGAAATTTTTTTTGAAAAATATTCATAATTTCAAAGGTTACAGAATTATTTCTAAAATAAAGCGTTTTGGAACCACTGTACTTTATTAATCCATTTAATCTTAACTTAAGAAAATTGACTTAAAAAAAATAAAGAAAAAAATTTAAATATTTCCAAACATTTTGTTTTTCCTTTAAATTTACACAAAAAATTACATCAGATATTTATGTTATAAAATATAGAGTACTTCAAATTCGTCTTAATTAACCTCAATTTCTATCATTTTTCTTTTTAGACTTAAATAGAGAAAAAATATTGTAATTTTTATTGTGTAAATTTTTCATCTCTTTTCAAACATTTTTCTTTATGTTTATTGAACTTTTATTAACAATAAATAGAATGGAAACGATAAGAATGAAAAAAGAAAAAAATACACTCAATGGTACTACATAACACACAAACAAACGAACGAACAAACAAACAAGAAATTATAAAAAAATGTTTGAATTGAGTTAAAAGTTGCAAACAAAAACATAAAAATATTTAATACTTGACCTTAACCCTGTCTTTAACAAACACAATGTTGAAACTTTTTTATCACATAATCTTTTTTTGGCAGCATGAAAATGACATGGGGTAAATACGAATTATGGATACACTTTAGGATCAATATTTACACACATACAGAAGTATAGAATATGATCATACTCTTGCTTGCAAATATTTTTCACGATTCAGATTCTAATGCCGATTATTTTTCGAATTTTAATTCAGAGTGTACTTCGAATCCAAGTCCAAGTTCAAGTTCAAATTATTTTTCAATTTTAAAACAGGCTTTAGATCTGCTTATAGCTCAGATTCTAATGCAGATTTAAATTCATATTCCAGATCAGAATCTATTTCAAATTTTCAAAACAAAAATCGCCAAATTCTAGCTCAGATTCTTTTTCTAGTCCAGATTTAAGTTTACATTCTAATTCAGATTATAGTTCAGATATGAACTCAGATTCATGACAAGATTTCAGTTCCGATTTTTTTGAAAGAATCTATTTCAGAATTTAGTGCAGATGCTGATTAAGATTCAAGTGCAGATTATATTTCTGATTCCAATTCAGATTCTACATCAAATTATAGTTCAAAATCTAGTAAAATTTTTTTAGGATTCTCGTTCAGATTCTAGTTCAGGTTCGAATCTAAATGTTAATTTAGGATCAAATTTAAATTCTAGATCAGATTTTAGTTCAGATTCTAATCCAAATTTTAATTCAGATAATTCTAATTTAGATTTTAATTTAAAATTCCAATCCATATGACAAATTAGATTTTATAGAGATTCTGGTTCAGACTAAAAATACAGATTCAAGTTAAAATTCTAGTTGAAATTTTAGTTCAGATTTTAGTTTAGAATCTGTAGTTTAGATTCTTCACTAGTTTTAATTAAGAATCTAGTTTAGAGAATAGTTTTTATTTAGTCCAGATTATAGTTCAGATTCTAAACCAGGTTTAAATACAGAATAAGTTGAGATTTTAATTCCAATTCTCAATTCGATTCTTAATTATTTTCCACTAATTTGAATTTTTCTACTTGAATGTACATGGTTTAATCAACTTGAAATGCAGCTTTTTTGATAACTCCAACACAAACTCAAAATACCCCAACCACATTCCGTGTTGTAGGGTATAAAAATCATGACAAAAACTCAACAACAAAAGAGAAAGTTTGGTGTAACAAGTTTTAATTTATAGTCCACCCTTTTCATAATTTTATTTTTTGGAATTTATTCAAGGACAATATTATCGTCTGTTGTTGTATTTGTATTCACTCGTACTTAATCATGACATTAAGTACCATCGAATAATAAAAGCAAAAAAAAAATAAAATAAAGAATTTAAATTAAAATTATTTTGGTTGTGGAAACTTAAAGCAGCGATTGGTCATAAAAGGTATTCAAAAGTGTTAAACAATTTTTATATTGTTGATGAAAAATTCATGAAAAGAAAATTTTAAATTTTTGTTAATGTTAACAACAGGATAAAATGAATGTTTTGTCATGACATGATGGTGCTTGATTGGAATTTTTTTTTTTTGTCATAACGCGATAAATAGCATCTCTTTAGTAAAGTTTTATATGAAGCGGAAAATTTCATTAAAATTTAATTTTAATTAATTTAACATTGAAACTTTTATCAAATAATAGAGATCATATTGATTTTTTTTTTCAGATAAAGTCACAAAATGACAACTAATACATATAAATACATGGATGTGTAATAAGTATTATAATTTCGGTCACAAGGGATATCGACTAAGAACATGATTCCAAGTTTAGAGTACTCAAAGGTGTGTAAAGCATAACTTTCTTTGTATGTAACTAACATCACACAAACGTTTAATACTCCACAGCCTCCTATAGTGGTGAAGGACATAAAAAATTGATGCGTATGAGTTACATGAATCGATCTTATTAAGTATACGTCCATATGAGGTACTTTGCATTTTTAAAAAGAAATTTTTAAGTACTTCTTTTTTGACTTTCAAGCATCAATCACCACAATCGGTGAAGAGGGTAGAGGGTATACTAACTTTGCCATTCCTTGTGTAACGCTAAGAAGGAATTATTTCAAAACCAAAAATGGATATATTAATTCTTGCGTCAAATCAAAATCTGGTTCGATTTAATTATATCCGTATATATATTGTATATATATATATATATATATATATATATATATATATATATATATATATATATATATATATATATATATATATATATTATATATATATATATATATATATATATATATATATATATATTGTATGTAAGAGTATATATGATTGTGTTTATACGAAACATAACATATTTATTACACATGCATTTGTGGTGGAGGGTGTTGAAGATTCTGCATAGATGAATTAAATTCAATTTATATTACATTAAAGATTTCATAAAATTCAAGTTCCCTAACGACTCCCTGTATATCTAAACAAGAGATGATATAGAACCTGAAATAGAATCTAAACTTGAATTTAAACAAGAATCTAAATAAGAATCTGAACTAGAATCTTTACTAGAATCTAAATTAGAATCTAAACTAGAATCTGAACTAGAGTACGAACTGAACTGAAATCGGAACTAGAGTCTAAACTGAGATCTTAACAAGAGTCTGAACTAGAATCTCAACAGGAATCTTAACCGAATTTGAACTGGAATCTGAACAAGAGTCTAAACTAGAATATGAACTTGAATCTTAACTTGACTCCGAACTAGAATCTGATATAAAATCTGAACTAGATTCTGATCTAAAACATCAACTAGAATCAGAACTGAAATCTGAACTAAAATTTGTATTAAAATCTGAACAAATCTAAACGAGCACTAACATCAACTTAAACTTAAAATTGAATCTAATCTTAATTTTTAACAGGAATCTGAGGTAGAATCTTAAATTTAATCTGAACTATAATCTGAACTACAGGTGAAATAGAATTTGAAGAAAAAACTAAAGAATTTATATTTAAAATATCTTTAAGGAATCAATAAAATTGAAAATCGATTTCGATGATTATATTTTGGCAACAAATATTGCAAGTTTTTCGGAAAAGACGTAAATTTTTCTAAAAAAAATATAATGAAATTAAATAAGACACAAAATTTAACTAACAAATATTAATTTTCAAAAATTTTATTAAAAATTTAAAATTGAATTACTTCGTCAGACTTTTGATTTTATTTGAATATTTTAACTCATGTCAAGGGAGCTACGAAAGGGGTGGTCTAAATTATATATAAGAAAATCTTATCAATATCGATAACTTTGAAATTTTCCCATCAATGATGGAAAAATGGTTCTGTGATAAAAGTTTATTTAATTATTTTACAAATTATTATATTTATTTTTAACATTAGAAGGTAACAAAGTAAAAAATACAAATTTTATTTTTTATTAAAAAGTTCATACCCCAAAAATATTATATTATCAATCCACCAATGAATTTCCAATCAAAAAAATTAATCTCATATAATCTTAACAACTTTTTTTTTCTAATAAACTTTTCGTTAATATTAAAATTGAATTTGATTGAAATCAATTGATTTAGTAAACAATTTATTTATTTTATTTGTTGTTGTTGATGATGTTTATTTTTTCTATCTTTTACTCTTCACAATTCTTATCACACTTCTAAGCAGAAAACCCACACATACTTACATATGAGGTTATTCCATACACATACACACATATGTACACTGCTGTATATTTCTATGAACGCATTTATTAAAAAATAAAGTTAAAATTTTTCAATGAGAGGCCACTTAACGGTACTTTTTCAAAGTAAACAAGATTTTTTTGTCAGTCTTGTGATGTGGCTTATTCATGTGATCAAATGCTCTTTTTGCTATTAAATTTGGAATATTTCTTTAACAGCAGGTATGAAAATTGCTTTTAAAAAAATTACCAATTAAATTTAATATTGTGAATTTCTGTTTCTTATTAATTAAAGTACTTGATACATTTTATGACGTTTAAAGATGCTTAAGGGAACTCTTTTTGTAAAGTCTTGGGAGGAAATTGAGTTCGATCTTCTTAAGAAATTATGTGAATCAATTCTATATTTTTGAGTTAATTCACAATAAAGGATTATCCACCCATTAATAGCAATGTCATAGTGAATAATAGACTTAAATTAAAAATAAAATAAAAATTTAATTAAATAAAAAATTAAATTTTTGAGCCTCGATATCACTCCTTAATAACACAACAATTCTTAAAGAAAAAGTTATGAGCGTTTATAGAAATATTCACCAGTGTATATTGGTAGTGAAAATGTTTTCTATGTTACTTACACACACACAGAACTTTAAACAAACATTTCTATGAAAGTAATAAAAAGGTGTTAAAGCCTTAACAAAATTAAATATCAGACAATTTTCATTTTAACTTAAAGTCAAAAGCTAAAAACAACATTATTATCAAAATCAATTTCATCATTATTATCATCATCAACGTTGTCGTCATCATCTTAATAATCATTTAACATCATCCAGAACTGAGTTTTCCCCCTTGTGGAATACATTATTAACTTAAGGAAGTCTGTTAGTTAAAGTCAAATAATGGATCAATGAAAAGAATGAAGATGATGAAGAGGAAGAGTATGATTTTTGGAACAATATCGTGGTATGATTTTGTGTGTTAATAATAAACAATAACGTTTAAACACTAAAGAAAATATTCTGCATTACAAACACATAAACAAAAATATACTTAGTTGTAATGAACATATACATCACAATACACCTACACACATATACAACCATAAATATTATGTTAAAATGATTTGTATTATACTCAAACTTATACCTAAAGAAATTCTATACATCTTTACTTAACTTTAGGGAGAAGCATTATTTTCTACGTACCATCCATCCACCACTACAAATATTCTTGCTATTGTTGTTGTTGTTGTTGTTAAAGCTGATGCCGCTGCTGCTATAGCAAATATTCTACTTAAGTAATATCTTGAGGCAATTCAACTTCAATTAAGTAAATAAACAAGTCTAGTTGGTATAGAATTTACACCTACACAAAAGAGTGCTCCAAGTATTTGTATTTCCCAAATATTTAAAATGGGTCAACTCTGTAGGTAAACATTGAATTATTTATTCACTCGTCAAGCGATGAAGTTTAAGGTTAAAATAAAGTTTTTTTATATGAATTATTTAAATTTTACAACAAATAAATATGAAAAAGAAGAGAAGAATGCCTTTCGACCTTTTTACTGTGATCAAGACAATTCACTACTCAGAAGATTACATAATTTGTTCAGTAGTTCCATAACAATTTTTAAACCCTCTTCCACAACAAATGACGATGAGTGCATTTTAACTTTGCTAATCTGTGTGTAACATCAAGAAGAAATCATCTTAAACTCAAAGTATATATATTTTTGTATTAAATAAAAAAAACGAGTTAAACCACATTGTTGGTTATAAGGAACTGCTACTAAAATTTTAAGTACGTCCCTCGTATAATTTTATTTTCTTATTTATACTTATTTGTGCAATAGATTATTACGTTACTTACATTTATGTAAAGTTTTAAAAGGATTTTTCTTCGGGAGGGTTATATGGGGGTTAGAAAAAATTATGAACTGAACGTCGTATAATTTCGCACAGTGGTTTTGGCTTATATGTATCTTAATTTGACTAAATATTTTTACAATACCCACGTACATGTACGATTTATGAGTGTCAAGATGATATTTGAAAGGGTGGTTGTATGGAAATTGTGAGAAATAATGGACCGATCCTCGTATAATTTTACACATCATTATATAATATAATAAGACTTATTTTTACAAAATTTGATTGACATCGCATTATACTTAGGAATTTTATGAAAAAAACCGGGGGGATATTTATATGGGATCTATATGAATAAATAGACCGATCATAACCAATTTCAATATGCATCATCCTTGGCCAAAATAATAGCACTTGCAAAATTTTATTAAAATATCTTTAAAACTGTAAACTGAACTTTGCGACTAACGGACAGAAGGACATGCTTAAATCGACTCAGAAAGTGATTCTCATTCGAACGATATACTTAAAAGTGGTGGTAGGACTATATTTTTTGGCCGTTACAAACATCTACACAAACGCATAATACCCCCACCACCTATGGTGTCAAGGATTTAAACAAGTTCCTCTATTGGATTCATTCTCAATACTAAAATAAGGAGTGTGAACGAAAAATGCTTAACACACATATATGTCAATAAAAATAAAAACACTAAATTTACAGGTTTGTTTTTCTTATTTGATTGAAATTATTATTACGATTAAAAAATATATATTTACATAGTCTCAACCACTACTGAAGAAATTTTGAACCTTTTTCGGAAACCCTTCTATTAAAGCTTTTGTAGTGTTTTCTGTCACTTCATCATCCATTATGTAGCAAAAATATTCTTTTAGAAAACTTGATTTTAAGTTCCATGCTCTGTTTTTAGACCCTACATTTTTAGCAGGGTTCTTGTAAGAAACCTTTCGAGCTTCGTAAACCTACTTTAAGTTTTTCTACCAAATAGTCGTTTTCCTACCTCATGTGTAGGAAGCTCTTTTCAAAATGCTTTCTATATCTTTATTTCTAAAAAATGTTCTTGCTGCAATGACAAATTTTTCGCATCTTCCTGTTCAAAAAATGTATGTTGTTGATGCTTGGAGGAATGTTGAAGAAAGGCAGCATAAATATATTGACCAGGAAGTGGCGAACAATCTGCCATTACACCAAGAATATCTTTTAGAAAAACTTTTAAGAAGTTTTTCCAAAAACTTCTTGGAATGACAAGCAACGTGAAGTTGCTGTAAAAGAAGACAATTATTTGTTACAACGGGTTCTAAAAATACTGAAATTTATATCATAGACCCGTGAGACTTCATAATGTGTTTTCTTTGGCCTGACAATAATGTGGTATATGTGCCCAGAGAGACAAAAGCTAAGACCTGTGGAGAAAGATTGCACTCTTATTAAAAAAGAAAAAAAGAATAATTTTAACCAGAGATGAACTATAAAAATTCCAAAATAAGTTCAAAATTTCATCACTAGTGATAAAAAGATACCAAGAAATTTTTGGGAAATTTTACTGGTTTTGGGTACTTAACTTTTCTTCAACATTCCCTCTAACATCAGCAACCTCAGGTCCTTTTTGAACGTTGCATGTTTTTAAAACTGCATTAACCTAAACTTTTCATACAAAATAGTCTGAGTCACTTAATAAAAAATTAACAACGTATGTTAAAAATTTCGATCTCACTCCTTAATTACATGCTGATGTGTTAGTATGTACGGCGTAGAGCTTTATAATCTTATATAGATCTGTAATAAATAAGTAATTGTCTAATTAACTACAAATAATAACCTCAATCAATGTGAACTAAATTACATAAGAAATACACACATAATCAAGGACGTTAAAAAAGCACTTAGTATTTGCATAAAATTAGACTCCCATGGAGGGTGCTACAACAAGATAACACAAAAGAATCTATTTACAAGATTAGATAATAAAAAAAAAGCACTAACACATACAAACACATTCAAATAAAAAATACTATTTGCTATAGCTTAACACTGTGTTAGTACTCAATGGTGTATGTATGTGTGAAGGATTTATATAAGAGCATTAATTTTTTATTTTAATTGTGATTAAGAGTGTGGAAGTGTTAATAGAATATTCGAGTAAACAACACTCGAACTTATTTTATTTTTATTTTTTTTTACAATCTGTTGGTTACTTGTCGTTGTCTCTATTTTATTTGTTCTTTTAAAATAAAATAACAGCAACAACAACAACAAAACAATAAAAGGTATATAAATCATCATTAATAGGATTTATATTGAATTGTGTAGTGTTTTAATACCCTACACCATCAAAGGGGTATTATGCGTTTTTGCTGACTTTTTAGTATAACGTTCGATTCAAAATACTTTCTGAATCGATTTAACAATGTCCGTCCGACTGTAAACGTTGTAAACACTCTACAGGTCTAAATTTTTAAGATATCTTGAAAAATGTGGTACAAATTGGCTCAATGACGAATCCTATTGAAATTGACCAAGTTCGATCAAATTTTTCACGTACCTTCCATACAAATGTCCTCCTGGTTTGAGGTTTTAAGCTTATAAAATCTTTAATACAAAACAATTTAAACGAAATTAACTTATTTGGCATTCTAAAAAGATGTGCCAAATTAAGCAAGAGTAGGTCGATTTCTTCTCATTGGTCTCATATAAGCCCCCTACCAAATATCACTTTGAATATAATTAAACACTTATATTAGTTGGTGTTGTCCTAAAAATTAGTCAAATAAAAATATAAGCAAAAATCGATGTACGAAATTATACGAGGGTCGGTCCACAATTTCTTTTAGCTCCCATATAAACCCCTACAATTTTTTTAAACCTAAATATTTCACATAAATGTTAGTGTCACCATAATTTACTGCACACGTAGACATAGATAAGAAAATCAAGTTATACGAGGGTCGTCGTGTGGTGTAGGATATTAGATAGTCGGGCTTGATCGACTTTAACATGTTTACTTGTTTTATTGTTGTTACAATAGTAATTCTTGTTATTGTTGTTATTGCTGATGTTGATGTTGTTGATTTTTTTAATGTTGTTGCTATTTTCCAACAATAATTAAGAAAAGAAATTAAAAATTATGTTAAACGATGTTGTTGGAAATGGAAATGAGATTAAAAATTAACACATTTATAAAACAATTAAATATTAATTAGTTTTTAATGTGAAACTAATGACAATAAGAATTTTATGTTAAAATTCTATTTTTTTACAATTTAAATGTAATTTTTTTAAGTTAAAAGAAAATCTCTCGAATAATATAGAATCGTTAAATACATTTACATACATATATATTTATGTACATATATTCATTGAAAACATACTTTAATGTTATAAATAAATGACAAAATCAGTGTTCAAAGCTTAATGTAATTATTTATGTCCTTAGCAAGGACTTGAGGAGTGACATCGAAAATCTCTCAACATACGTATATATATATATATATATATATATATATATAATATATATATATATATATATATATATATTATATATATATATAATATATATATATATATATATATATACATATATAATATATATATATATATATATATATATATATATATATATATATATAATATATATATATATATATATATATATATATATATATATATATATATATATATATATATATATATATATATATATATATATATATTATATATATACATATATATATATATATATATATATATATATATATATATATATATATATATATATATATATATATATATATATATATATATATATATATATATATATATATATATATATATATATATATATATATATATATATATATATATATATATATATATATATATATATATATATATATATATATATATATATATATATATATATATATATATATATATATATATATATATATATATATATATATATATATATATATATATATATATATATATATATATATATATATATATATATATATATATATATATATATATATATATATATATATATATATATATATATGTAATATAATATAATATAATATAATATAATATAATATAATATAATATAAAAACAAGTAAATCTGTGCCGTCTGCCTGTCTGTTGTTTTCACACTCTCATCTGCATTAATTGAGAGAGCTTAATGAAATTCGGCCAGATTTATTAATTTAGTCCTGAAACTAGCTAAATCGGTTCAGTATGTTAGAAGATATACACCAATATCTGAGACAATCCCTAAATTAAAGCGAGAACTTCCGTTAGATTGTCCATTATAATTTGATACATCTGAATAAAATTTGTCCACAATATCAAGAAATATATATTCCAAAACTATCAAAATCGGTTCAGTAAGTAAAATATTATAGCCAAAAATATTACTAATTTTATGACTCATAAAGGTTTCTTTGTTATTTATAAGAAATACTTTCATATAATGTATACGTGTATGTGTGAGTGTATATGTGCATATAATGTACATGTTCGAAACATCATAATGTATTTATTTCTTAGGCTTTTGGGATGAAGGGTATTGTAGATTCGACATAGCCGATATATTCATTCTAACTTGTTTCATTCATATAAAGATGTATAATTTTTTACTTTCCCGAAAGATGTGAATAAAGTTTTGTAATCGGGTTAAACCTAATTAAAGTCCAAAAAGATAAAATTTTATTCATTACATTTCAAAGATGAGGATTTTGAAAAAAAATTTTAAATTTCAATTCGGTAAAAGTTTCTACATAATTTCATTTCTACAATTCAACACTTAATGAATATGAATACGATTTATCGATCGGCGTATACTGAAATTGAAATTGACAATAGAAAATTATTAACGATTAGACACACAGTTTGTGACATCACACTTCCAAAATTCGCAAAAAAAATCAATTTTGAATTTTGAATTAAATTGATTTTTTTCTTCTGAACAAAAAGGAAAAAAATCGTTAAGGAATAAAAAAAAATATTTTCATCAAATTAGTCCTACAAAAAGTTGGTCAAGCATTCAGAGGTCTGCCGTTAAACTGTTTCCAATGCTATACAACAGTATTGGGAGAAATTCGTTGATTGAAAACCCGGTTCAGGTAGAAGGAATGGTCCACATGATGTTTTCTTATAGCGAAATAAATAGAAGTCGTTTTCAAAAATGACAAGCAATATATAGTTGCGGAAAAAAACCAATCATTTGTACAAAGGGCTCTATAAATACCGAAATTTACATCACGGAATGTTTACAAAAAAAAGCTGCTTCCATTCATAAGACATCATAATGTGTTCACTAATTTTTGGCCATAAAAAAGTGTCCAAAAGTGCAGAAATAGACTACCTTTTCAAGCAAAGCGACAGAAATCACTATAAACACGTTAATAAAAGGTTTACCGAAAAAAGTTCAAAATTTCATCACTAGAATTTAAAACTTATAGTTTTAATCATAAGTGATGTTTTTTTTTTTTTGTAAATTGTAATTATAATTTCAATAAAATAAAAAAGTAAAACTGTAAGCAGTTTCATTTTTATCAAAATATATGTATCTTAAGAATTTTTCCATCTCACTCCTTAAGTATGTACAATAAACGTATACTTAATATTATTTATGAATATAAGTCAGTCATATGTTTTCATTATCTTGAAATACGATTTTTTATGAACTTTTCTTAAAAATTATATAAAAAACGTTGTAACAAAAAAATATGAAGGTGAAGACTAAGACAGGATTTATTGTTAGAATAAGCAGAATTAGTAACCTCTATACAAAACCATACTGATTTCAGGATATTTTATATTACAGATGCAAAAAGTAGGGTGGATATTATCAGAGAGGGGAAAGGCTATCATACAAATGTAAGTGAAATGACAAAATCAAAAAAGCATGAACAAATAAGACCGTTATTCTTCGTAGGAGCAATTTGTGTTTTTTGCTTTTATTTCAAAAAATTTCAAAATTGCTTTTTATTCAAAAAATTTCAAAAAAGTTCTTTATTGTAGTCCTGAGATTGTCTCAGATATTGGCCACTAACTTTTTGTAATGAACCGATTTTGATGGTTTTGAATAGCATGTTAAGGATTGCTGGACCTAAATTCTCCTCAATCCCGAAAGAAATTTCACAAAACGAGACGAGTGTTTTAAAAGAATGTATGCAAAAATTCGAAAATTTTATTTAATATTTACATTGCATTAGGGCTACCCCTCCCTCTGATCCAAACCTTCCAGTAAAAAACTGTTTCCTTGAGAAAGTGAATAGGACTCAATTTGAGAACTCACGCTGTTATTATTCTTTAGATATTCTGCTTTGTATGAGGGGTGCTGCTGATCCTATGCACCCTACATTTGTCCAGTAAAATAATTCCTTTAGAAAGTGTTTGGGACCAAATTGTATACCTCTCGCTCTCATAGTTCTTTAGGTAATCCTCCGCCTGGTCCTATCGAAATATTTTCCAGATTAATTTTAAGAATATACATTAATAAAGATGTGAACTCACCTACAGCCGACACACAGACGAACTGACAGACATAAATTAGTCGACTCAGATTTTTGGGGTCTTGGATGATTCCTTCCTAGTGTTACACATAGAATGATAAAATTTATATACCCCCTTCACCAATTAGGGTGGTACAAAAATCGTTTTGAAACTACTCTGCATCAATTGCAGTTAAAAATAAAAATTAGTTATTTTTTTTTTAATTTTGTATAATAAAATTTTTCAAATATTTTAATAATTTATTATTGTTAATAAATTTATTTTCATTTAAAGTTTTATGAAATGTGGGTCAAAAAAAATAAGAAACAGAAATTTAATATCCCAAATCATGTTCTGGTAAATTTTGATTAATGATTATTTGCCAAAAACGAAAACATTAGAATGATGTATTTATTAATTGATTTTTCCATTTTTTCCTGTTTGCGTTTGAACATTTTAATTTGCTTTTTTGCTAAAATAACTTAAAATACAAAACGATTTGTTTCCATTTATTTTAATACAGTAAACAGCAACAGCAGTAGGAGTAGAGTTCCTCCAACATTATTGTTAAATGTTTGTTCATGTTTTAATACCCTACACCACCATTGTTGATTGGGGTTTAATTTGTTTGTGCAGATGTTTGTAACTGACAGAGAAAAATAGTGTTACCAACACTTTGAAATATACTATTCTACTCTAAATCGATTTAACTTTGTGCACAAACTATAGGTCCTAGTTTTGAATATATCTTGATGACTCATAACGTGTCCAAAATCATATCTTTTGGGAAATAATTATTTTCTGTTCAAGACATCTTAATGAAATTTCACACGATTAGAACTATTGTTACAGCCCCTTAGCAATGTCCACTTCCGAATATCATTGAAATGGTGCCACTTCTATAGGATGAATCCATAGATCTTTGAGTGGTAGGATTGGTTTGGCAGTTTAACAAATGTCGTGTAACATGTAGTGCTTGGCAAATGTTAGGGACGAGACTATTATGCATAGAGCCTTTTCCTCCATCCCGATAGAAGGTGCGCTAGAACTACTCTTGTAGTCCGCCGCAGAATCTATTCATTGCCTGCGATGAGAGGTGTCCTCATAAGTTCATACGATAACTGACAATGTCAAAGACTTTAGAAAGATCAAGATCCACAAACCATGTGCGATTTGAGTGGTGACTGATGTTTTACTAAATCCATGCTGGCGACGAGATGATATGAGATGGCAAAGGCCTCAAGATTCTTCGCGCCAGGTATCTTCCCAAATCATACCGAGATCAACTTTCGATGATATGGCTGCATTGATACTCCAAAGATCACACCTGCAAGTCTCACTGCATCAGCAAGATATTAATCCAGATGTTACGAAACGGTTTGATGATTTCGTGGATTTTTTTGAACAATATTAACATTAGAGAGAATTAGCAGTTTCTTTTAGTTCATGTATTTGCGGTGTTCAGAGATTATGGTAAGTGGTTCGATCCCAGAGATACTACTTCCCGCCAGGATGTTGAAAAGCGATCGCAACGGCGATATGTGGGGAACATAATCTATGTGTGGGCACCATTATTCAATGCAAAGAAAGGTGAATACATCTATTTTTTTCCACTAACAGCGCGTTTAAGTCCCTAAGGATAAATCTGGTATTACCATTCAGAATAGTCTTGATATCGGGACGGCAAACCTGTTAGACAGATATCTGCTGGCGGGCATAGACATAAACATGATAGAGCTCTAAGCCAATGTCTCTCGATTTGACTACAGTATCTTGAACTTCAAGATATTGATCTCAGCAGTTCAAATTATGGGACAGCATTCTTACTGCACAGAATTGTTGGTAGTAACTCCACTATTGCTTCTGGTGTCGCCTTTTGCGAGAATGTTGTAACAATTACATATATGGAGGCTGAAGTTATCTGAATATCTCATCTACTTTACCCTAAAGAAGATGGCCGGCATGCTTTTTCTGATGAAATCGGCGACCTATGTGGTGGCTACTGGAGATGTTGTTACTGCTATAGTATATCAATCTGGAAGAGTTCCTGAGGTGACACTAGCCCAAACGATCTTTGCACCTTAATTGGGTAGACATTCCGGCTCAAGAATCCTTTGCAGCAGCAGTGCCGGAAAATATTCCTCCAAAACAAAAAGGTGTGGAAGGTGTGTGTGATATTGCGCTTCTTTCGTTTGTAACAGACAATATATTGTAAGGTATTTCATAGTCCATAGTTATTTGCTCTTTTATTTTATGACATAATTTTCTTGTGGTTTATGGATTTTTTCCATTTTACTCATTTTCAAATCTTTTGTTAAAACATTTGATTTAAATTATTTTCCATTTTTTCTTTATTAAAATTTCTCTGAATTTAAATGGAAAATAAATATTTAATTTAATTATAATTTAATCTTTAATTAATTAAATGATTTTGTTCATTTGTTGTAAATTAATTTTAATTAATATTACATGACTTGTTGTTATATTTACCTTTTGTATTTGTAATGGAAATTTATGTGTGCTTTTTTTGTGAAAACATGGACTTGGTTGTTATGTTTGGTATATTATTTGTAACTGACATTGATGTCAGAGCCAGTAATGATGATGTTGTTTTGTTGGAATTTGTTAATATTGATTCTAGATGAAATCTAACAATTATGGGTGAGAGGTATTCGAATTTTAAAAAAGGAGTGAAATTACAAAACAACCTTAATGATTAAGATCCGATTTTAATTACAATTATGTTGGTTTATTGTTGGTGCGATTTTAATTGCAAACCTTTATACATGTTAATGTTTTTTCCACCTCACTCCTTATAGTAAACAAGAAAAGTATAAATTGTAAATGTAAACAACCACGTAATTATTTTTTACCCTCCACCACCACAACTGGTGATGGGTATATAAACTTTGTCATTCCGTGTGTAACTCCATGAAGGTGTCATCTCAGACCCTATAAAGTATATATCTTCTTGCATTATATCAAAAACTGAGCCGATTTAGGCCACCTTGTTTTTTATTACCCTAAGAGGTTTTCTACTTAAAACCAGCTATATCGGCTTATTGGTAAAAAAATATAGACCGATATCTGAACAAATTTTTGCAACAAATATAACTGGATTTAAACAAAAATTGAACTATAATATACAATTATATATATGGGTCGCACAAAAATACGATTTATACCTTATAAAACTCTTAAATATAAACTGATTTTATTGAAATTTGGCACAGTTAATTTTCTTACCGTCTTCAATATATGTTAATAAATTTATTAATATCGGTCCATATTTTACTGTATTATTATTTCGGGAAGGATCTTATATAACGATCCTTCCCGAAAAATTGGACAATGATATTTTTTATAAAATCGTTTGATATAAATATATACAATTTTTATAAGGACAATTTTCTATAATCGGCATTTAAGCAGATAAACGAATAAGTTATTTGGTGAAATACCTTCTATTTATGCCAATTTTTGCATAATGTTAGTGTTGGAGGGTTTTCAAGATTCGGCACAGCCGAATATAGCATTCATATTGGTTTGCTTTATTTATTATTTTATTTCTTATGATATTTTTGGTCGCTTTAATTTTATCCTCCAATTTTGGGTGAATTTATTTATTTGATTGTTTTTGTAGGAAAATTATAAATTATCGGTGTATAATAGTTGAACAAAATCATTAAAATATAAATACCAACATTTATAACATACTAGCTTTTACCCAGTGCGCTTTGCTGTAGAAAAAATCACCTCAGTCCTAGATCTAAACAGAAATTTCAATATGAATTTGGCAGATTCCCTTGACCCTCTTCGTTTTAATTTTACCAATAAAACCGTTTCATAGGAAAGTGAAATTGGAAACTCTAGATGAAATAGTTTTTTAGATATACGATAATTACCAATCGAAACATTTAGGGTCGAATGAAAACCATAAAACCGATTATATAGTTGTCAAATAGATAATTAAAATCAAAATGTGGACTACCTCTCTCCCTGATCCTATACGTCTTACATTTTATTCAGCAAGTTAGTTCCTTGTGAAAGTGGTTGGCACAAAATTTGGGAGCTTACGCTATAATAGTTCTTTAGATATAGTTTGGTTTGTGTAGGGGCTACCTCTTCCCTTGATCCTAAATGATTTTGTAAAGTAAATTAGTTCCTTGAGAAAATGATTGGGATTAGATTCAATCATAATTTCTATCAATATTTGCTTGTATCAGCATGCTATCTGCCCTACATTCTGTCCAGTAAAAAAGTTAATTGATAAAGTTACCGGGATCAATTTTGAAAATTATTGGTGTAATAGTTCTAAAAATATTCGATAATCAATATTTTCTTTGTATGGGGACCACTTCTCTCAATGAATCTAAAACTATTCTTCGTTGAAATAACTAATATAAAATCTTAATATTCTTACTTCAAGAGTGTTTTAAATATTCAGCTTTTTCTCCCTATCCGTTCTTCATTTTGTCGGTCCAGTAAAAAATAAATTGGTGATGATCAGTCCATTATTTTACCTGGCGCATGTTCAAATGTTCCTTCCGGAATGGGGTTTTTCGTTCATAAATGCTTTTATTGTAATGCGATTTTAAGAAAATTTTGAAATCCTCTTAAAACGCACAAATCCCACAAGTCCGGTTTTTAAAAACTTTAACTTCTTGTTAATGTTTATGAATTAAAAAATGGTTTTGATATATTCTAAACGATTAAATTGTAGATATTAGTACAGTTACAAACCAACAAATCTCCACATCGATAACACAATCGACGACAAACCTTCACTAATTGATAAATGTAAACAAAAAACTACCATCACAAATACAAATAAATGTTCTTACAGTTTTTTCATTCGTCGCGAATTTCAGTCGGAATATTTTTTTGTCCGAAACCTAAAGAAAAAATGAGTTATCCTCCACCAAAAAAAGATTATGAAAATGTTCCCAACTACTATTACTATCCGCCACCACAAATACCAACAACTACAACAACGTTTACAGCACCACCAATTCCAGGAGAAAGCTCAACAGCTCCAACAAAAAAGGATGCTGCAATAGGAGCTACACCTCCACTACCACCAAGTTCAGAAAATTTATACAATTATGTTTGTAATTTGCCACCACCTCCCCCTCCACCAGCACCAAGCAGTGAACATATGTCAATAAAACCAACATATAAACCCACAGGTTATGAACCAAAATCTGTAGATGGAGACAAATTTGAGAAAAATTCATATTCTTCCAAATATAAAAGTGGTTACAGCACTTCAAGTTCTTATAAGTCTGGTGTTTGTGGAGGCAGTGATGCCCCAAAGAAAGTAGAGTATCATAGATCTAATTATTCGTATCCACCTCCTCCGTCTACAAACACTCCTGGTTATCCTCCTAACAATGCTGCATATGATTATCATCACGCAGGTTATCAATACGAATACGACAGTAATTATTATCCCCAAAATTATCATAATTCCTACAGTCATCGTTATCCTTCTTCACGACCCAGAAGTGAATACTATTCCAGATCAACTTCTCACCATGCTTACAATAAATCCGATCAATATTATGAAAAAGCAAGCTCATCTTTAGCGCATTCAGATGGTCTAAGATCGGAAAAAATTTATGTGGGTAAACGTCACCGTCAACGTGAAGAACGTCCAGCTAAATCAGAGTCAGAACGTGACCGTTTATTAAGGAATTGGCGTTCAAATTATTGTGAAACTTCCGAAGAAATTCAGCGTAAAATGGATGAATTAGCCGAAATGGATGAAGAAAGTCGTGAGGTATGGGTGCGTTCATCGCCTGCAGATCCCTATTATAAACGCACCAACAATGTACATGAGGTGGAAGCTACTACACGTTTGGAAATGTTATGTGAATTATTCGAAGAGAAATTAATCAAGAGAGCTGACGCTATAAGGGCCACTTTGCCACCCTATAATCCACCACCCAGACAAACTCGCCGTCGTGTATGTAAACATAAATCTGAAGGTTGTTCTTCCTCAGACTCTGATTCTTCCGATAATGAAGAATTCAAATTAGAACAAGACAATTGTATGGAAGAACTATCACGCAAATTACAACATCCTTACCGTGTACATGCAGATTTATGGCACAATGAAAATGGTGAAATGAATGATGGACCATTGTGTCGTTGTTCGGTAAAATCTCGTCGTGTGGGTATACGTCATGGTATTTATCCAGGTGAAGATGGTTATCCAAAATGTGATCCAAATTCAAATAATGCACATAAATTACATCATTATCGTATTACAATTTCACCACCTACAAATTTTCTTACCAAAACTCCTACAATTATTAAACACGATGAACACGAATTTCTTTTTGAGGGTTTCTCACTCTTGTCACATTTTCCTTTAGTAGATTTGCCAACTTGTAAAGTTATTCGTTTCAATATCGAGTATACAATATTATACGTTCCAGAAAAAATGCCCGAAAATTTCACTGTGCGCGAATTGGATTTATTTTGTAAGTATAATTGATGGAACTAATTGTATTTATTAAAATAAGGATATTTATTAATTGCATAATTTTTCACTATATGGTTGGTGGTTGTTGTAACAGCTGGAAAGATCAAGTATATAAATTAATTTTGGTTCATATTTAGCTTAAAGTTCAGGTCAAGAAACCGAGCAAACTCAATAGGATGAGTCTATAATTCTTGTGGACTGAGTGATGTGCTCCTTGGCCACATGTAAGCATTGAACCTATTGCTCCTCCCGATCTCTTGATGACCGCAGCAAATTCTGATCATTATCTAAAATGGTTTTAGTTTCCTTATGTAGAAGGTGAACATTAGATATCTTTTCACTGCGTATCACTTGTCGATGGTATCCACACTGTAGCGGTATAATTCATCACTAATCAACCAATCGTTTTATGTGTTTATCGAGTAGTTTGAACTTAATATGAACAAATTAATTTGGAGTTAACACTACCTGTAGATAGTAGGGGGTGTTGAAAATCATACTCTATGAAGAAATTGTGGATTTCCATAAGATTAGATTATGACCGTAATTTAAAGTAGGGTGTTTTTGGTTGCCTCTAACACTCTTCCTTATTTTAAAATAATTTAATTTTAAATTTCTTTCGTATTCCTTTTTTCTTCCAGCTAAATACCTTTTCCATGAACTTTTAGAACTAGTCGATTTCTCACTATTACCAAATATCGAAGGTAATATAGCGGCAAATAGTTGTCCTGCTTTTCATTTTTTACCACGATTTGTACGTGATCTACCCGATAATGGCAAAGAGGTGTTGGCAATGTGTGAGGTACTTAAATATCTACTTGATAACGCAGGACCTTTAGTGGATACACATAGATTACACAATTTAAATCTTATACCCCAAACCGAATGGCAAGATTATGTGGATAATTTTAAGGGTATGTTAGCCACAAAACCAGGCTATAAACCCTCCTCTGTACGTGTAGATCAGTTGGATCGTAATGTTAGTGATTTACCCGAGTGTTATGATGCCGAAAGTGGTCTTTGCTATCCAGCCATAGTACATTTTGGTATACGCCCTCCGCAGCTAAGCTATGCCGGTAATCCAGAATATCAGAAGGCTTGGAGAGAATATGTTAAATTTCGTCATTTAATGGCGAATATGTCAAAGCCTTCATTTAAAGATAAGCGTAAGCTTGAAGAGAAGGAGGCACGTTTACAGGAAATGCGTACACAAGGTAGAATGAAACGTAATGTTACAGTGGCAGTAAGTTCGAAGGGTTATCATCGCACGGGAGTAATGTGTGATATAGTGCAACATGCCATGTTAGTACCGGTACTTACAGGACATCTAAGATTTCACAAATCATTGGATTTATTGGAGAAAAATATTGGTTATAAATTTAAAAATCGGTAATTAAAACATAATACAAAAATTTGCTCACATCATTTATTTCTTAATTTTTCCTCATCTAGTTATTTACTACAACTGGCCCTAACACATCCATCTTACAAGGAAAACTATGGCACTAATCCCGATCATGCTCGTAATTCTTTAACAAATTGTGGCATACGTCAACCTGAATATGGTGATCGTAAAATTCATTATATGAATACACGCAAAAGAGGTATTAACACTCTTATAAATATTATGTCACGTTTTGGCAAGGAATACGAAACAATGTCTAATATTACCCACAACGAAAGATTGGAATTCTTAGGTGATGCTGTTGTAGAGTTTCTAAGTTCCATACATTTGTTCTTTATGTTTCCCGAATTAGAAGAAGGAGGTTTGGCTACTTATCGAGCAGCAATAGTCCAAAATCAACATTTAGCTTTATTAGCGAAGAAATTACATTTGGAAGAGTATATGTTATATGCTCACGGTTCAGATTTGTGTCACGAATTGGAATTAAGACATGCAATGGCCAATTGTTTTGAAGCTTTAATGGGTGCTTTGCTGTTGGATGGTGGTATTTCGGTAGCAGATGAGGTATTCATGAATGCATTGTTTATGGAAAATGATCAATTGCGTGAGATTTGGAAAAATCTTCCCGAACATCCTTTACAAGAGCAAGAGCCTTTGGGCGATAGAGATTGTATAAGTTCATATCCGATGCTGCAGGAATTAACAAAGTTTGAGGATTCAATTGGCATACAATTTAAACACATAAGATTATTGGCTAGAGCATTTACAGATCGTTCTATAGGATTTACTCATCTAACATTGGGTTCCAATCAGCGTTTAGAATTTTTGGGTGATACCGTTTTACAACTGATTTGTTCGGAATATTTGTATCGTCATTTTCCAGAACATCACGAAGGACATTTATCTTTGCTACGTTCCTCATTGGTTAACAATCGTACCCAGGCCGTTGTATGTGATGATTTGGGTATGACCAAATATGCTGTCTACTCTAATCCGAAAGCCGAATTAAAAACCAAAGATAGAGCAGATTTATTAGAAGCATTTTTAGGTGCTCTCTATGTTGATAAGGGTTTGTTGTATTGTGAACAATTTTGTCATGTATGTCTCTTTCCACGTTTGCAGTTATTTATCATGAATCAAGATTGGAATGATCCCAAATCCAAACTACAACAATGTTGTCTCACTTTGCGTACTATGGATGGAGGTGAGCCCGATATTCCCCTCTATAAAGTTATTGAATCTTCGGGGCCCACCAATACTAGAGTTTATACGGTGGCTGTGTATTTTAGAAATAAACGTTTGGCCACTGCTACTGGTTCCTCAATACAACAGGCAGAAATGAATGCTGCCAAACAGGCTTTAGAAAATTCTCGTGATCTATTTCCTCAATTGGATCATCAGAAACGTGTTATAGCCAAAAGTATCAAAAAACAAACGGGACGTGAATTAAATACCGAAGATAATACACAAAAAGAAGAAAAGAAACCCAAATTTGTAGCGCCCATGGAAGACGAATCACATTTACCCAAACAATATCGTGAACGGGAAGATATATCAAGTGATGAGTTGCCAGAAGACGATGATGACGATCGTGTTGATGAAGAGAATAATAAGAAAGACAATACCAAGTATAAGGATAAAACGAATACAAGACAAAAGAGAGGTAAGTGAACTTAAAAAAATGTTTAACAAAAAGTATATTTGCTCTGGAATTTAATAAATGCTAAGTAACAGTTTTGAGAAATAGAATGTAAAGTGTTTTAAAATTTTCTATTCACTTTCCAGCATATTCTAGTGACCGCAATTCGGATAATGAAAGCCTTACATCTGTCACTAGTGTGGATACACCCAAGAAGAAATCCTCTAAAAGTACTTCTGAACAAATATCTCCCAAACGTTTTCGATTACAACAACATTGTCCTCCAAAAGATACACAAAATCCTGCAGCTCTATTATCACACATTCCTTGTGAAGATGTCAGCAGCGATGACGAAGATTTCCAAAAACCCAATGAACCTATAAAACAAACAAATAACATGGAAGAAGATAAAACCAGTAAACAAAATTTAATTTTAAGCGATTTGAAAGACTTGGTTGAAGATATATCATCTTCTTCAGATTTGGAACCAGGTGAAATATCTAATTAGATTTTAAATAATATTAATATTTAATATTTCAAAATTAGTAGTGATTTAAGATGGTAAATAAATTTAATTCCAAGAGAATTAAGAAAAATTAAGAAAAGATTCTTTCACCAATGTTGTTATCACTCTTAAGAACAGGATTTCAGATGTTGTCTACGATTTGTTTTTTGGCCATATGCAGGAATTGTGATCCTCTACTATAGATTTAAAAATTGTTTTGGTAAAATAAGGGTGTTGTTATAGCAACTGCAAAAATTTGGTTGGGCAAACCCTATTAGAGAGTTCATGCGACTCAGAGAAATAGAACTGGGTTTAATATTAGGAAATGTCGTGACTACATTCAGTACACAACAGTAGGCTTTCTGAAAGCCAATTTAAAAACCAATGATAAAACAGATTTATTAGAAGTTTTAAAATACTCTCTAAGTTTTTAAGGCTTTTAGTTTATTGCTCCAACCCGACATCATTTGTATCAAAACTACAGATGTACCTAAGTTCGATATTCGCACGGAAATATAAAGCTTCCAGAATTTCTGGCGTCTCTGTAGTTCAAAGTTGCCATATACAAATTTCGATCGAAACAATCATGCACATTCCTAAGATTGCTGCGTTGGCATTTTATAATATATTTTTGACATGTCTATAAGGAGACTTTTGCTTCATGTAGAAGACATATGAACACAGCCTGCTACGGACTTTAAGACTGCGTTATATAATTTATTACTGACTGACAAATCGTTTTATATGTAACTAATAAAATCTCTCTGACCAAGTATTGCCGTTTAGTGCTTTGAGGAATTTATTCATATATGTATGCAAAAAAAAAACAAAACCAATACACTTACATTTTTAAATTTGTATTACAATTTACAACAAAAAATATATTCATAGTTCTAATCACTAGTGATTTAATTTTGAACCGTTTTCGGAAAACCTTCCATTAACGTTTTTATAGTACTTTCTGTCACTTTGCTTGAACAGGTAGCCCATCTCCGTTTAAAATTTACTACACTTTAAGACATCATTTTTGAGCTCTTCAATACTCTTTTAAAAGGAGCCCAATTTCTCTCTACTATCTTCAGGTCCGGTTTGGAAAATTAGTACAAATATGTACCACATTATTGTACCTCTCAAGGGCTTGTTTACCAAAGGGACAGAATGTCAGAAATAAGAAGACACATTATGAAGTCTTATGACTGGAACCAGCTTTGTAAACATACCTTGATGTAAATTTCACCATTTATAGAGCCCGTTATAACAAGTGATTGGATTATTTTTCTGCAACTGCATATTGCTTGCCATACCAAGAACTTTTTGGAAAATTCTGACTGCATTTGGGCACCAAACTTTTATTTACTGTTTAATATTGGAAACAGTTTGTCGGCAGACCTTTGTATGCTTGGCCAACTTTTTGTAGGAACAAGTTCGGGTTTCTTAAAATAATAAATAATAATAGTACACACTTTTTCTGTAGGATTGGATTGGCAATAGCAAATATCGTGTATTTGGGATGTTGCGATCAATATCAGAGCAGTAGGCGTTTAGCTTATAGACCCAACCCAATATCAGATGTGCCAGAACTATTCTTGAAGATCGCTGCATATATGAATATATGACATATATATGAATATGTTTTGTTCGTTTATTCGAATATGCTTTCGGACTCTCACGGTAGAAATTTTTGTATAATATAGAATTTAAGATAATTCTTCCGGTTACAACTCAGAAGAAACTGCTTAAGCATTTCGATTTCTTCATCTTCCTAACAAAGTTAAATTGCTAAAAGTTCTATTCTATAATGTAAGTATATAAATAAATATAGTCCAGTTTCATATAAACTAAATAACAATTTTATTAATGTCAAATTAATTGCTTTTGTTTATTCAAAAAAACGGTGTAACAATTTTTTTGTTTAAATTTCGTTAAATAGAAATAAACATTTCAATAACTTGTTCTAATCTATTGATGGCATATAAAAAAATAATTGGCCATTAAAATCATAGATAAAATACTTAAAAATGTAGAATATTTAGAGTTACATAGAAAAACAAGGATTGATTTTTCTAATTGCCAAATTAATAACTAAATACATAATATAGTGGAGCGTTATTATTGGTGTTAATGTTTCGTTAATCAATGGTTGCCTATATGCAATAAGGAGTTATAAAATAATTAACACTTTGTAAAAGTGCTTTTACGGTTAAATTTAGTTCATCTTTTTTGGGAAAAATTATTTGAAAATTATAAAGGACTTTTATTTGAACAATGATAGGCGACGACTGTTCAATTTGCCATCATGATGTAAAGCATTTTGTACTTCTTTAATGTCAGGCAGGGTAGCAATATCACCGCGAGCTGCCAATGAAACAGGAGTTGATAATATACGTTTGGCGACTCTTTGAATATCAGCAGCAGTAATTTTGTCTAAAAATAAAAATAAAAATTAAAAAGAAATTAAAATAAAATCTTTAACTTTTAAATGTTTTAGACTTCAGAAGGAAAACTAACCAATTTCGTTAATAAAATGTTCGGGTCTCTTACGATGTCCCGTAGCCAATACTTGACGTCCCACATCTTCGAAAACCACTGGTCTGGATTCCAAGTTCATTAGCAACATAGATTGAAGTTGAATTTTCGAACGACTTAATTCTTCACGTCCAGGTATTGAGGTCATATTAACTAATTCTCTAGTTATTACTTCGACCATATCACGTACATTATTTGGTGGAGCACTTGCATGTATACAGAATAGACCAGTATCGGCATAAGCATGATTGTATGCTGTGGCACTATACATCCAATGATAACGATTCAAAACATTTGTATAAAGGCGAGAATACATGCCTTTGCCAGGACCACCAGCCGAAAAGGAACCACCACCGCCCATCATAATATTCAAAACACACAATGCTACAAAATCAGGATCTTGATGAGAACAACCCTCTAGACCAATAACCACATGGGCTAGTTCAGGTAAACCAGCAGCGGCATAAATTGGTATTTCGCATTCTTCTTTACGTAAACCGCCCGTGTATTGGGCAATAGATTTATCTACTTCTTGAGCACCAGTACCCGAAATTTGCTCTTTTTCCCAAATAGCAGCATCCTCTACAAAGAATCGTTCTACATTGCGGACTAATTCGTCGTGGTTTACCTGTTAAAGAATAACTAATTAAAGAAAAATGTAATGTGAAATCTTTAATAAGACTTACTCCTACACCGGCAATAACCATGCGCTCTGGTGTATGATGATATTTCAAATAGTTCATCAGAACATCACGATTTATAGTATCTAGATTTTGGGAAGGGCATAATTTAGGTAACCCCAGAGTATTTTCTCTATAGGCAGCTGCATGTATCATATCCATAAGTATGGGTTCTTGTTCTGGACGCATACCCAATGTTTCCAATTCAAATTGTATAGCACGTCTAGCCAAAAAGACTTCTTCCTCGTGAAGAGTTGGTCTCAAGGTTACATCGGCCAAAAGCCGGGTAACCGATTCAATGGCACGACTATCTATACTGGCGGCATAAATCAGAGTATCACGAGAACTTTGGCAATCACAAATGCCACCATTTTTTTCCAGTTCTTTTAAAATGGCATCTTTGTTAGGAAAATTTGTAGTAGACTAAAAAGGAAATTTCAGATTTTCAATTAATTCTTTTCTAAATATCATTCTTTGAATACTCACATTGAAAGCTAATTTTTCCAGAAAATGTGAAACACCACTAGGATAGGTAACCTCATAACGTGGTCCTGAATCGATAACCAAACCCACAGTACAAAACTGACCAAAACGTGGCTCTGATGCTACTCTTAAACCATTGGGCAGTGTTGTCACTTTAGTAGCACTACTTTCCAACAAAGGTTTGGCATACTCTACCTCTGGTAAATCCGGTATAGGTTGTGTCAAGGGAGGCAATTTGGTAACTATTTCTGTTGAAGGCTGATTGACAGTATAAAGTCCATCAACATTTTTACGTAAACCTCCGGTAATGTTACCAATACCGGTACCACTACCTATCTCATCTATGCTAGGCGATGAGGTTTTCGTTGCAAAACGCCGGTACACACTACATTTAATACAAAATTTAACATCAATATCACGTTTTAGGTTATTTAATATAATATTTTTTATTCATGTGAAACGCCGCAATCAAATGCCACATTTATTTCAGACTGTTTGTCTCTCTTTACATTACTTCAAACTCACCTTTGCCAAGAATTTCTCAAGTGATTTAAAGCACGTAATTGCATTTTATATGACTTTTCTTTCTTCTTATTACACACTCACACACAAAATCTTTAGATTTTTTCTTAAATAACTGTTTATTTGTAATAAATTAAAAATCTATTAATTCTTTTCCAATACAATTTTAATTTATTTCCTAAAACATTATTTTGAGAATGAGAAAAAACTCGAAGACGACAAAAGAAAAGGGCTTTAATGACAGCTGTTTTTGACAGTTTATTTAATTTCTATAGTGTGGATTATGTTTGTTTACATTAGAGTTGCCGGAGTTCTCTGTTAAAATTAGTATACATGAATTCGGGCATATATTGCACAGTAGATGACAATCGTTTTTCTCTGTCTAAATCTAATTTGGAAACTAAAAAGATTTTTTAGGAAAAAAACATCGATATAATTTATCTATGCATTTTTATTTTTAACATGACTTCAAAGAATCATTTTCTGCGCACAATGTGTCTAAATCGTATAACCTGAGGATTCAAAATTTTTAAAGAAAACATAAATGATGTTAAAAATATACAAAGACAATAATAAAATTTTAATGATTATCGTTATTATCTGAAATTTCTATATAATGTATACAAACTTATCCATGATTCAAGGAATAAAAAGATTCCCATTTTCCCATAGGAAAATGACCAAAATCTCAGAAATAAAAAATTGTTTCATGAGTCAAAATTTGTTGCCACCTGTTTGTAAAGAATCCCAATAATATATTGTTTCAAATTTAGATCAATAAAACTTCCAATATTTTTTTTAATATCCTAAACTATGAGAGATAACCTTAACATAGAAACTTATTTTATATACAAAAGTTCTTTTTTCTCAATTCAGAAATGGATTTTCGGCGAACTTTTAGAAAATCAACAAACCCAAGGTATTTCTAGCACTTTTTGTTAGAAATCCTTTGAACTATTGCATTTCGAAATTCTTTTTCATTATGGAACGCCACCAGAAAAGACAATTTCGATGCTGGAATCCATAAGGTGTACACCGATGGCTCTAAGCGATGTGGAAGTATTTTACAAGCATCAGAATTGTGGTCACTGCGTTTGGTTTTGGATATTGAAACTTATTAGGATCTTAAATGACATAAAACTGGCTGTTAACATTAATGTTAAGACTCTTAAAAAGATATTGATATAACCATGTTAGTCATTATGAGCGACTCCTTCTCGCATAAATTCCTAAGATAACACAGTGTCCAGTTATAATCTACATTAAAATTTAACTTGTTTTCAATTGAAAGTATATTAGTCCTAAGCCAAATAGCGCGAAAAGTTCTACATGTTAACTCAGCAAATTATCTCATCTGCGCTATTCAATAACGCTTCAAGGCTTCTCCTAAAGCGTGCCAGCTGCAGTGAAATATCCATCACCGTGCATCGCGCTTTGTCTAGCTAGTCCATCTACTATGTTACTCCCGGCACAGTAACAGTAACTATGAATCCAAATCAACATAACCCCCCCAATGTTTCATTATCTAGTTTAAATATATATGGCACTCAGTTGTTGCTTCACAATCACAATCTTTTGCCGAAAGTGATTCGGGTCGTTCCGGAACGGAGGTCCAAATGTCATGGAAATAAATTGATACTCAGTCGTTAACATTGATATAATATAAACATCTGCTAAAGATTTGAAGACCAGATTATATCTAAGCCAGTTGGCCGTCTTTTTTTCAGCTCTAATCAAAGTGAATAACAGTTAAGTTAAACTATTGACACATAAGATCTACAGGCAGCCAGTAAGGTATAAGAGCTTTCGCCTGAGTCAGCCGTAATTTTTTATCTGGATGACTATCAACATTAAGACCCACGCCCTACAAAATTTTGGCCAAACATTCAAAAGTGCTGCCAAACTGTTTCCAATGTTATTAAACAGTTCCAGAAAAACTTGTCCGTTAATAAAAAACAAAAAAATAGAAAGCATTTTTAAGAGCTCTCAGTTCATCTGGTAGGAAAACAGATTGGTTAGCTGAACGCTCGGACTATTTGGTACAGTTTAACTAATTCATGTTTAAAAATATAAAATAATTAAAAAGTTCCCGACAGGAATGTTGCAAAAACTGAGTACGGAAATTGAAGTAAAGTTTCTAAAAAATATCTTTACTGTATAAGCGATAATGAAATATTTGGTCTGGCAGATCTTTTGAAACTTCGCGGTCAAAAATTGTATGTTGTTTAAGCTCTAGGGATTGTTAAAGAGAAGTTTAGGACCCGAAAGAAATATTTGCAAAAAGTTCTTGGTATTTAAAGAAATAAAAGAAATCATAAGACTTCATAATATATCCACTAATTATTGACTTACTATGGTAAACAAGACCATAAATGGTACAAGCGCAAAATTTTGGTATGTGTACCAAGAATGGCAAATCCTCGAAACTGCCGAAGCCAAGGCCAGTGGAAAAATATTGGGCTCTTTTTAAAAGAAAATTGATGAGCACAAAAAGGTGTCCAAAAATGTGAAGCAATGTTTTTATATTAATAAAACAGTTTTCGAAAATTTTAAAAATGTCATCACTAGTGATTTAAACAATACATTTTTTAATCATTTCAGAAATTTTCGATCTCACTCCTTATCTTCACTTTATATAACAACCATTTTTATACCTTTCACCTGACTAGGTTAGACCCCCAAAAGTATATTTATTCTGGATCGGTATGAAAAAATTAATTAATATGATGTGTATATCAAACGATTGGAAATGCTTTCGAGAATTTTGCTACTGAAATCCAGATAATTGATTCATTAATGGCTCAAATATTAGCAAAAAACTGAAGGAAGGTTTGAGATTTTGGCAGTTCTATTAATAGTAGAAATTTAATTTTATACTAATGGGTCAGAAATATTTTTGCGGATTTTTCGTTTGAAGACATAAACTCGATTGGGCCATTAGTTTCCGAGATAATGGCAAAAACTTATTCTGACACTCCTATGGTTTCTAGGACCTACAATGTAAGGGAAATGATGTGTTCGACTTTTTAAGTGTTCTGTTTAAGCTAGAAACAAAAATTTTGTACTAGCAGATCGGAAATAATTAATTAGAATTTTTTCAGTTGAAAACATCACAGTAATCGGTACATTAGTTTCCATGTTATAGGCAAAAACGCCATTTTCGATATTTTGAACATCCTATGAGATATATGAACAAAATTTTTATGCAGAAAGATAACTATTTTTTTATTTCTAAATTGTGATTTTTTAAATTTTCGAAATCGACTCATAAAAAGCCGAGTTATTAATTACTTTTATATATGAATACTAGTATTTTTTTAGTGAAAGCGAAAACTACTTGTGAATAAAATGTTGCAAGCATATTAAGTTGACTCATACAAAGGCTATAGTATTGCGGTCAAATGATAATGTTATGAAAGCCTATTTATAAAAGGGACTCAACGTTAGATGTTAATTCCGTTGCTTAAAATAAATCCATATAAGCAAAAATATTAATGATATAGAAAATTCGTCATGGCCGAATTTAATACTTTAACTTGTTTTAATCAAAAACGAGTCATCATATTTGTATATTGCAATAATTTTTCATTTGATTTATTCCATTTTTCTTTTTAAGTTTTTTTATTTTTAAGCTATAAATTGTTGACTTCTTATTTCAGTTGTATTCTTAAGATGAAAAAATCTACAGCTGTCATTTAAAATTAAGCTGAAATATAATTAATACTTTTGTTTTTTATATTATTCCCTCCATCACTATAAATTTTGCAAAAATCTTGGAATTTTAGTAATAATGAAATTTGAAAAAATATAATAATTAAATAAAAATCACATATTTTTGCTTAATTTTCTAAATCACTTTCATTCTTATTTCATTTTGTTACTATAATTAAACAAATTAATTATTTAAAATAATAATAATAAAAAACCAACAAAATAAAGTTTTATAACAATTATTCAAGCAGAGCTAAACTTGAATTACATAAGTATATTTAATTAAATTAAATAAAAAAATAATAAACAAAATTTAATAAAAAAAAATTATTAAATATAAATATTACCAATATTATTATTGTTATTAATTGCTAAACATATTAAATAATACTAATTGGATTTAAAAAAATATTTGAATTCTTACATTTCCTTTTCTATAGAACGAAACTTATTTGCTAATTAGACTTCTAAAATTGTATAATTTTTTGTTTTGTTTATGCATTGTTTGACTTAAGCTTTAAGTTTATAATTATTATTTTTATAATTATTTTTATTTCTTTTTCTTATCATCCATGATATTTGTTTTAAATTTATTTTAAATTTTCTCTAAGAAAATTGTGTTTTTTTAATTCATTTTTATAAAATTATAATTGAAAAAAATATATGTTTAATTAAGTATTATTGTTTTTTGCTTTTGTAAAGTTATGTAGAATATGTATGTGTGTTTATAATTAACATTTAATTTTTATATTTAATCTGTTTCCACATAGCACAATGATCACAAAACACCCTCTTTTTTGGAAATAATTCTGTAACTTTGAAACTATTGAATATTTTTTCAACAAAATTTTGACATGAACATTCTTGAGGTGTTTTCCAATTACTTTGCAGAAGATCAGGTTTTTAGTTTTAGTTTAGTTTAGTTGGGAAATGGATTAAAAAGATTAACACTTTAGGTAAATATCAATAAATATCAATGCACACTTTTAAATCAAATGTTGCATATTTTTTTACAAGTTAATATAAATAAAATATAATATGGAAAAAGTTGTTCTTAATGTAGAACTCAAAAATGATTCCAAAATACCTGAAATTCAAATCCGGGAAAAACTTATTAAAAAATGTTTATTCAGCAAATTGCTCACTCTGCCGTCATAGTGAGTGAGTAGCCAATACATGTAGCGATATAATTAAGGCACTTTCTTTGAAAAATTTATTTTTGACATTTTGTTTATCCTCAAAAAACTATAGAAACGTTTTTTTTTAAATCTCGATTTTCCAATAGGACTTGCGGAGAAACCGTTTCAATTTTAAATGAAAACTTTTTGACAAAAAATCACAAAAAATAATTTCTTTTGCTAGATTTTAAATTATAATTGTTATACAAAAATTATTTAGAATTTTGTAGGGAATCCAGAGAGCATTTAAGATTTTTTGGACCCAAAGAAAGAAGACCAAGTTCAAGAAAAAGAACTAAAAAGAAATGTCAAAAAAAATGGGTGAAAATTTTACTTTGGTCTAAATATCTCTTAAACTATACAAGATAACCGACATATTTAAACGTATTTTTTGTACAGAATTATAAGGGTTTTTTTTTTTTTTTTATTTTTTTTTTCAAGTAATAAATAATATTTTGGCGATTTAAAAAAATCGTACCTAAGATCACCAACTTTGGCGATCCTCTTCCTGTCCTCATAACCCACTTGAAATATGTCCTTCTGCAAATCAATTGGATATAAATATTCATCTCAAGAATATTTATATCAAATTTCACTTCAGCATATTGAACAGTTCGAATGTAACAGAATTATTTCCCAAAAAGAGCATTTTGTGATCACTGTACATACTAAGTATTTATGTAGATATATTAATGTATAATTTAGGCATTATTTGTTAATTTAACAATTTTTGCTTTGTTTTTTATATATATATTTTCGTACAAAAGAAACTATTTTTAATTTTTAATTATTATTATCATAACTTAGAGCATTATTTAATTTTGTATTTAAATTATTTAAAAAAATATGATAATGATGAAATTTTGTTTTTGGGTTCAAAATATTGTTGCATTTTATTCATCTGTAAATGGATGTTCCGATGTTTCACTGCTATTACGTCTACGATTTTCGAGAATTTTTGTGGCTTGTTCTAATGTTTCCTTATAAAAAATATTATAATTTTCACTTGGCAGTGAATATTTTGTATCATCAAGATGCCATTTTAAGCCTAAAACAATATTAAAGGCTGATGTATCATAACTATGGCAACCGGAATAACGGTACTGGGGCTTTTTGTTGTATTTGCAACCATTTGATTGAGCACCTGAAAATAATAAAAAAAATAGTTTTAATAAATATTTATTTATTACTAAAGTAATGTAGAATACACAGTGGTTCCAACACGATATTTTGTTCTAAATAATTCCCGAACTTTTGTGAAGATAGTCCCTCTAAATCTCTATAAAAATATGCTTACATGTGAGAGTTATATCTTATGATTTGAAGTCGAAATAAATTAAACCATTGTTTTTTTCCAGTCGCCATTTACAATGATGAGCTGATTATTTATTTGTACGAGTCAATTTTTTAATACGTTTTATACGGTTTACTCTTTTAGGGTTTACTGTATGTTAAAGTTGGAATTTCATACATTTTCTGACTCATGTATAAGTCCATTTAAAAAGTGCCATCGAAAAATCCTTAACATGTTAATACAAACGAAACCACTAGAAATACAGTTTTTATTGAAATTATTATTACAGTTAAAAAATAATAAACAACATAATAAACAAACAGGTAGTCCATCTTCGTTTAAAATCGACCACACTCTTTTAAAAGAAGCGCAATATTTCTCCACCATAGCTCCGGCCAGTTTGGAGGATTCCATATTTTTGATCTTGTTATAAACAAGGGCTTGTTTACTAAAATGACAGGATGCCAAGTCAGACCAAAACAAAACTTTTTTGAAAATACTCCTTTATGCAAATTTTGGTATTTATAGAGCCCGTTATTACAAATGATTGCCTTGCCTTCTTTTGGCAACTGCATATTTTTTGCCATACCAAGAACTTTTTGAGAAATGTTGACTACTTTTGGGTCCTAAACATCTCTATGACATTACCCCGAAAATAGGCAACGTAAAATTTATGCAGCCGGAATGTTTTTTAGAAAAGTTTACTTCAAATTTTGTGATCTGCCTTTGAACTCTACATTTTTAGCAGCTTCCTGTTAGGAACTTTTTGAGCCTTGTAAATTTAAAAACGTGCATTAACTTTAACTTTTCGTACCAAATAGTCCGAGCACTGAGTAAACCGAGCAGTTTCTGAAAAAGCTTTAATACGATGAGCCAAATTTTGCGAGGATCAGTTCATCATTTTTCATATGCCTCACACAACCCCCTTCCATTCAACACTTTGAAAATCTTCAATTCCACGTACATGTTGATATTGTAATAAGAGTAGAGTATTAAATAGTCGGGCTTAACCGACTATAACTTCCTACTTTTTTCTGTTACGTTGTAAATCACAACCTGAAATTTTGTTATCTGTTAATGAAATATACAATTTGATTTTGAAAAGTTACATTTTATGTTAAAAGTGACCTTTTGTAAATTGAAATCTTAAACACAATTAAAACATATGGCAACATTTTATAATCCACAATATAAACAAAGAATTAAATATAAACTTTCACACCCTGTTGTTTAACACACACACACACACACACAAGAAAAATGAAATTAAAAGTATTTCTTGTTTAGATTAAATACGTATTTCAAGTGGATCGTAAGAAAAAAATTTATTTTTCTACACTTTTGTGAAATTATTTTTTTATACAAAATTACTAAATAATTATGAATCAACAAGGACATTCACAACAACCACCGTATCCACCCGGAGTGCCAGTTCATCCACCAGGAGTATATCCACCAAGTAAGTAAGAACATTTAAGCCAGACTGCAGAGAAAAGCTAAATTTGCTGTTGCTATTATTGCAAAAAAGAAGTATATTCCAAATATGATAACGCATTATTGAAATGCTTTTCACATAGGCTTGTATAAAATAATAATAATGCATACAATGACCACAATATAGTCTGGTTTTAGTGACTAATACCATAATATGTATAATATAAAAATATTGCCAAGTTTTTATTTGTGGAATAACAAATATTTGTATAATTTATATAACAGATGACTCCTTTGGCTGGAAACCAAATGCTCCTACTAATAATGTGCCCTCACCAGGCAGTGGAGGTTTTATAGATCCAGAAAACTTGGAACCCAAGAATTTTTCATTTAATGAAGCAAGTGTACGCAAGGGTTTCTTACGTAAAGTCTACCTCATTTTGATGGTAAGAAGAAAATAAAATGCATAAAAACAAAATAGATACTAATAACTAAGACAAAGACTAAAACACAAATGATTGATTAAACTACGTTTCTGATGAAATTCTAAAGTATTTTAAAATTCCGAATAGATTTCTTTGAAAAATTTTAAACAACACAAAATAATGCAACATACAATGACGCAGATATAAAAAATTTAGTAAGTGGTGTTTATATGTGGCTGTTAGATATTATATACCGATTCTTATTGCATTACAACACAAAATTCATTAGAAAACTTAAATTTTATATTTTTATCTTCTTCATAAAAACGATAGTCTACAATTCGGGTTGTATTCATAGAAATATAATACAGTACAGTGCTTCTAATATATCTCCCACTCTATCTGTTGCAATATTGCGTGGACATTTTTGAAGTGGTATTTTTAAGTCTCATGTAACAATTGTTCGGCTGATGTAGGAAATAGTTGAGAAGGTTATCTCACGGGTTTGATATTACATTACTTTGGATGTAATATCAAGGAGAGGTTCTG
This sequence comes from Cochliomyia hominivorax, assembly GCA_004302925.2. NCBI lineage: Eukaryota > Metazoa > Arthropoda > Insecta > Diptera > Calliphoridae > Cochliomyia > Cochliomyia hominivorax. The sequence continues at coordinate 43,479,062 of PYHX02000494.1, read as the reverse complement.
CACCTAAATATCTGCCACAGTGTCAGTAACAATACCGTGTGGACATTTTTGTTTTCTGGTATCGGCTGAAAATAAACGCTTAATTTAGGTACCTGCAGAAACACCAATAATATGAGGCGTAAATAGTATAAATGATATATCAATTTTGCTCCCAGTTATCATGAGGTACTGCGTGAAAGGAAAACATGCAATAGACTTGAGTTACTCTTAAACGATTATTATTAAATTATTTTTATCTTCTCTACGACAATATGGATTAATGATAGGCTCGAATAAGGACGTTATAACGTTACTAGTTGTATGCTATAAAAAAGCGGAATAATTTAGATCTTACTTAACAGTACTTAAAATTTAAAATCAACTGAACCTTAGATACTTTTTTCTGTAGGTAATTTAGTTTTAATAATGCAGTTGAGCAAAAAAACCATTTCCTTACTAAAGAAGTTTTCAAAAGCAAAAAGCATAGGTAACAGTAACTAATGAAGATTGAATTAAGACCTCCCTTATTTGTTTACGATTTGGATTGCGAACTTGCGAACAAATTTCTTTCATAACCCCATTTATTCATTTACAGGGTCAATTACTTTTTACATTCGGAATTGTGGCCCTTTTTGTATTCCACGAACCAACCCAACAATTTTCTCAACGTAACCCCGGCCTTGTATTGGCTGCATGTATTTTAACACTTGTGGTTGTTGTTGCTATGGCATGCTGTGAATCAGCCCGTCGTACATTCCCAACCAATTTTATTTGTTTGGGTATATTTACAATTGCTGAATCGTTCTTGGTAGGAGCCATAGCAGGAAGATATAAAGCTGAATCCGTAAGTTATTTACTATTATTCGAATGCGAATAATTAAATATGATTACTTTTGTTTTTAATTTACATTATTTTTAGGTGTTTTTAGCTATTGGTATTACTGCCATTCTCTGTTTAACCTTAACTCTGTTTGCTCTACAAACAAAATATGATTTTACTGCCTGTGGTGGTTTCCTACTTGCTGCCATGGTGGTACTCTTGATATTTGGCATTGTGGCCATGTTCTGGCGTGCCCATATTGTTCAAACTATATATGCTGGCTGTGGTGCTCTATTAGCATGCGTTTTTCTCATCTATGATACACAAATAATGATGGGCGGAGACCATAAATATAGTATTAGTCCTGAAGAGTATATATTTGCTGCTTTAAATCTTTACATGGATATTGTGCGAATTTTCTTATTTATTTTACATTTAATTGGCAACAGAAATAATTAAGATTTTATATAAATATAAAAAACAATGAAACATTCCAGCGATAAGTTTGTCATCTTTACTAGCCGGGAATTGAAATTTTAATGAGTATAATAAATGGGTTCATCGGAAATAATATTTTGATATTACTTTATAACAACAACACCCCATTCTACAATGTCAAGAATCTGCAATTTTTTTATTATATATTATTTATATATTTAAAATGTATTTATCAATTTTTATAAAACCATAAAATTTTGAAGAATTTATTATGTTTTAAATTTACATCTTTTTAATTTCTCAAGTCATTATTAAACTTTTAAAAACAATTAACAAAATTATTAAATTAATACATAAAATATTGTATAAGATTTTATTGTAATTTAATGTTCTATATTTGTATAAATAAAGTGTCTAGAAATAAATTAATAAAAAGTTCTAATTCCTAACGTCTATTATGCTTGAAAGAAAGTGCAAAGTTTCTTATCACTAAATGTAATAACACATCTCTAAGCTAAATTCACACAATAATATAAGAAAATGTTAAGATCAATTTTACAAAGCAACTAAAGACGCTGGAACAAATAGGTACTTTAATTTTAATCACGTTAATTTTTTTTTTTAAGAAAACTATAAGCCTTATTAAACATAGAACTAGAAGTTTTTATTCGGATAAAAAGCAGTTATTTTTTTTCATGAAAAACGTAAAATGAATTTTATAGAGAAACTAGAGACGCTAAAACCAAAGGGGCTATAATTTGCAATCACTTATATTTTCCATCAAAAATCGATAATTTTATATGCTTAACTTAAATTGCATTTTATGGGGAAACTAGAATCGCTAGAGCAAAAAGGACTTTAATTTGTAATCATTTAATTTTCCATTAAAAATTGATATTTTTATATAAAAACATTAAAATGCAGTTTATAAGGAAACTAGAGATGCTAGAGCAAAAAGCAGCAACACGTTTCAATCATTTATTTGTCCATCATAAATCAAAAATTTTATAAAAGAACAAAATGTATTTTATAGAGAAACTAAAACAAAAACAATCATAAACTGTAATGAATTGTGTTTTTCATCAAAAATCGATTTTTTAAACGAGAAATCACAGTTTGCAATCAATTATATTTCCATCAAAAATCCAAATTTTTGGGAAACTAAGGGAAATAGAAAAAAAAAGGACCATAATTTGTAATCAATTTTATTTTCCTTCAAAATTAAGTTATTTTTTATATGAAAATGTTTTAAATGCATTTTATGTGGAAATTAGAGGTGCTAGAGCAAAAAGAGAGTTAATTTATAAACTCTTTTAATTTTCATCAATAATCGATATTTTTATATGAGTAAGTTTGTATGTATGAAACTTAACGCATTTACATCATACGCATTTGAGGTGTAGGGTATTGACTATTCGTCATAGCTTGTTTAATATTATTTATCATGGAAATATTATTCTAGTTATTAAAAATAACTTTTGCATTTTAATACTATTAAGATTTTGAGATAAAAAAAGAATTGTATTCCCAAAATGGGATTATCGCAATTATATATCTACAAAGTATATTATAATATTTCACTAAATTACAATAAAAACTAATGAATATTATCTTTAACATTAAGTTAACGCTCAATTATATTTAAATATTTCTAAAATTGACTATCAATGTTTAATTTATCAAATAAAAGAAAAAACAAGAAAAAGAGGATAACGACTAAATAGAATAACAACCATCAGACCGACCATTAGAAGTAATGAATTTTATTAAATTTATATATTAAAATAATAATTATCACTAAAAATTAATAGAGTGTAAGTTTAGCCATCATCATGAATAAATCGAAGGCGATAAATGTTTTTACAAAAATTTCAACAACCGCAACGAGAAATGGAAACGAAAATAATGAATTGAGTTTATTACCAATAAATGGTAAATTTATTGGAAACCAAAAAATTATAATTATTATTTTTTATGTAAAAATAGTGTTATTTAAAAGTTTATTTCTATTTCTAGATAAAAATATACAATGTAATCTGTTGGAACCGCCATTGTATCTTGAATTGAGAGGATTTAGTATTGAGGATACAAATAAACGCAAATTTTTATTAAGAGCAATATTTGGTTGGACTATTGTAAGTATTGGTGCAACGTTCATATTTAAATTATCAAGACAGATATCGAAAAATTTACGTCATTATACCACAACCACTTCCTTCGAAAGGTTTTTAAGAACTTAAATCATATTGAATAACTGTAGAGATAAGGTTAGGTCATTAACAAACAGTAAGATGTATAATATGTTAGAAGTTTGTTTCATAAAATACAATGAAATTGTATTTGTAGAAAGATGTTTCATTAAAATCGGATTACTATTGAGGTCTATTGAACGTTTCTAACTGATAGAGGGATATATTTGTTGTTATGGTATAACAACTGCCGCACGCACTAATAAAGCTCATTTTGAGATATTCTAAGGAGTGAAATCGTAAAATTCTTAACATGCATATATGTTAATAAAAACAACACTAAACTTGCTGTTTAAATTTTTTATTTATACAGAGGTAACATTTTGAAGCTCATTTGGAAACTTTTCCATTAAAGTTTTAATAGTACTTTCTGTCGCTTTTCTCAAACAGGTAGTCCACCACCGTTTAAAATCTACCACACTTTTGTACATCTTTTTTTTTTTGCTCTTAAATTATCTTTTAGCAAGAGCCCAATATCTTTTTACTGGAGTTAACTTTTGGCGGTTTGGAGGATTTGTCTCTCTTGGTACAAAGACCACATTGTTGTTATTTACTGTAGTGACAGACAGAATGACAAGTCAGTCCAAAAATAAGTGCACACATTATGAAGTCTTATGAAGTGAATTTCGGTATTTATAGATCCTGTTATAGCAAATGATCGGCTTCTTTTGTTGTAACAACATATTGTTTATCGCATCAAAAACTTTTTGGAAAACTCGAGTATCAGCAACATACAAATTTTGACCAGAAAGTTGTGAAAAATTTATCAAAACATTATTTCGTCATCCATTATGCAGCATGAATATTTTTTAGAAACGTGTCCTGTTTTTGGCCTCTAAATTTTAAGCATCAGTTCCTGTCAGAAACTTTTAGAGCATTGTATGTTTTTAAATCTGCTAACTGGGGCAAACCGGACTACTTTCCTACCGGACGTGTTCCCTCTTTTAAATTCCAAACTGTTCGTTGAAAAAAACAACGAACAGTTTGGCACCACGCACCAAATTGGGTTTTGTTGAAAATATTTAATAATTTAATTCGGTTTTTATTAAATTAATTTGTTTTATATTAAACATAATAACTGACATGTTTTACAATGGTAATTTGACATAAAAATCGAATTATGCTTGTGTTAAAAAAAACGTATGTTAAGATATTTTCGATCTTACTCCTTATAAGTAATAATGGAGCAATGCTCGTATAATATGGCACAACATTTAAAAATATCATACGATTCATTTATGTCTTTATTTTCATAAACATTTTGATTGATATTATTTGAATGGTGTTGATTGAGAAATGCAACTTCCGTAGGTGTTGTAGCATGACAATGCTCAGAAGGGTGGGTTTTAATACAAAAAAATTGAATAAAGGTGTAGTTGATGCTATTTTCAGAAATGCAGAAATACAGCCCTTTTTATTTTTGCTTATATTCCCGCCATTATATATTGCTGATCATGATTTCAAGAATCGTCTGTTACGACATAATTGGATTAATATTTAAAAAATATTCATTACACAACATTTTTGAAAATTTTAATTTTTCTTGTTTTGATTATTACACGTTTCAGCCGACCTAAAAATAAATAAAAGGTAACTTTCACCTTCAGAATGAAATAATCATAATAAATCGTTTTAAATAGTTTAATAAAAGCTCAATTTTGTTTTATAAATTCGTTGTAAATTTCTAGCATTCACTTTTGATACTTCGGATCATTCCCATTAATGATGATGATATTTTTGACTAACTTTTGGAGGAGTTTTCTCTTTATATAAAAATAGTAGAAAGATACCGAAGTACCAGATGTGAATACTAGATTTTAATAACTAGAAATTAACAACGAATTCAAAAATCATCCAAGAACAAAATTAAGCTCTTATTAAACTATTATTTACGATGTATAATTTGTTTCGATCGGACTTAAAATGGCGAAATTATTCATAAAAAACATTGGGGCGTGCAAAGGAAATCATTATTTTTGCATTTCTGAAAAGAACATCAACATTCTTTTATTTTAGAAACTGACAGGCACAACTTTTTTTCGAACCACCTTAATGACAGTGGGGCAGAATCGGTTTTTTTAAATAAAGCTTTAAATTGGCTGGATGTAGAATCCAAAAGTATTTCCACGATCAAAACAAAAAAAATTGACGTCAACAATTTTTCTCAGAAGTTAATCCAGACCCTCGAATTTGACCCTTTTTAATAACATTTTCACTTTAACATCACAAAGCCTTCATTTTTGAATCCAAATGCATTTTTAGTTTCTGAAACCTCAATAGACCAAGAACAAAAAGATACCAATTTTGAAACTTTTCCTCACATTTTGAGAATACAAAAAATTTCTTTATCAACTAAATACACTTTAATTGAGAATCACAAAATCCACATTGCATGAACATTTCTGAAAGATATTGTTATAAATAAATATTTTATTACAATTCAGATAACAATACAATTCGATGTCGAAAGCATCGAACTATATAATACGAAGTATTATTGCTGAGGTGTCGAACACTGATTCTAGGTCAGTTTTGTTTTTATAGTACCATAATTTTGAAAGAAATAAAATTTAATTTTGGTTGCAATTTTTAGATTACAGCTTTTTCCCCAGTTTAACGAATGATACTCGAAAGATTAAAAAATTCGTCAAATGAAGTAATATCTTAATCAAGGTAGAAAGATATTATTTAGTAACAAAATTAAATTGTATTTAAAAGAAAATGAGGATTCAAACAATTCTGTTTCCATTTTTTGAAAATTTCCCTCTTTCATTGCTCTTTGATCCGAAATTTGTTTTTCCATGTTTTTTACTCTTAAAAAGTGTTACAAAAAAATAGTATTTATATTATTTTCACATATTTTAATTTCTTATTATGGTATCCAATACTAAATTATTCGTTTTTTCCGTAATATAAGGTATTCAATGATAAAACTTAGTATTCGTTAAACCAGTAAACTCACTGTATTAGCACATTGTGAAATAAATTTAAAGAAAATATATATTCCATTAATCTCCTCAAAGAGAACATATGTATGGTAATGCGTTTTAACTGACTAAGAATTGCGTAGGGTTCGAACAACACTTTATATAGAATATTTGAATTAGTGTATTCAAAAAACCAATATTTTTAGCAAATGGGTTTTTAAAAAACTCGGTTCCTTATGCGGTTTTATGTCAAAAAACCGGTTAATAGGTTTTTCTTAAATGACTGTAAATTTATAGCAAAAAAAATATTATTTTATAGAAATTTGGAGTTAATACCGTGTAATGGCTTTTATATGGAATGAAGTTGAAATAATGGCTCCATTCTTATCAAAGTTTGTATTTGTTCTTATATCAATCATTTCTTATATAACAATTTCTAACAAATTTTATCAAATTATATTTGCACTGTATGATAAAAAAAGTATAAAGTATAAAAGTGTCTTCTATTTTTTATTATCCGGTATCGTATTTAAAATCGTGTGTCTATTATTTACTATTTTGCTTTACAGAAAATTTTTCTTTAATTTCTGAACATGTCAAAAGTATACTTCTATATCACTTTATCAATGAGCAATAAAGATGAATATTATAGTGAAAAGCCTAAAAGTGACTTCCATTAAAAACCGATTAACCGATTAACCGATTAAAAAACCGGAATATCGAATAATTCGAAAATAGAAATTATTCGAAACCGGTCGGTTTTCTGAAATGCAAAAAAAAACCGGTTAACCGTTTTCGGGTTTCGGTTTTTAAATACAGTAATTTAAATTCTAAAATAATATTTCATTTTTGTTGTCCATCATTTAAATGTATTTTAATAAAATACAATAAAAGCAGCAGCATAGTGGAACAGTCATTTCAGAAAAAATGTGTCTAGCAATCATATCAACCTTTAACCCCCACAAATTTAATATTTAAATTATTTATTGCGTTTGTAGAGAACATTTTAATTTTAATTTAATTATACAAATTGTTTATTTTAATTTTGTTTTATTATTTGTTTTTTAGCTTCTGAATATTCTTCATGTGCCCGTCATGTATTTATTTTTAACAAAATTACCCACAATTTCAGAAAATCATAATATTTCTACTTTATTGTGGATAATAGATTTTACTTTCGCTGGAATTTTATATTATTTTCGGAATTTTCGGCGATCAATACCGAATGTTTATTTCACGCTAATTTTTGTTGCAATAATTACATCAATTTTAATGGGCGTTTACGCGAATTGGATGAATAGTCTAACAGTAAGTAAGAAATAATATAGAGAAAAAACATGTTATAGTCGGTCAAAGCCCGACTATATTAAAGTCTACATCACATTGTCGGCTGTAAATGACTGCTATAAAAAATTTGTGCAATAAATTAACGTAATACTAACATTTATGTGAAATTTATACGTTTTGACGGATTTTCTTTTCTAGAGGGTTATATGAAAGTTGGAAAAAATTATGGACCGGACCTTGTATAAATTCGCACAGCGGTTTTGGCATATATTTATCTTAATTTGACTAAATATTTTAACAATACGACTTATGATGCTACTTATGGGTATCAAGGTGACATTTGGAAGGGTGGTTGTATGAGAAATAATTGTACGATCCACGGGTAATTTGGTACATCGTTCTAGAATATAATAAGACTTATTTTTGCAAAATTTGGTTTTCATCTTTTTATATTTATGTTTTTTATTAACTAAAAACCTATTCCGGGGGGACATTTCTAAGGGGTCTATATGAAATAGTGGACCGATCATAACCAATTTCAATAGGTATCCTCCTCGGGCCATAATAAAAGTACATACCAAATTTTATTAAGATATCTTTAAAACAGCGACCTTTACTTTGCTTTACATGGACAACCAGCTGGACGAACGAACGGTCGGACATATTTAAATCGATTCTGGAAGTGATTCCGAGTAGAACGGTATACTTATTAATTTGCACGCTACAAACATCTGTCTAAACGCATGATACCCCCGCCACCTATGGTGGTGTAGGGTATAAAAACTATAAATTATAATTTTTTTTCTTCTTTTCCTGCTTTTAGGTCATATTTCAGCCTATTATAATCATATTACAATTATCTGCAATTATTATCTACAGTATGCAGTCTCGTTTTAAATTAACTAATTTTCACGCTTTTCTCATTATTATATTAGTTTATGCTGTTTTTGTTTTATTAAATATTTTTATCTTTAGATATTCAACATTTTATAGCACAAGTGGTTACAGTTTGATTGAAGCCTTTTTTATTGTATTCGATACTCAATTGATATTAACATCACCGTTACATAACTATCAAATGGCAGCTAATGAACATGTCTTTGGTGCGGTAAATCTATATGCCGATCAATCGAAATTGGGTTGGTTGTTATTTCGTTGTTTATTTTTGGATAACATTATATCATTTTTGAAAACTGCTTATAAAACAATGAAATCTAAATTGTATTAAGGTAATCTTGGGAATATTGCCCTTATCGATTAAAACTAAAGACCGACTATATAATACCCTTCACTATATAAGACCTACTATATAAGCAGACTCGGCAAACTTCGTTTTCCAAAAAAAAAAGATTTTTTTATACGATTTATGTAGATAATTAGTAAATTAAAGTTGCTTTATATGGGGTTTACCTCTCTCCCAGTTATTATCCGTCCTATGCTTTTTGCGGTAAAGAGATCCTTGAGAAAATTATTAAGGCCAAATTCGTTATGTTATAGGTATACGATTGCAATACGATTTAAAAGTTTGTGAAATTAGAAGTAAATATTTGTAGAGGGCCTTATAGGAATGCTATTTGATATTATGGACATATCTTCGAATAGATTAATCTACTTCTAAAAATCTTGAAAAACAAGTCATTTCCGGAAGAAGAGGTAGCTCTGGGAGATCCATTATTAATATATTTATATTTTATTAAAGTATTTGTTTACTTAATACTTTAATAGACTCAATTTTGGCGGAACATTTTGTATGAATTTTATCAACATCGATCCATATTTTATATAACTTTTATATAGGATTCAATTCCAGAAATATCGAGATGAAATAATTTTAATATTGCAAAAATATGCGGAATATAAGTTCAAGTAAATTAAAATATAGAAATATGTGAATGAAGTTTAAAAGGAATCCATTTAATTCGAAATGCGGATTATTAAGGAATTTTGCATCATAATATTATCCCTTTCTGAGCCAAGTTAATATAATCTGCATGGCTATATGTCTGTCCATATATCATTATGAACACTCTACAGATTGCAATTTTAGAAATATCTCGATAACGTGTGTTATGTCTGAATATTTTTGGCCAAAGACGTAATGTATTGAAATAAGTGATGATCAGTCCAACGTTTCATGTAGCTTCCATGCAGATGTCTAACCGTAATAAGGTTTTAAACTCCTTAAACTTTTAAATATGAAAATATTTCAATTGATTTAATTCTATATACTAAATCTCAAAAGATCGCTTCTTAATATCCCATAATTCTCAAACCACATTTAATTCCGAAAATCCCTTAAGGTTCACGAAAAAAATAAAAAATATTAGTTTTGTGAAAACAAAAAGAAAATATTACTTAAAGTGCGATAAAAGTAACCACAATAGACTTATTATTTCTCGAACTAAAAATGCATTTCCTAGAAAATAGATTTTTTCACACTTATGACGTTATTGCAATAAATACACTTTTTACACAATAAATTTAAAGAGAAATGCATTAACAATTTATTTTTCATTCGAATTCATTTATATAAAATCTATAATAAATTGAAATGTATTTTAATGAAAAATATATGAAAATAAGTTATAATTTTAATAAGTGATTCGAAATGTAAAACAAGAAGGTAAACCGACTATAATTGTAATATGTTGTCGTCATATGTGTATAGTAATAGAAAATATATAGAAAACTTTAATAGTTTTAACTCGTATTATTATTTTGCATTCAATTAATTTATTTATTTATTTTAAATAAACTATATATGAATATGAATATGAATATAAAACAAAAAAACTAATAGTTTTTATACAATAATTATTTACTGTCTGGTAGGAGAGAACTGACGATAATAGAATTTATGGCGATAACAAATCAATAAATAAAGTTTTTGTAATTTATTAAATAGAATACCACCAAGGAAAGAAATTTGATCATCTGGGTAAGTAAAATAATGACATTGTCCATTAGTATCAAATGACTATAGAAGTGAAGAACTAATACACCTAAATGATTTTTAACAAAGCACTAATGTTTTAGTACTCATACTAATGACATTAATCATAATTTGATTTAAGAATATTTAAAATTTATAATTTTTTTGTCTAAATTCAATTCGCTAGACCGATTTTGAAATAGCAAACTGCAACTTTATTGAATTCGGAATATTACTGTGCATTTGAGAATGTTTTCAACAGACAGACGGACAGGCAAACACTGCAAAATCGACTAAAATATGTAGATATGTAGTTAGAATTTTTAGAAAATAAATTAAATCGAACACTTCGAAAAGAAATACGGCTGAAGAAATATCTTCACTCATGGGACTATCCCAGGGCGAAGGTAGCAAACTGAATATACATCTCGATATGAGACTTACGCTTATGGATGAACAGCACATGCGAGACCTCTATAGGAAAAGACTGTAACCTCAGTTCGAAGGTAACAAACTGTAATTACACCTCGGTTGTGAGACTACCTATGAATGTTATGGATATAGCGTCAAAAAGACTGTTTAGTTTAAAGGAATTGAAACGTATAGGGAATATAGATTTAGACCATTCACTGCGTTTGAAGGAGTTCGTGAATGAAATGTAGTTACATTACATACTTTAGGCGTAGTCATTCCATTGGAGATAAAGAAATAATATTTTTAATGTCTAATCAGTATTCACTGTTGGATTTAGAATGTAGATAGGGACCGGTGTAGGTATCTATATAGTGAGGGAAGATATAAGGATATATTTAATATTGTCTGATGATGAAACACGTTAAAAAAGGGACAAACATAACTTTTTGAACAGTAAAGCAGCAATTCACTTATAATAATAAAAGGAGGAATTCTCCTTTGAAGAAGTCATAGCATATTGGGAGATAATATCTGGCTGCAACGTTTTAACGGTCATATGGTTATATTTGATGAATTTACCGAAAAATAGTAGGATTTGAAACGGGGCGCTATGACATAGCGAAGACACGTTCTACACTTGTAGAAAGTGTGATAAAGAGAATCAGTTGTAGTCAGTGAGTCAGTTCAATTCTTGCTCTAGATAATCTAAAAAATATCATTATTTGATGAACTAAAATAGGCCATGAACTGAGCAGAACTATTTTACTCTTTTAGGAATTTGCTTGTTGGATTTTGGAGTTCTTATTCAGACATATGTCCTACAAATACTATTAATTCTTTATGTTTTCTCTTCTTTACTGTTTTTCAGCTGCACTACATCTATTTTCATTTTTTTTGAATCTATTTTCTGTCAATTATAGGGATCTCAATGGAATATTTCAAGGTTCTCCGAGTGTTGACGTAACAAAAATTCATTTTTAATAGTTTAAAATTTATATTTTGAATTAAGAAAAATAATAAAATCAAACTTACCTATAGGATCTATACATTCCAATGTTAGGGCACATTTAATCCATGGCAATAAAATTTTCTCTGTAACCGACACAGTATCGACAAAAAGAACTGTATCCAATTCGACCATTCTTAAAAAGAAAAAATCATCGGCATCCGTTTGAAAATAATCAAACATTTTTGGATGTGTACGTGTCGATACAGCTGTTGGTGTATTCCAACCTAAAACGCCAGTCTCTGCAACTTTTGTTTGTAGATCTAAAAGATCACGACTAGAACCACGTATACGCATATAGTTTTCAGCAAAAAGTATAGATTTTGAACGCATTAAAGCATCTTTTATCACAATAGGACGATATGCATGCATACGTTGATCGGCAACGTATGAGGGAAACACTGATAAATCATAAGATATAACTGTACATCTGGAGCTATTACAAAAAGCACTAAGTGCTCTTAAATCCTCCTCCGACAGACCAAGATCATAGATGAGTAAATATTCATTTGGAAATTTTAAAGCAATATTTTGTGATAGTAATATGGCTGAGGGTGCTTGACCCTCTTGGACGTAGGTGACAATGGTAAAATTTGCTTTGGTACCATTAAAAAATGGCGTAGTATGTACATGAGCCGTTTTCGTATGGCCTCTATCAACATCATTGTTGTTGTTATTACTATCTGATTCATGATCAAGAGGTAAATGTTGAATTTCTATAACATCTCTGGTTTCTTGAGTCTTTTGGTTCGTTTCATATTTATAGTACTGAGATTCGGAATTTTTTGTAGGATGTGATAGTGATGATGACGATGATGTCTGTGATGATGTATAAGAGGTAAATCCTAAAATTTCTAAATATTTAGGATCGATTTCTAGTTTCTTTTGTTCTGAAACACGCAAGTTTTCCTGAAAGAAAAAGAAAAAATATACATTTATTGCGCCCATATGAAAGAGAATAAATCTTAAATAATATTTTTGAAGTAAATTATATCGAAAGTTTTAAAACGAAATTCCCCAAAAATCGTGTTTAATATTTTAAACTAAAATATGCCATTAAATTTGTATATTTTGATATAAATACTGACTTAATGATTTTTTCCCTTAATTAAAAAATTAAAAATTTCAATACTTTTCAAATTAGCCTAACTAACGATGTACATCTGCCTGTATTTTTGTTCATATAATGATGTATACACGCTACATGTGACAATTTTCGAGACATCCCCGTGACTTTTTTACATGGTTTCTGTTGAACCAAGGTCAAGTTGTATATTCAAATTCTATGTGATCTTTCCAATGTTTCAGGTAACTATTTAACCAGCCTTAAACCCCTATTTTAGTGAGCATTAATGCTTGGATATGAAGATAATTCCGAGCGGCACAATGTGAGAAATTTGTCATTTTAGATATCAGAAGATTGCATTGGTAATCAGAAGCTTTGATCCTTTAAGATCCTCGGGGCAAGGTGGCTCATTCCTGTTGATATATATTGTTAAGTTAATATGATAATGACTTCTAAACATTATGAGTAGATGATGTGTAAAGTAATTTTCATACCTAATTGAGGTAAAATCTCAAGCCAAAGTACTTCAGGCCAATATGCCTGGCTTTCTTTTCAATTAACATACATACATCTGAGGGAAATGATTTTGATATGATTTATCTCTAACTCGCAAGTCTCTCTCTAACAGTACACTTGGATCGAGAAACCACGGATGTTTGAAGATGATACACTTGTGGCATTCTTAAACATTGAGTGTGTCTTTAATTATGTCACGTCAGACTCCAATGTGTCAGCTCTAGATAGGCATTGACAATTGATGCTTAAAGTCAGATGCTATATGTGAAATACTGCCATAAACTGGCTGCTAGACAGACTTGATAGCATAAAGATGTTCACATAACCAACTCTGAATTGGAAGTACAAGATTGAAGCATTTATCGCCCCACGACCTAATGGGATTCCATCACTGTAATCTAGTAGTTAGTCTATTTGCTAGTAATCCGTGGAACGGATGAGTTCACGAACATTCCCACAGTCCGTATCACGAGGATCTTGTGTTGAGACAAATCGTTTATTTCCTTTCGAAACTATATTTTGAGATTTGGAAAGATTTTGGTGATTATTTCTGATGCAAATTAATCGACCCCGACAACCAACAACAATCATTAAATCTATAGCAGATGTTATATAACATTGATGGTCTAGCTGGACATAGTACGATGATTAAATCTATAGCTGATGTTATATAACATTGATGGTCTAGCCGGACATAGTACGATGCTTGGCGATAATTGCATCGACCAGCTGGTTGGACTGATGTTCATATAATATCAATATCAATTTTAAATTGAAATGTTTAACCCAGTAAACGTTTCGAGCTTCCCGCGTTTTTTGGCCTAGGTACCATATTTGAAACACTTGACATCCGCGCAAGTTAGGCCTCTGGTGTCGATTATAATGAGAGAAGGATAGATCTTGTCCACCATAATTTCTGACGCAATTGTCATGACGAACTAAAGGAAGTTTTCATTTATTGTGTTACTGACCTGCACTTTGGGAACTGAGAAAAATTGCGTTATATAAAGAGTATAGATTTTAATACTCTTGAACATGCTGATCTTTGTAACGTAAGTCTGAGCTTTCTACCTTTGCATAATCACAACTCCATTATGTTATTGTATAGTTGGTGTTGACCGATTATTATACGGTTTCTTTCTATTATTCATTCTTCAATATAATTTTAAATTTAAAATATTTAGATTAAAATTTTTTTGAAGTGATTTTCAATTGCTATACAACTTGATAGACATTACAAAAATCTTATTAAGAGGAACAATTTTTAGTTAAAATTCTTCCCTAGAAACTACTTAAATAAGACAACAAATTGTTAACAATTTTCTACTATTCACATTATTGGCGCTATTTAAGAACAAAAAAAACAAGCCCTTTAATATCTAGAGACAACTAAAAAATTAAATTATTTGCATTATTTGAAGTATACACTAGACACTTTTTTAAAAAATTAAATAATTTAGTTTATAACAAAATAAAATTGTTTATATATCATTAAGTTATTTGCACACATTGTAATTGTTATTGTACAACAACGGGGTGTTAATTTTTAATTAACTCATATTTATTGAAGGAAATGGAATTATTTTCAATTATGATAATTTTTATAAATAATAGAAATCGTAATTGATCAACCTACAACGTCGTATTGAATTTTTTTTTTAAACTAAAATCGGCAAGAAATCGTCATTGTTTTATTCCTTTAATATTTCATTAAACTTTTAAGGGAGGGATCAGGGAGCTAGTGGCGAAAGCAACTCCACAAAGTGTATCACTTGCCTCCTTACTATAGCTTTCTTCGGTGAATGGCATTTTGCAACAATTCAAGGTAAAGACACAGAGAATGTCGTAGCTTATAATATTAATCTCATTATTCTGTTCACCGGCAATATCTGCTAACGATTAGGAACTATCAGATATTTCCGATCAAACCGAAGTTAGTTGTCTTCACTAGACTAAGGAACTTGTTGTGGAAGAGAAGGTTTTAAAAGCATATTCCAAGAATAGAGTAACAAATTTAATGCTGCAAAAATATGATACAAAAGAGAAGGCAGAAAGAATAAACAACATTTGTAGGACATAAATATGACTAAAAAGTCCAAGATTCAACAAACAAATTACCACAAGAGCAAATTAATTTTATTATTTGATACAGGGATCATAATCATTAGTTCCAATGGTTGCTATATCCCCCAACCCAATAAGGAATTTGTGGCCTGTCCACATCATTCTAGCCTGCTAGAGATCAGAACAGTAGCAAAGCAAATGTACCAGCATTGGTAGTAAACGTTGATCCGTTCAGCTGTAGTTCTTTTCCACGATAGTTTGTTGTCAAGAAAGTGGCTACTACACATGCAAGAACTCTATAGGAAAGAATTAGGGTATGACAAACGGGATTTATATCTCGGTGGAGAGAGAAATTTACGCCCATATGGTGGGAGTCAGTGAGACTAGAAAGTCAAAGGAACCACTTAGTCAAGCATCAGTTTTCATTCTTGGAAATCATCGATTTCTTCGAAAGTAGTTTAGTCCTTCGAAAGAACTCCTTCCTTTAGAAGCTTAGAGAGGAAAGATTATAAAATAAAATGCAATTTGAATATTCAGAGGGAATTTGATATAATTTTTTATTCAATTTTTTTTATTTTTTTAATATAATATCTTCAGAACAGTTAGTCGAATTTCAATAGAATTGATTCAAATTTAAAAGTTTTATAAGCTTTAAATCATATTCCGGAAAGGGGCCCTATATGGGAGCTATATCAAAATATGGACCCATGTTAATAAAATGTATAACAAATTTCAATAGAATTGGTTCAAATTTAAGAGTTTCATAAGCTATATATCCTATTCCGGGAAAGGGCCTTATATGGGAGCTGGGTCAATTATTGATCCCAGAACAATATGGCTGTTTTGTATTTATCTTTGTATCAAAATAAGTATATGTGACAAATTTCAGTAAATTATATTAAAAACTGCGGCCCATATGACACACAGAGTTTGGGGTGTATCAAAATTTTGCATTTTATAGCCTATAACTTTTTTCCTGTTAATCAGATTTTGACGATATTTTGCAGGATTTTGGAGCACGTAAAATTGTATGCTAAAATTTTTTAGGAATTTTGAGGTTGTTTCAGATATCGGTCTATAACTTCCTTGCTTATAAAATAGCAAACTGCATAGGACAATAACAAAAGATGTGGCCAAGTTTTATTGAATTCGGACTATTATTCTAGGCGTGAGAATGTTTCCAACAGACAGACAGACGGACATAGCTAAATCGACTCAGTTTTCGATTTAATACAATAATATATACATTGTAGGGTCTGAGATGTTTCCTTCTTGGCATTAAACACGGAATGACAAATTTAATATACTCTCACCACTTGTGGTGGTGGAGGGTATAAAAACATAATTAAAATACAAATAAGAAAATATAATTCGGTTTACATTGTATGATAAAAATGTAATTACGGCATTAAATAAATATGTACTGCATTAATGTACATTTTATATCACAAATTTATTTAATTTCATTATTATTTTGGGATCTTAAACAAATAAAGAAAAAAATATAATTAAATTTAAATGAATCACAACTATGCAAAGTACACATGTATGCATGTATGTATGTATGTATGTATGTATGTATGTATGTATGTATGTATGTATGTATATAAGTATTTAATTTGTTTGTGTTTGTTAAATAAAATAAAATTATTGTTTATTTTTTGTGTTATCAAAATGCAAATTAATTATTATAAAATTAAATTAAAAATTTTGTACAGTTTTTTGTTTGCATTTTTTCAAATAGACTTAATGAAGTTTATTCCATTTTCAAATTTTACTAGAAAAATTAAATAAATTAATATTCACATTAAAACAACAAAGCAAAATTACTTTCATTTTAAAAGGAATTATTAATGACTTTTTAAAAAGTATATTTTTATTTTGATAATAATAATCATAAGGGGATTATCAGATGAATATTAATTTAAAATTATAAAAAAAGTAAGATAATGCGTTAAGGAGTGAGATCGAAAAATCCCTAAAATATATGTTAATAAAAACGAAACCACTAAACTTACAGTTTTATTATTATTATTATTATTATTATTATTATTATTATTATTATTATTATTATATTTTCATATAATTATTAATTAATAATTAGTATACTTGTTTACTAAAATAACAGCCGGGTGTAGCAAATGATTGGCTTCTTTTGCCACAACTGCATATTTCTCGTCATATCAAGAATCTTTTGGACAACATAATTTTTTTCCAGGAAGTTACTAAAAATCAACTATGAAGCATAAATATCCGTTTTTGGCCTCTAAATTTTTGAACTTATATTATTTTTAACTTTTCGTAAGAAATAGTCCGCTCACTGAGCTAACCGGGCTGCTTCCAATCGCATGTGTTGGGAGCTCTTTTGAAAATTTTTGGCTTTAGAAACATCATGTGAACTATTCCTTCTAATTGATCCAGATTTTCTATCAACGGACAGGTTCTCCCGGTACTGTTTAATAACATTAAACTTAAATTTCAAATAACATTTGGGTTTTAAGAATTTTTCAATCCCATATGCGTTAATATCAACAAAATCATTCAGTAATGTGATGTTCCTCTATCTGCCTCTTTGTTAAGAAATAGACTTTAAAAACTTAAAGGAAGAACAAATAAGGGATAATCATTTAGACCGATTTTGCTTTTGTCAACTGTCGCGAAAACTTTCGGCTGAATTGTTAACTTATCAGTTCCATGGATTTCATAAAATATACAAAACAACTGTAGCATTAACTACCATTGTCATGTAAATCACACATGGATTACCCCAAATCATGTCAAAAAAGATCCTCAGATATAAAAACAGAGTATTCTTAGTTATGTAAAAGATTCTCAATTCTTATATCACATCTTAAAAACAACATTTATAGAGATAACACAAATTCGTCTCCTCAGAAATTTATGAGAAGACAAATATCCTATTAAGAACACATCAATATGATAACAGTTCCTTATTGTATGTCATTATACTTCAATTCGATTATCCCCGGAGCCATGTCAAAAAGGATTTTCAAATATAACAAAGCATACTCAGTTATGTCCATGATCCTGTCGATCGTAATTATTATATGGCAGCTTTAAACAACATTCTCAAAGATGTTACAAATTCTGTGTTTTCAATTAAAATATAAATGTTTTCCTTGAAGATCGCTCATTACAGACCATGAATAGAATTTGCAGCCGTTTACAAGAGGAGGCATAACAGAACTACGATCGGGATTTAGCAATAGACCTAATACCTACTGGTCTCATATAGACCGTGCGTCTCTAAAATATACACAGCATCTTACCAAATAACGTATGATATAGGACTCATAATCCAGGAGCTCTGTGGCACAAATTCTTGACCTGGAGTTAAATCGAAATATAAATCATAACAATTAAACTTCTACAGTTCTTACAATAACAACTCAAATACCTATCTTATGCAAAATATATCTATATTTAATGGGATCATAAATGATAACATCGTGGAGTTACATACCATCAATAATAAATATTCAAAGCGAAATATTTTTATGGATAAAAAAAAGCAATTTTTAAGAATATTAAATAATAAAATAATATTTTTTAATGGCAGCCAAATTACACACCGAACCAGTACTATTTTTTTGTTTGTTTTTGTTTTCACATAAAATAATTTCAGTTATAAATTATTTTAAAAAAATCACACAATAAAACAAATAAGATTTTGAAAAGAAATTTTAATATTGAATAATTTTCTGTTATCTAATGATAATAAATAAATCAGTCACAGAACTAAAAGTATTTTCTATTTTTATTTAAAAAAAAATCCTTATGTTATAAATTATAGAAAAATAAAAATCCTGCTCGTGATATTTTGATCATAAAACAATAAAATAAATACGAGTGGGGAATTATGATGAAACAGTTCATAATTAATATTAAAGAAAATCTATTTTTTGTTATCTTTTTTTCATTATAAATATTAAGTTAAAAATAAAACTGTAAATTAATTAATTTCTTACGTATGAGTAATATAGATAAGTTATATTAATTATACGTAAAATTAGTTTTTATGTAAACAAAATTGTAAATATTTACATATTCGATTGCATATGTATATAATTTTTGTCACATTTATTAAACAAATGAACAAGGGATACCAAATTGTCTTTCAAGTACATGGTAATGAATGAGTCCGAACAAAAATATTCGTGTAACAGATTTTTCTTCAAATTGAAGAATTTTCTTCAAAAATACTAAAAAATTCATAAGAAAAATCTTTTGGTAAAAAATTTAGTTTAAAAATTTAACGGAAAATATGTTATATCTTCAGATATTTAGTAAAAACGCAATAACAAATAGTAAGTAAAATTACACATAAATTTATTTAATTCAACATACTAAAATAAAGTAAATTTGAAGAAAATTTTTGTTGTTCAGTTCTAGATCTGGAAAAAAAGCAATTGTGACCAAATTCTAGCTGTAGTAGGACGATATTCGATAATCAATATTTGCTTTGAAAGGGAACTACTTCTCCCCCTGATCCTATCCGTCTGGCATTTTGTCCAGTAAAACCGTTCTTTGAGGAAATCATTGGGACCAAATTTGAGAATTCTCGCAGTTACAGTTCTTAATATTTTATGTATTAATTTATAACAAAAATCTAACGTAATTCTTTTCTCCATTCAACTAAAATTTCATAAATTTAACTTAAACAGGGTATTAAAATTTAATAATTTTCATTAATTTAAAGATTTTTTGTCAATTTCAATAATGTATTAATCAAATTGAATATTATTTATTCAAATTAACCGCTTCCTTACACTTCTTAATTTATTAATTGAGAGAAAAATTTCGTATATAGAAATTAATTTTTTAGTATTTTTAATTTAGCGGTCTTAATATAGGTCCTTAATCAAATGCCATATTCTCTTTATAATTCTAAAATGGTATTGTTACAATAACAATTGAAAATAAAAAACTTTTTGTCCACTGATAAAACCATTTTATTTTTTGTTCTGAACTTAAATATTTTTATACTCTATGTCACCGTAGGTGGTAGAGTCGATTTAACGGTATCCGATTATTTGCTTGGCTGTCCGTATAAATCTTGTAAACAAAATTCAGGATTGGGATTTTAAGAATTTCCGAATAGAAAAGTAGAAATATTTAACTTTATTAAATGTTAAATTTATAAAAAATGAGTAATAATCGAATGTCGCCCGATAATTGTCAAATTATTTACATATGTTAATTATAGTTTAAAAATTATATTCTTTTTTTTAGTCGTAGATCTAGAAAGAAATTTCACAAATCACAACGTGTATTAA
This sequence comes from Cochliomyia hominivorax, assembly GCA_004302925.2. Taxonomy (NCBI): domain Eukaryota; kingdom Metazoa; phylum Arthropoda; class Insecta; order Diptera; family Calliphoridae; genus Cochliomyia; species Cochliomyia hominivorax. The sequence goes on along the minus strand of PYHX02000494.1, from coordinate 43,458,067 downwards.
AACAGTGATTGGGATCAAATTCTAAAAGATTAGTTGTTAGGGAATTCCACTTCCCTTGGTCCTATTCTTCTACATATTGCATGATAAAACAGATCCTTGAGAAAACGATTAAGACCAAATTATAGAACTCTCGCTTGCATAATTCTTTAGATATTCGAGGGGGCACTGCTTCCCCTGGTCCCATTCGTCCTACATTTTGTCCAATAAAATAGTTAATTGAAAAAGTAGTTGTATAATTATTTTAATATTCGCTCATTAATATTTGCTTTGTATGGTGGGTACCCCACCCTTTGGTCCTATCGAAATTTTTTCTTGGGATTTTTGAGGTTGAGTATAAATTTTAACTTAAAAGCTGTTTTTTGATAGGAAACTGGTTAGAACAATACAGAGGAATTTCATTAAGATATCTTTACATTAAAAAAACGAACAATGACTTAAATTATGATTCAGGATATTAAGGGGAAATTAAGGGAAAGCATCTGAAGTACCAGAAGTCAATCTTGATATTGATGTCGGATTTAAACCATAAGCGATATTATTTATTCTATTCAAAATATATATAATATATTCTTATTGTACAAATCATGATCATACTCTCTTTGTTAGAAAAGAATTAAATCAATCAAATAATTATAAAATTAATAATTAATTAACTTAAATTTACCTGTAACTTATTCAACTGTTGATGTGTTTGTGAGACAATACTTTTAAGCGAATCATTTGGTTCGCCTGCTGTTCCCAGTACTATAAAAAGCAAAGTGGTGGCAACCACACAACAAAGTATTACAATGAAATGTTTTGTTCGCATTGCTATAATACTTTTGTAATATTTACGTATGCGACGTGAAAAAGTGGACTTTGACGTAGACGTTGTGACTGTCGATACGTTTGAGTTCGATGCTGATAATAATAATGATGACGATGATGATGATGATGATAATAAACTTGTTATTGTGGGTGTTGATGTTATAGACCAACGTTGCTGCTTCTGATGATAATTATGTTGTTGTTGTTGCTGCTGCTGATGTTTTTTTGTTGGTTTTTGTTTTGTAAATTCCTTTAAACCCTCCACAATGAATTGATTTCTTTTATAACAAAATTATTTGAAAATATTTCGCAATGTCTGCTTTTATTTTGAATTAAATTGCAATTTCGTATTTCTCTGATACTAAAAATATTTGAAATATTTTATTTAGTATTTCTATATTTTTGTTTTTTGTTTTTATTATTATTGTTTCTGGGTGCAAACAAAATAAAAATGTTATTAATGTGTTTGTGTGTGTTTGGGTGTTTGTTTATTTAATGTTTTATTTTTTTCCTTCGCTTGCATTCATTTATTTAGTCATTGACATATCAGCGAATTATTATTTTTTATTTCGTTTGTGTTGTTGTTATTGTTTTTTTTATTTTTTAATAAACACATTTTTATTTTTTTATTATCATTGTTGCTGTTGTAAAGGTTTGTTTTATTTGTTGTAGTTTGTTTACACTTACACTTGGCATTATTTCTTAAGTAGAGTAGACTTTTGTGTTAAATTTTATTTATTTGTATTATTTAATATTTTTATGTCGTACAAGTTCAGTTCATTCGTTCAAGTTTATTACTTTTTCTATTATTTAATTTTAGTTGTTTTCGATTATTTTAATGTATTTACGTTCAATATTGCAATTGTTTATTATGCCTCATTACATTTCGTAAATTGTAGTTGTTAATCAGTAGAGTTTTCTTCATGATGGGCTCGAGAGGTGGCTTATCAGTTACTGTTGTTATGAGTCTAAAAATAAAACAAAAGGAAAAATACAAATAAACATATATATTTTATAAAAAGAATATTTTTATACCCTTCACCATCACAAGTGCTTGAGCGGAAATATTAACTTTGTCATTCCGTATGTAACGCTAAGAAAAAAACATCCCGCACATCCCATAATTTTAGTCTGTTCATCTGTTTCTTGTTGGCACGCTCACATCCATAATAATTGACAGTGGAATTTGACCTGAGTATTTATTATATTCCTAAAAAATTTCTTATATTTTTAGATATGAACCGATATCTAAGACAACCTCAAATTTTTAAGAAAAGAACTTTCTAATCAATAACTTAGCTTGAATTTTGAGTGTGTGAGTGTGTATGTACGAAACATAACGTATTTAATTTACACGCATTTGTGGTGGTGGGTATTGATGATTCGGCATAGCCGAATGTAGTATTCTTACTTGTTTGTTATTTACTTTAACATACTTTCATGACATTAAAGTTTATAAGATTTCATAGTTTAAACAAATAAATTATATTTATTTAGTTCTACTAATGAAACATATTTAAACTGCATAAGGAGTGAGATCCAAACAAAATTAACACACATATTTTTTGATTTTTTTGTTGATCTAGTTGACTCTGTAAAACATGTCAGTTATTAGGTTTAATGTCAAACAAATGAATACATAGTTAATCTGATAAAATGGAGTGACCTAAACAAAGAGCGTACTAAACAAAATTCAACTTGATCCTACAAAAAGTCGAATCTAAAGAGCGTACTAAACAAAATTCAACTTGATCCTACAAAAAGTCGAATCTAATCATTTAAAGATCTGCCGCCAAACTGTTTCTAATGTTATAAAATAGTACCGGGAGAACTTGTCCGTTAATAGAAAACCTGGGTCAGGTAAAAGGTTTCTAAAACCAAAACATATAAAACTATTTTCAAAACAGCTCCCATAACATTCGGTAGTAAAATAACTTAGTGCTCGGACTATTTGGTCGAAAAGTTAAAGGTAATGCAGATTAAAAATCATACAAGGCTCCAGAAGTTCCTGAGGGTTACGCAGCTAAAAAATTTAGAGGCAAAAAATAGAACAAGGAAATTAAAGACAAGTTTTCTAAAAAAAATATTCTTGCTGCATAATGAATGCCAAAACGTATTCTCTGGCAGATATTTCCCAACTTCCTGCTCAAAACTGTATATTGCTGGTGCTCGACGGAAATGTTGAAGAAAAGTATTGGGCTCTTGTTAAAAGATAATTGAAGAGCACAAAAATAGTTTCAAAAATAAGATGGAGTACACAGAAAGCACCATGAAAACGTTAGTATTCTTTACTAATGATTAAAACTATTTAAAAAATACATATATATTTTTTTAATTTTAATAATTTCATTCAAACAAAAAAGTAAAATTGTAAGTTTAGTGGATTCATTTATGTTTGTTACAAATATTTCGTTCTCACTCCTTATACAAATTTTATCTATAGAAAATACTATTCTTACATAAATTTCAACAATACGATTATTTGATAAAAATCATATTTTATTCATTATCGCATCACCCTCAAAATAAAATATACTTAAAAGTTTAGACATAAAGTCCGTCTACTCAAAGAATGAAACCCACATAACAAACTATCTAACACTGGTGCTTATCCCTATAAACATTTTTGAAAAAAAAAAATATAAAAAATTTCAACAGGAAAATATTTAGAGTGCAAATTATATTCTTATAATCGCAACTAAGACTTTAGAAAACTTGTTTACTAAAAACTTTATTTTTATTTCATTTTATTTTAAATGGAATTTTCCTATTAACGCACTTATGTTTATCAGTCTCTATAGCATTATTAATAATGCCTGGATGATCCTTTATAACGGATTATATCATTTAATTCCTTCCAACCTCACTTTATTTTTAGTTTTAGCTCTGTTGAAGTCACTGTACTTTCGTTTTGTGCATTATTTGAATAAGCTTTACAATCGTTGAATCCTTACAAGTTTTCCATAACAGTCCAACAGAGGTTTGCTGTGTTGATTTAGCCATGATTTCGACTGCTTTGACTTTGCCATTTTGACATTGTCTTACTAATTTCTCTACTGGAACATTCTTGATCGTAGATAATATTAATTTGGATCTTGATCGGACAGAAAAGTTCGTTTGGGCATCTTTATGAATAGGCTTTGTCAAAAATGATTCCAAATTTCAAAAACGCATAAATTTCACATAAATGTTAATATGATAATAATATATTGCACACATAAGCATAATTAAGGAAAGCAAATTTCAATGGGTATGAGCCAAAGTATTGACAGGTGTTTATTGTTAACAAGCTCTACGGGAGGATGACGTCTTTAAATCGAATGAAAAAGTGATTCTGAGCCAGTACAGAACAGTATACGTAAACGTGGTGGGAGCATATTTTTGAAACCGTTTTCTAAATTATCCTCAAATTTCAAATAAATATTCTATCGATTTTATTTAAAGCCCAAAATTAAATGACATTTTCCTACAATTGCACATTTTCATATATTGTGCGCTGATTTCGAATGTTATTTTTTATTTTATTATTTTTATGGATTTGGAGGTACACATACAAAATTTTGAAGACGCACTCCTCAAAACTAAGAAAAGCTAAATTTTATTGTCACTTTAAATATATATTTTTCAAACGCAAATAAGTTCAAAGTTAAAAAAATAAATTTTTAAGAATTTATATAAAAAGAGTTTCAACACTACTGACATTATTAAATTATAATAAAACAAATGTATTATAATGATGTAGCTACATATAAATGCTTTTAATTTGGAAAGGTTAACTTAAATGAACCCTACATTATACTTGACTCATAGAATATTTTTACATAACATTTTACAATGTCGAAATTTGTTCAAGATACACATTATACATAATTTTTCACTCAGAAAATATTAAATATATATTTTTTTTTTGAAGAACTGAGAACGAAAAATTCTTAACACACGTTTTTCATTCAAAATTTTACCTATATATATTTCGATTTTTTTATTAAGTGACCCTTGTAATATATTGTTAATCTGATTGAAATGAGTGAAAAAAAGCTGGCCAAGCACGGTTAAAAAGTACCGGGAGAACTTATCCGTTGATAGATAACATGGTTCTGAAGATAAAAACAGAAAGCTCCCAACACATTCGATAGAAAATGAGACCTGTTAGCTTAAGGCTCAAAATGCTTAAAAGCTTAAAACATTCCTGAAGGATAAAAATTTTTATGCTCAGAACACGGAAATTAAAGTAAAAATTTAATTTAAACTAAATGAAAAAATTATTCGACCTTAAAACAACTATGTTCGACGTTGATTTTGCTTCGTATTTTTTTCTGTGTGTGTGTTAAGAATTTTTCCATCTTAAGTCTTATAAAAAATACACTTTATACATAATTTGTTCATAAAATTCTATATTTTAACAACATTTAACTAAAAAATATTAAAGATCTCAATCTTAAAATCTAAATCTAAGTGTTAAACAATGTTTTAACTTACAATTAACTTAACAATAAAATATTTTTAACGAGTTTCTATTTTTAGTCAATTAACATCATTAATTGATTAAACTAAATCTTATTATTAATATAAAAATAGGATATAAAAGATATATTTAAATCTGAGTATTATAAATAAAAAAATCTATATATAAACTTATTGAATAATCAATAGATACGATATGAAACTTTCCATTCTTATTCAAACTTATGACCATTTGTGACTTTTCTAATTAATATCAAATTGAAAATAAAACCTTTTTTAATCTACAAGAAAACTAAAAGTAAATATTTATTTTATTAAATTAAGTTCAAAATTCAGTGTTATAATTTTTAGAATATTTTATAAAGGGCAACAAATTCAAATTTATATTAATTTGTCATGGAATTTTTAGAATATTTTAAATAAAAATAAAATAAAAAATATACATACAGTCATTAACATTAGTATAACACAAGCCACAATAGAAATAAATCATATTTATTTTTTATCAAGTTAACATTGTAAGACATATTGTTAAATTGATTAAAATGAGAGCCCGGAAAAAATTGCATATTAAAATTTTAAATATATTCAACAAAATCCAACTTTGTCCCGCAAAAAAAAAGTTGGACTGGCATTCAAAGGTTCCAGACAGTAACGCTGCTAAATATATTGGGGTCACCCAAATTGAAGTCAAATTTTCTAATAAAATATTGTTGCTGCATAATGAATGACGAAACGCAAATTCTGGCAGATTTTTGCAACGTCCTGATCAACAAGTTTATGTTGTGATACTTAGGGAAATAATGAAGACAAATTTTAAAAAATTCAAAACCAATTAATCAATTATTATTTCAAGGTTTGATAAAATCAGTTCAAATTGATAGTTAGAAGGTTGGTTGAATTGGACCTATGAGAAATAACGCATTTAACCTCGTTTTTGGCACATAGTTTAGAAAATCATAAGTTTTACTTGAGACAAATTCAATTAAAACCATTTTAAATATAAGTTTTTATTTGCTTAAAACGATTTTCCGGTGGAATATTTGTACGGAGGTCATGCGAAATAATGGACACATCATCATACGCATCGTCCTTGGTCCAAATATAATAATTATAATATAAATATAATAATTAGACGTGTCAAATTTCATCAAGATATCTATAAAATTGCTACCTAAATTATGTTCAGTCGTACAGGCAGAGAGATGGACTTTATAAAATCAAATTAGAAAGCTATTTAAGATAGTTTAGAGTATAAAAATAATCATTTTGTTACATAACCGGTAAACGATTAATATGATATAGACAAATACCAAAAATTTAATTCTTGAAAATATGAAAAATAGAAAAAAATATTTTTAAGGCATAAAAATTGTAATTTAATTTAAATAAAAATTTGTATCTATACTTATGTCTGTGACTATGTATGTATATAAAATGTTAGACTTTATTAGACTTTGTAATCACAGCATGAAAACATGTGTTCAAATATATTCATGAGGGTGTAGGGTTTTTCAAATTTAGATTTCGGGTATTCAATATACCAAAATTGTCAACAGTTTAGATTTAGAGTCATCTAATTATAATATTCTTTTAATGGGATGTATGTTTATACAGTTACTTCATATCAGTTTTTCAAATATAATGATATGATTATAATATTGGATGAAAACTGAATATTTGAATTATCAACGATTTGGTTTTCAATGTGTACGGATCATAATAAATACTTAAAATACTTTTTTAATGAATAAAAAGGTCTTCTTAATCTCACATCATAGCTCAGAGCTCAAAATCGTTTCCATGACAATTGGATTTTCGCTCCGGAATGACCCAAGTTACAACCTTTCAAATAACGACAACTGTATCAACCAGAAATTTGTTTCCCCAGCAAAGAACAAATCGAAACATCTGAATTGTTATAACAACAGAGCACAATGAAATATTGTCCGATTACCTGTTATTGATCTAAGAAATTTCTTTTTTATAAAAGGCAAAATCGTTTCAGTAAAAAAAATTATAAAAATTTTATAGCCAAACTATTAATTTAACACTTAACATTAACTATGACTAAACAACTTATTCAATTCTCATTTTTTGTATGCAGATATTAACTAAGTTAAAAAACGTTACCCAATATAACATTTTTGTATAGGGAAGGGACAGTGGTATTCCAATTCCAAACGAATCTTTTTATAACGCATAAATTTGAAATTATTGCAAACTTGACAATGACACGAGAGAGTTGTTTAAAAGAATCCGGGGAGTACATCTCCATTACACACTTTCCCACGACAATTGAATCTCTGTTCCCGAAAGACCCGAGTTTCAACTAGGCTAAAGATTGTCAACCCAAGACAACTGTATCAGCCGAAATTTTTTCCACAAGAGAGAATAACTAGATACAGCCTAACTATTACAACAACATCCCCTCTACAAACGAATATTTTAGTATCTGCAAGTTCTAAGGTGATTTTTTAGGACATAGAGGAATAATACCTCCCACACAAATTTATTTTTGTTAATGCATTTCTTAGTATGTATATTTGCAAAAATTCATCAAATTAAGCATATAATTTTCTTATTATAATTAATTATATAATATATAATATAATTAAATATATAATATAATTAAAACCGCATATCATCATCATGCAATTTTTTTCTTTATTATTTAGTGAAAAGTTTAAAGCACACGATATTTTGCACTGAAAGTCGGGGTATTAAAGATCTGAGTTGAATCAAATATAACTTACATGCTTGTTATGAATATAAATTTTGCTCCCGAAAGTAGATAAAGTTTACCAAATGTATGATCCTAATTATAAAAAGGCAATATAGTATCATCATATAAATCATTTATCTAACTTTAGAACATTTCTTCTATCACATGACAAGTTATACCGATACAGTTTAATAACATGGGAAACAGTTTGACGGAAGACCTTTGAATGTTTAAAGCTTTATTTGGAAAGTTTTATTTTAGGCCGATTATCGTATAATTTAGCACATCATTTTAGAATCAAATTAGATTTATTTTTGCAAAATGCAGATGAAATCGTTTTATATTTTGGGAATTTTATGAACTGAAACCCATCGTTCTTGTGCCAAAATAATAGTACGGATCAAATATCATTAGGGTATCTTCAAAACTAAGAACTGTACTTTGCGAACAAACTTTACATGGACAGCTGAACAGAGCGCACGAACAAACATGCTTTAACCGACTCAGGAAGTAATTCTGAATCGAACGGTAAACTTAAAAATGGTGGTAGTACTATTCTTTCTAGCCGTTATATACATCTGCACAAATACATAATACCCCCATCACCTATAGTGGTGTAGGGTATAAAAACAGATAATTCTTGGGTTAAGAGTTTAATGAAAATTGAATTAAGAATTTTTCAAACTCACTCCTTAATAGTTTTTTACCAATAAAATATATACAAAAATAATATTATGTTTTATAGTTAAATAAAAAAATCGATTTTGTGGTTAAAGTTTCTCTAGCCGGCTTAAAAAATGTAAATGCAGTGGAAAATATAAACCTATAAGTCGTGGTTTTGATAATAAAGTTTTCTTTTGATTTTAAATGAAAATAAACATGAATTAAAAATAAATGTATGTACATAGTTTGTGCATAATATGAATATATGCATAAAAGAAGCCTCATTTAAAATAATAAACTAAAATAAACACTTCAATAAAATATTTAAATAAAACCAATAAGCTAGTTGTTGAACTATTAAAAGTCATTGAAAACATTTGTATTAATTATTTATAAAATAAAAAAAACCTCAACTGTTGTAAACTACACTCGTGCTATTATATTTCCTACAAAATTAAAATAAAAGTAAAAAAGTGAATAATCACAAAACAAACGAACAATCATTAATAATTCAATCATATAGTACCATTAATATTATACTGCCTCCTTCCTTTAATTTAACCCATTCATAAATTCATACATACTTATGTATCCCTAAATGAATGAACAAACAAACAAACAAACAAACCAACAAACATATATTCAACTTACCTATTAAACCGCACAAAAAACCAATCATCAAAACTTCTTGTAATATTGGTATGATTATGTAGGGGAGTCTTTAAATTCATTGCCCTACAAACAACACAACAACGAACAGCAGCAGGAGCAGTAGTAGTAGCAACGACTATAGCAACTCGAATCACGAAAGGGATAGTAATAAAATACTAAAGCCCAACCAAAACAACACTTTTTGGGGTGATAATTTTCTGAATTCAAAGTTTAGGGATGGTAGTTGTAGTGGGCCACATGCAGGCTTTTAACTGCAATGCAACAATAAATCATTAATAAACTTAAAAACGTTTCACTTGTTTTCCTTCCTTTATATTTTTGATTATTTTCACACAAACACAAATGCATTAATTTTCCAAATAGAAAATAATTTGCAGTTGTGAATATGAGATGAAAAATGTTTTGTTTTTAATATCAAATTTACATAATTTTATATCACAATAATAACAAATATACGACTCACACACAACACAACTCCCATGAATATTAAATTTTACTTTATAATTTACATATGAATGTGCGTACGTAAATAAAAACGAGAGTATTAAATATTTCTTTTTTATTTTAATTTTTTAATAACAAAATACATTCCCATATCAAAAACGCACAAACAAACTCCTATAATTGTCACGGCGACTGATTTGATACCGATTCCACAAATAAGAAGAATACTGAAGAAAAAAGCAAATCACACACACATAAATAATGATATAAAACAACAACAAAAATCTCGTTTTTTTTCTGTTTTTGGCAGACCGACTGCGTTTGATTTTTTTGTTTTTTGCTTTTATTTTGTTTTAATCAATTTGTTGTTTTTTCATTTATTTATTTTTGCACTAAACTTTTATTTTCATTAACACTTTTGTTGTTGGGAATTTTTTTATTATGTAGACATATTGGAATTGTTAATTTCAGTTATGAATATTTAAACACAATCCAAAATATATTAACTATTAATTCTAATAAAAACGACAGCTGCAAATATATGAAAATTTCCACAATTGTGTTTTCTTTTTCTCAACTGAATTTTTGTTAAGTTTTCTTTTGATCTGGGAAGAAAGCCGACTTAATTTTTATCGTCGACGGCTTACGATATATTTTTGTCGGCGGCAAGAGATCAGCAGTACGTAATATTTAATACGTCTTCGCAATCTTCTTCGGCTCGGATACAATTAATCATGAATTTCAATATTCAAAAACAAAACATGTAAAAGTGTAAGAGACGGTTAAGACCGAATGTATAATTTCCTGCACCATGAAGCAGACATGAAAAACTCTGGATCGACTCTCTGAATTTATTTTTTCTGACTTGTAATATTATTATATAAATTATGCTCATGATACTCACATTTAAGTGGTGAATAAGGAATTTTCTAAGATCCCATAATGAGTATAGTTTTGCATCAAATTCAAATGGTACATAGATCATAACGCTGAAATTCAAAGGAATGTGTACCCTGACCAACTCGGTTGTAATATCTACGCTTGGAAGACTATACACTCTCTCGGCAGACCATTCTTACATCACAATCATGGACAGACGCACCAGCACCAGTGCTCCGTCTGTTTTGTATCTTGTAGACAGCTCAGTCTACAAGATACACATCAGCACCTCTCTAAGAATCCCTTCTCGTATTATTATATTCAGAGGACATCCAAAGTAATCCCTAAGGTTCATAAATCCGCCTTCTTTCATTCTTTACAACAAAGTTTTACACGTTTATAGAAATGTGCACCAGTATACTTTTTTTTTGTCGTATATTAAATTCGATTCTTCTATAAGCCGCCAATTTTAAAACGTTTAATTAACGCCGCTGCTATCGAAGAAGTAAGTGGCTTGGAATCTAGACGCCGTTTAAAAGATTACGGCTTGTTCTTATGTTTAAAGCCAGCTGTTTTTCCCTGTTTCTTGTAATAAAGTTTTCTGCGTTTTTCTTGTTTACCCGAATACAACTTTTTTTGTTAAGTGGAAAACATAATTTTATTTTTTTCTTGTAAATGCAGTTATTGAAACTTGCATTTAATAATTTACAAATTAAACGCATAATGTCTTTTTACGCTGTAGCAAAGGGTCGTAAAGTTGGTATTTTTACAACTTGGTAAGTGAAAATTGTTAATTTATTTGTACATACATTTCTTATATTAGTATGTATAATAATTACAATTGTGGTTTGTAGCTTTATAATGACATTTTTAATATTGTAAATTAGAGAGGCTAGATTTATTGGTAATAAAAGAATTTCAATTACACATTTATATTTTAAATTAAATATTAAAAATAGAATTTTAATATTTATAGTGAGATAATTATAAATATTAAAAACAATTAAACATTTCCTCTAGGAAAACACGCAAACCCTTATTTGGATATAATGTAATATATACATATGTATGTGTGTATGTATGTATGTATGTATACACATCATAAACACAAATGGTATACACATGTATAGTATACGAACGCACTATGTACGCTTACTCACTATACATGTAACCCTTTGACCTATTGATTGTTTTGTCTAAATTTATTGTAAATGATCATCTTTGCATATCATAAAATCAGTATAAATATCTGACTCAAAAGAAATAAAATTTTTCAGATAACATCGAATTCGAAACTGATGCAAGTTTTAGGCACAGATTGTAGAGATGTTGGTGTCTAGATTATTCTGTTCGATCTTTTCCTAAAATGCCAAAGAGGAATTTACCTATAAACGCACTTTAATTCGCCCGTCACTTAAGCATTACTATTATTGGTTGGTATTACTTTGTTGTGGATTACCTCACCTAATTTCTTAAGAAGATCGGAATCAGTTACCTCCAAAACTTGCTTTGTTTTTAATATTAAAAGTCGTTATGCTTTCGTTTTGAGTATTATTTGAATTAACTTCATGGGTCATTCATCCACACAAGTTTTAGGATGATCGGACAGAAAAGTTCAATTGGTCGTAATGGAATTAACGATTAAATTAGAAAATTCTACAGTAAAATTGAGATGTTGTCATTATAATACCTTTGTTTGTAAAAATATATAATATTTTATATTAAGAATATTTTTTTCACGTCTGCGTTTATAGAAATATTCCACATAAAATAGCACTGAGAACATTTCATCGTTTGAATAAAACTAAGAAAAGATCTTGTTTACATTTAAAAAAAGTTCCGTTCCTCTCATTAAAAACTTCAACTTAAGCAAAAAAATTAATGCGTTTACAGGAATATGCATCAGCGTAGATCAGGATTGAACTTTACTTTTGGATTACAGCTGCATATGTCAGCTACTTAAAGGCTATGATCGCCTCCAGATCCAATAATAGAAGGTCAAATAACTTTTTTAGCTGAAGAAATTCATTTATCATCATTGGACCAAGATTTCTTAATGACTCTTTTACATCTTAATATGTAAATATATTTGGTCTTTTAAAAAATTTGGATTTCAGTATCAATTCGTTTTGTATTTGAAAATATAATATCATTTTTTAAATGAATAATAGGAAGGGTTGAGGTTATAGTCCAATAATGTAGATATGCACGTAAACACCACGACGCTTTCATTCAAAGACATATTTGACCCATTGTGATATATTTAAAATCTTAAAATTTTTATAATTATTTAATTTATAAAAAAAATATCCATTGATTTTTCAGGGCAGAATGTGAGGAAAAAGTAAAAAACTATAAAGGAGCTAGATATAAAAAATTTTCCAATATTGGTGCAGCTGAAGAATATATAAGCGCATTTTATGTTGATGGTGGTGATATAATTTACCAACCTGATGGCGTGGCTATTCTACCAAGGCGAAGAAAACCTTATATCCCAAAACTAGAAGATGAAGAAGATGAAAGTTTTTGGCCACCATGCGATGGTGATAATTGTGAATTAAGTGACGAAGATTTGGTATTTTTACTTAAAAAAATAAAACATTTTTGTGAGCAAATAATTCTTATTTATATTCCCACAATTACAGTTAAATGCTTTAGCGCAAGTGGAGGGATTACCCGATAATCGTAAAAGAAAAGCAGATTCTTCAGAACCCGGTAGTTCATCAAGTAAAATACCTAGACATGAATCTGTAATATGGGAGCCGGTTGCTGTAAAACATATTGGTAATATGGAATTTTTACTTGATTCCGAGGGTTATGTTATAGTCTATACCGATGGTTCGTGCTTCAATAATGGCAGAAAGAATGCCTGTGCTGGTTATGGGGTTTACTTTGGCGATGATCATGTTCTGTAAGAAATATATTTTAATACCTTCAATTTGTGTATTTAAGTTGGAAAACGTATTTGTAACTTATTTCTAGTAATGCGGGTAAGCCAGTCTCTGGTCGTGTTACTAATAATGTTGGAGAAATTCAGGCGGCTGTATATGCCATTAAAACTGCTAAACGTTTAGGCATTACCAAACTTTGCATAAGTACTGATTCGCAATTTCTTATAAATTCTGCAACACTTTGGATAAAGAAATGGAAAGCAAAAGATTGGCATTTGAAAAATGGTGAACCAGTTAAGAATCTGATTGATTTTATGGAATTGGATGGTTTGTTACAAGACGAAGATATTGAAATTAAATGGGTAAGTTGTTTTTTAAATTCTTTATTAAATAATACATTTTTGGTCTTTTTCTTTAAGAATTATGTAAAAGCTCATCAAGGCATAAAGGGCAATGTTATGGCAGACAGATTAGCACGAGAAGGATCTGAAATATATCGAAGAATGCACCTATCATAATAAATATGTTTACTTGATTTAAGTATTTCTGATTTTATTACGATAATTATTGCCACAATTCGCCTACAAAGAAATAAATTAAATTTCATTTATCTTATTTTATCTTGTATTTTAATTATATGTAATTGGGAAAAGGATGTTGAGATTTTAAAAATTTTTTGAAAATCAGCATTGTTGTTTCAATTTCTTAAATATACCGATGTATATTTTATCTACCAACTAACATCTTGCTATAAACACACATCATTTTGTAATCAAGTTACTACAAAAACCAAGAGAGAAACTTTTTAAGTTCTTAATTGATTTAATCTTCCAAGAGATTATTACAAGTTGTACCATTCATATCTTCGATTCTTTACAGAAGGAAAAAAGAATGGTTTTTGGAATTTGTATGTATAGAATTTCATATGCCAATAGTAAGAATATCCACTCCATTCAAATTATTTTTCATACTAGAATCGTTCCATATTATTCTATAAAGGTCCACAAATCGGTCATAAATCTTAAAAATCTTTGTAAAATGCATTAATGGAAAAATGGACCAACCGGAGCTCCATGGGCGGAGCACAAAGTGGGATACCTCGGTTCAAAGAAGAATACGTTGGTCATGCAACTTTTTTAATATATGCAAAATTTTTGTTTCTCAAATACGTAAATTTAATTAAAATACCTTCATATCTGCTACCTAAAATACTCGACCGATCATCAACAATTTCAGCAGACTTCATCTTTGATTCAAAAAATCATTTTCAAAATTGTAACCTTAATTACATGAACAGGCAGCAAGACGGACGGACATCGTTAGGTTTTAAAGCAACTGACATGGCTCACTTGGGTCCTGAAGATTCACTTGATTTGCCTCAAAAGAAAAGAATTGAAATGGAATGGAAAGTGTAAAACAAATTTAGAGGTTGAGAATTAGAATTCCGAAAAACAGATGAAGCAATGCCATGTTAAATAAGAAGATATAAAAAAGATTGATAGTTGCTGTCCAGTTCATCCAGTTGTGAAGAAGTCTAGAGAGCATTTACATTGCCAAACCAGAAGCAAATTCGCATAAAAACAGTCGCCAAGTCCGTTAAGGTAGGCAAAGAAGATGAAGAATAGTTTCCACTTGATTCATCCATTCATTTTTTGATTCATGTACCCTGAAGCGATAATGCCCAGATACTGTACAACATTGTTAAGTCGCCTCAAAAAATAAATCAGTTTATTTTAAAACATTATTTTGTGTGTGTAAGTTACACTCTGCAGGAGTGTAGTATATAAAAGTAAATTATTTTAATATATTTTTATCTAAGAAAGAAAAACATATATTCGATTATAAGTATATATACGACCTTATTCCCTTATTATGAATTGTCTAAAATATCGTATTTTACATCAAAACATCTCTCATAACTTATTAAGCGCTTTTTTATTTCAATTTCACATGACAACATTAACATCAGCTGTTTGGAACAAATGTTTTGGACACCAATTGGGACAAAATATGTTTTGTTTACAACTCATTTGCACAAGTTCTTTTAATCAAAATAAATGAAAAAAAATTTAATTAAAAAGTTTATAATAAAAATTAAATGAAATGAAGAGATTTTCGATAAGTTTTTGTTTTCTTTTATCGGTTGTATCGACACAACAGCAACAAAATGAAAACGATATAATTCAAACACCCATTGTTGGAGTAGAATTAACAGAAGCTGGCCTTCATCGGTAAATCCATTTATGTGACACTATAAAAGTTGATTACTCTATTGGAATTTGAAATTTTAGGAATCTTATTTATACAGTACAGTTTGATTATCCTTTGGCGGGCAAAGAATGTGAATACGTTTTAAGACAACATTTACCAGCTTCAGTGTATGTAAGCGTGGATCAATTGGATGATTTACAACGATTGAAAAAGGTAATACGAGTTTTTATAAAAACAAGTTAAAGAGGAATTAACATAGAATTCGTCGTTTTTTAAGAAATGGACTTAACATTATATGAGTCAACATAGATTCTCTAGAGCATTTAATATGCATGCAAAATTTTATTCAGATCACGAGCACTTTTCGCTTTCACTAAAACAAAAGTATAAATATAAAAGAAAAATTAATAACTCGACTGTTTATTGGCCATTTTGTCCATATATCCCATAGGAAGTACAAAATATCGGAAAATACGGAAGCTAATGGACCAATTACTGTTGTGTTCTCAACTTAAAACTTCTCCTAATTATTTCCTTTCTGCTTGTATATCTCTATGTCTTCAGCGCATAAATCCGACAAATTTTTTGAAGTCTATCTGTGAAAAAATTAAGTCTCTTACTATTGTAGATTCTTCAAAAAATATATAAAACCCGAAAAAAGTATTAGGTGCCTTCAATTTTTGGCCATTCTTGAACCAATTTCCCTGGATTTCAATAGCAAAATTCTTGAAAGCATATATGCATTTCATATATGTTAACTATAGGTCGGCTTCATAAACTTGGTTTCAACACGGACAGACGGTCATAGCTCAAACATTTTTTTCATACCGACTATCTAATACCCTACACCACATTGCTAGTTATAAATGGTAGTTACGAAAAATTAATAAACGACTCTCATATAGTTTGGTTTTCGTTTTTATTCTTAAAATTGCAGTAGATTATTGTGAAACTTACTTTAATTTGGAGCTAGAAAAAAGTCAGGCCGACTGTAGTATAAATCTGTACATCGATTTTTGTTTATATTTATCTTAATTAGACCAATTATTATTACAATACCAATTCGAAATTGAGCCATATGAATTCTAAAATTAGGTGCTTTTGTAGTGCAAAATTAGTGAGAGTAAATCCAATTTTTTCCGACCTGATAATATTCTATAAAATGGAGAAATCCTAACATTGCAAATACAAGAAAATCTTATACTTACAGTATATTAAGAGAAGTGAGATTAAGGAGAGAGATCCAAAAACTCTTAAAATACATTTATGTTAGAAAAAATGAAACAACTAAACTCACAGTTTTAATTTTTTATTTGTTTGAAAATATTATTATATTTGACAAAAATATTTTTATAGTTTTAATCACTACTGATAAAATGTTGAATTCCTTTCGCAAGCTCTTACTCGAACATTGAAGAGCATTTAAACATTTCCATTTAAATGCTCTTCAATTCCCTTTTAACAAAAGTCTTATATCTCTTTTTAACATAGTGGCAGGCTTCTAAGTCAGACCCAAAAAAATAAGAGAAGTCTTATAAATTGAGGCAGCCTTTCTTCAAAATCCCTCGATTATCATAAACATAACATTTTTGACCAGGATGTTGCGAAAAATCTTTCAAAACATACATTTCGTTATACGTTATGCAGCGAGAGTACTTATTTTTAGAAAAGTTGACTTCAAATTTCATACTCCGGACTCTAAATTTTTAGCAGTTTTAACTTTTCGTACTGAGCTGCATTTTTAGCGAATGTGGTGGAAGCTCTTTCGAAAATACTTTTCGCTTGAAAAACATCATTCCTTCTACCTTAACCAGGTTTTCTATCAACGAACAAGTTCTCCCTGTACTGCTTTATTACATTGGTAACAGTATAACGGCAAACCTTTGAACATTTTATAGGACCAAGTTTTATTTTGTTGAAAATATTTAATAATTTTAATACGGAATTTTTCTGGTCACTAATTTTAATCGGATTAAAAATATATTCATTTGTTTGACATTACACATAATAACTGAAATGTTTTTCAAAGATAAATTGACCAAAAAAATATATCAAATAATACTTGAGTTAAAAATTTTAATAAAAACGTGTGTTAAGAATTTTTCGATCTGACTCTCTATTATATTCATTTAAGTTATTTTTTGTTCTGTTGTATTGTGTAGTAGTTCTTT